>CM019177.2:15817025-16171376 GCA_009739505.2 Apolygus lucorum | reverse complement strand
AATTTCCTCAACTGTACATGTTTAAGAGGGTTTTTTGCCGCCATGGGGAAGTAGCTGTTCCCTTCCATACCTCTATGACCGTGTATGGTAGAAAAATGTGCCTAATTATTAAATTTCGTAATTTCCACCTAGAGAGGAAGTTGCGTGGAAGGAGAGGGGTGGATTGGGGAAGTATCAAATCATTATCATCAAAATTTTCTAGAGGGGAGTGGTGGGGGTAAATATTGCATTGAAAATCAATTTCTCCCTTCACGAACGAGTTCGAAATTCGGGAAAAAAGTGTAAAATACTGGAAAAATGATGGTAATTTTGAATTCTCTACCAACCTGGTAGGTATTTTCTAGAGGGGAGTGGTGGGGGTAAAGATTGCATTGAAAATCAATTCTCGCTTTAGGAACGAGTTTAAAATTCGGAAAAAACGTGTAAACTACTGAAAAATGCCATAAATTCGAATCTACCACCCCGGTAAGGTATTTCTCAGAGGGGAGTGGTGGGGGTAAATATGCATTGATAATCAATTTCTCCCTTCACGAACGAGTTTGAAATTCGGGAAAAACGTGTAAAATACTGGAAATGATGGTAATTTGAATTCTACCAACCTGGTAGGTATTTTCTAGAGGGGAGTGGTGGGGGTAAAGATTGCATTGATAAATCAATTTCTCTCTTTAGGAACGAGTTTAAAATTCGGGAAAAAACGTGTAAAATACTGAAAAATGCCATAAATTCGAATTCTACCACCCCGGTAGGTATTTTCCAGAGGGGAGTGGTGGGGGTAAATATTGCATAAATAAATCAATTTCTCGCATCAGGAACGAGTTTAAAATTCGGGAAAAACGTGTAAAATACTGAAAAATGCCATAAATTCGAATTCTACACCCCGGTAGGTATTTTTCTAGAGGGGGGTGGTGGGGGGTAAATATTGCATTGATAAATCAATTTCTCGCATCAGGAACAAGGTTTAAAATTCGGGAAAAACGCGTAAAATACTGAAAAATGCCATAAATTCGAATTCTACCACCCCGGTAGGTATTTTCTAGAGGAGGGTGGTGGGGGTAAATATTGCATTGATAAATCAATTTCTCGCATCAGGAACGAGTTTAAAATTCGGGATAAACGTTTAAATACTGAAAAATGCCATAAATTCGAAATCTACCACCCCGGTAGGTATTTTCTAGAGGGGAGTGGTGGGGGTAAATATTGCATAAATAAATCAATTTCTCGCATCAGGAACGAGTTTGAAATTCGGGAAAAACGTGTAAAATACTGGAAAATGATGTAATTTTGAATTCTACCAACCTGGTAGGTATTTTCTAGAGGGGAGTGGTGGGGGTAAAGATTGCATTGATAAATCAATTTCTCGCTTAGGAACGAGTTTAAAATTCGGGAAAAACGTGTAAAATACTGAAAAATGCCATAAATTCGAATTCTACCACCCCGGTAGGTATTTTCCAGAGGGGAGTGGTGGGGGTAAATATTGCATTGATAAATCAATTTCTCCCTTCACGAACGAGTTTGAAATTCGGGAAAAACGTGTAAAATACTGGAAAATGATGGTAATTTTGAATTCTACCAACCTGGTAGGTATTTTCTAGAGGGGAGTGGTGGGGGTAAAGATTGCATTGATAAATCAATTTCTCGCTTTAGGAACGAGTTTAAAATTCGGGAAAAACGTGTAAAATACTGAAAAATGCCATAAATTCGAATTCTACCACCCCGGTAGGTATTTTCCAGAGGGGAGTGGTGGGGGTAAATATTGCATAAATAAATCAATTTCTCGCATCAGGAACGAGTTTAAAATTCGGGAAAAACGTGTAAAATACTGAAAAATGCCATAAATTCGAATTCTACCACCCCGGTAGGTATTTTCTAGAGGGGGGTGGTGGGGGTAAATATTGCATTGATAAATCAATTTCTCGCATCAGGAACGAGTTTTAAAATTCGGGAAAAAACGTGTAAAATACTAAAAAATGCCATAAATTCGAATTCTACCACCCCGGTAGGTATTTTCTAGAGGGGGGTGGTGGGGGTAAATATTGCATTGATAAATCAATTTCTCGCATCAGGAACGAGTTTAAAATTCGGGAAAAACGTGTAAAATACTGAAAAATGCCATAAATTCGAATTCTACCACCCTGGTAGGTATTTTCTAGTGGGGGGTGGTGGGGGTAAATATTGCATTGATAAATCAATTTCTCGCATCAGGAACGAGTTTAAAATTCGGGAAAAACGTGTAAAATACTGAAAAATGCCATAAATTCGAATTCTACCACCCCGGTAGGTATTTCTAGAGGGGGGTGGTGGGGGTAAATATTGCATTGATAAATCAATTTCTCGCATCAGGAACGAGTTTAAAATTCGGGAAAAACGTGTAAATACTGAAAAATGCCATAAATTCGAATTCTACCACCCCGGTAGGTATTTTCTAGAGGGGGGTGGTGGGGGTAAATATTGCATTGATAAATCAATTTCTCGCATCAGGAACGAGTTTAAAATTCGGGAAAAACGTGTAAAATACTGAAAAATGCCATAAATTCGAATTCTACCACCCTGGTAGGTATTTTCTAGTGGGGGGTGGTGGGGGTAAATATTGCATTGAATAAATCAATTTCTCGCATCAGGAACGAGTTTAAAATTCGGGAAAAACGTGTAAAATACTGAAAAATGCCATAAATTCGAATTCTACCACCCTGGTAGGTATTTTCTAGTGGGGGGTGGTGGGGGTAAATATTGCATTGATAAATCAACTTCTCGCATCAGGAACGAGTTTAAAATTCGGGAAAAACGTGTAAAATACTGAAAAATGCCATAAATTCGAATTCTACCACCCCGGTAGGTATTTTCTAGTGGGGGGTGGTGGGGGTAAATATTGCATTGATAAATCAATTTCTCGCATCAGGAACAAGTTTAAAATTCGGGAAAAACGCGTAAAATACTGAAAAATGCCATAAATTCGAATTCTACCACCCCGGTAGGTATTTTCTAGAGGAGGGTGGTGGGGGTAAATATTGCATTGATAAATCAATTTCTCGCATCAGGAACGAGTTTTAAAATTCGGGATAAACGTTTAAATACTGAAAAAATGCCATAAATTCGAAATCTACCACCCCGGTAGGTATTTTCTAGAGGGGAGTGGTGGGGGTAAATATTGCATAAATAAATCAATTTCTCGCATCAGGAACGAGTTTAAAATTCGGGATAAACGTTTAAATACTGAAAAATGCCATAAATTCGAATTCTACCACCCTGGTAGGTATTTTCTAGAGGGGAGTGGTGGGGGTAAATATTGCATAAATAAATCAATTTCTCGCATCAGGAACGAGTTTAAAATTCGGGAAATACGTGTAAAATACTGAAAAATGCCATAAATTCGAATTCTACCACCCCGGTAGGTATTTTCTAGAGGGGAGTGGTGGGGGTAAAAATTGCATCAATAAATCAATTTCTCGCATCAGGAACGAGTTTAAAATTCGGGAAAAACGTGTAAAATACTGAAAAATGCCATAAATTCGAAATCTACCACCCCGGTAGGTATTTTCTAGAGGAGGGTGGTGGGGGTAAATATTGCATTGATAAATCAATTTCTCGCATCAGGAACGAGTTTAAAATTCGGGATAAACGTTTAAAATACTGAAAAATGCCATAAATTCGAAATCTACCACCCCGGTAGGTATTTTCTAGAGGGGAATGGTGGGGGTAAATATTGCATAAATAAATCAATTTCTCGCATCAGGAACGAGTTTAAAATTCGGGAAAAACGTGTAAAATACTGAAAAATGCCATAAATTCGAATTCTACCACCCCGGTAGGTATTTTCTAGAGGGGGGTGGTGGGGGTAAATATTGCATTGATAAATCAATTTCTCGCATCAGGAACAAGTTTAAAATTCGGGAAAAACGCGTAAAATACTGAAAAATGCCATAAATTCGAATTCTACCACCCCGGTAGGTATTTTCTAGAGGAGGGTGGTGGGGGTAAATATTGCATTGATAAATCAATTTCTCGCATCAGGAACGAGTTTAAAATTCGGGATAAACGTTTAAATACTGAAAAATGCCATAAATTCGAAATCTACCACCCCGGTAGGTATTTTCTAGAGGGGAGTGGTGGGGGTAAATATTGCATTGATAAATCAATTTCTCGCATCAGGAACGAGTTTGAAATTCGGGAAAAACGTGTAAAATACTGGAAAATGATGGTAATTTTGAATTCTACCAACCTGGTAGGTATTTTCTAGAGGGGGTGGTGGGGGTAAATATTGCATAAATAAATCAATTTCTCGCATCAGGAACGAGTTTGAAATTCGGGAAAAACGTGTAAAATACTGGAAAATGATGGTAATTTTGAATTCTACCAACCTGGTAGGTATTTTCTAGAGGGGAGTGGTGGGGGTAAAGATTGCATTGATAAATCAATTTCTCGCTTTAGGAACGAGTTTAAAATTCGGGAAAAAAGTGTAAAATACTGAAAAATGCCATAAATTCGAATTCTACCACCCCGGTAGGTATTTTCTAGAGGGGAGTGGTGGGGGTAAATATTGCATTGATAAATCAATTTCTCGCATCAGGAACGAGTTTAAAATTCGGGAAAAACGTGTAAAATACTGAAAAATGACGTGGATTTGAAATCAACCGTCTTCTTTCACCTTTGATCAATATATTCGATATTTCAATGAAAACGAGGCAAATTAATTTAAATTTCATTAAATCAGTCCGTGGAAACTCCGGAAAGTGCCGCGTACAGCGGATGGACTGTATAATTTTTATCAGATTTTTGGATTCTACGTACCTTGAAACGTAAATCAACGAATTTTGAGGGGGAGGTAATCAATTCATTATTTTGGTCGATTCCAATGGTTTATTATTGAGTAAACAGTAAAAAACTATTGTTAATTATTGTTGTGTAAATACGTAGTATATGAAAATCATTTCTGAACGATAAATCACTTGAATGATATTAACAGGAAAAATACATTACACAGTTCGTGAAAGTTAAATGAGGAAATACAATTCAATTTCATGAAGACATGAAAAGGTTGATAAGAAATCTAGTAATAATTTAAATTTAGAATGGACGTCTAAATTAATCAAAGTTGATCTAATTCGGCCACTGATCGACCCATTCACGGAGCCTAATGCCTTTGCGATGGAATTCGAAAGTTGGCGGACCAACGCCAATAGAAACGCTTCAACCACTCCGCCGGTCAACCCCTGTATGAACGGCTTAGGAAAAATATTTAAAAATGAGCGCGAGATGACTGAGGAACTAATACTCGGAAATCAACGGATCAACATGTTAGGAATGTCAGATGGTTCAAAGTGAGTTGATTTAAATCGTATCGATCTCCTTGAACGATCTTCATAAATTTTCCTTCCCCATTGTTGTAGTGACTATTATTGAATCATAGTTATTGATAATATTCTATTTTCCTAAACCAGCTAATGAATATAAACGGACCAATGCTCGAATTTTGGAATTGATTCTCTGATTCCTCGTGGGTGTTGGAATAATCAAAAAATATCGAAATTTTCTTTTACAGAATCGATTTTAAGGATCGATCTTTTTGCCATCCGAACAACACCGTTCTTTCCAACCTCACATCTACCTTTGCTCTCTGACCCTATTATCGTGATTCACCACCCCACAACACCCGTCATCCCAGTGCTTTTTCTCCTCCAAAATATACAGTTAATATTGTAAAATATATACATTGAATTCATGATTCATTTCAATTGAAGACCTTTTCTGCCATAGACTGTCATACCCTGCATGATTATTGATTCAAATAGAGAAATCGCTAATATTTCCACCAGGTGTAAAACTAACCATGGACCGTCATATTTAATTCTTGAATTTTGATAAGAGCAATACAACGAATACTTCCCGCTCACAATAGGTGGAAAATTAATGATGAATTTTTTTAGTTCGGCACATTTCCTACCATAGACGGTCATATCTTGCTTGATGTTTGATGATAAGAGCGAAATAACGAATACTATCCCCTCCCCCCTCACCATTGGTGGAAAATTACGAAATTTAAGAATTAGGCACATTTCCTACCATACACGGTCATATATTGCTTGATATTTGATGATTAGAGCGAAATAACGAATACTTTCCCCTCCCCTTCTCACCGTAGGTGGAAAATTACGAAATTTGAGAATTAGGCACATTTCCTACCATACACGGTCATATCTTGCTTGATATTTGATTATAAGAGCGTAATAACAAATACTTCCAGCTCCACCCCTCACCATAGGTGGAAAATTACGAAATTTAAGAATTCGGCACATTTCCTACCATAGACGGTCATATCTTGCTTGATATTTGATGATAAGAGCGAAATAACAAATACTTCCCCCTCCACCCATCACCATAGGTGGAAAATTACGAAATTTAAGAATTAGGCACATTTTCTACCATACACGGTCATATCTTGCTTGATATTTGATGATAAGAGCGAAATTTTAGCCAGTGCTGTGACAGTAGTTGTCAGCTCTCCCGCCTACATTCGTGATTACAGCATTTTATTATGGAAATATGGCTAAGCTTAATAGAATTTCAAACTGAAAACTGGTACAGGAACGTTTTCAAGTTACCTGCGTCTCCATCCTCACTTGTGTTGGCGGGAGTGCTGACAACAACTCTCCATATTTCTTTGAATCGAGTGTGAAGCTTTTATTTTCTCCAAATAAACTGGATTGTTAAGGTGTGAAGCTAGAACGTAGTAGGTACCTATGGCTGGTAGGTAAACAATGCTGCAAATTATTTCGAAAAGGTTTGTATTTTCCTGTATAGATCACTCGTCTGCAAAGATCACAGCTTTGCCATAGTCACTATTTATTTATTTATTTCTTACGTACCAACCATAGGTACTTACCAAGTACATAATTACCTTCACAATCAAGTTCATTTGAAAGAAGTAAACACTTCACAGTTGATTCGAAAAATGGGTTGTTTTGGTTCCTTCATATGGAAGGACGAAAAGGAAGAGCGAAATAACGAATACTTTCCCCTCCACACCTCACCTAAGGTGGAAAATTACGAAATTTAAGAATTAGGCACATTTCCTACCGTACACGGTCATATATTGCTTGATATTTGATGATAAGAGCGAAATAACGAATACTTTCCCCTCCACACCTCACCTAAGGTGGAAAATTACGAAATTTAAGAATTAGGCACATTTCCTACCGTACACGATCATATATTGCTTGATATTTGATGATAAGAGCGAAATAACGAATACTTTCCCCTCTCCTCCTCACAGTAGGTAAAAAAACGTCTGCCAAGTGGGTGTGGCACATAGCTTCCTCGTATCCATAACCCGATTATATAGATGATCGGATGCATAGTAGTTAATCTCAAAACACCAATCTCTAAGTACCTTTCACTACTCTTATAGGGGACCATCTACACGCTACTCTGGATAATCCTAGAAAATTTCATCAAATTCGGATGAAAAATGTAAGTGAGTCACTACTCAAAAAATCCGAAAATATCTTGGCAAGGCAGGGATTCGTACCCGTGACCTCTCACTTGTCAAAATGACTCGCTGTACATGTGCTACAGGCGCCAGACAGTAGGTGGGGTAGAGTTTTAAGGTTGTGACTTACGCACGGCTGTTACAAGGATTTTACGTTTGCGCATGCGCATCGGCTACTATAGGTCCGGGAATGATGATTTTCATAGGGGACCATTTACAATTTAATCCGCATAATCCCTGAGAATTTCATTGAAATTGGATGGAAAATGTAGAAGTTATGGCCGTTTCAAGGAAATTCACGTTTGCGCATGCGCAGTCGCTTCTATCAGTCTGGGGATGATGATTTTCATAAGGGACCATCTAAATACTAATCTGTAACATCTCTGAAATTTTCATTGAAATCGGATGGAAAATGTAGAAATTATGGCCGTTACAAGGAATTCACGTTTGCGCATGCGCAGTCGCTTCTATCAGTCCGAGGATGATGATTTTCATAGAGGACCGTCTACCCACCAACCCGCACAATCCCTGAAAATTTCATCGAAATCGGACAATAACTTCGTATAGTTATGCGCGTTACAAGGAAAACATGACAGACGGACAGACACACAGACAGACAGACACGGAACCAAAATTGTTCAGAAAGGTCTAAAACGCAAAACGCGAGTGAAAATTTTGATTTTGGAGAACTTTTTTTTTTCATCCTTGAAAAGTGAAAACAAAGCTTCCGCTACCTTGGTAGACTCGGAAGCAATACAAAATTTGAGAATTATGCACATTTCCTACCATACACAGTCATATCTTGCTTGATATTTGATTATAAGAGCGAAATAATAAATACTTCCCCCTCCCCTCCTCGCCATAGGTGGAAAATAATGAAATTTAAGAATTGGGCACATTTCCTACCATAGACGGTCATATATTGCTTGATATTTGATGATAAGAGCGAAATAACGAATACTTCTTCCTCCCCTCCTCGCCATAGGTGGGAAATAACGAAATTTGAGAATTAGGCACATTTCCTACAATACACGGTAATAACTTGCTTGATATTTGATGATAAGAGCGAAATAACGAATACTTCCTCCTAGATTTCCTTCTTTACTAGATTTCTTATTCCTTTTCATTTTTTCTTCAACCTTTTCATGTCTTCATGAATTTGAATTGTATTTCCTCATTGAACTTTCACGAACTGTGTAATGTATTTTTCCTGTTAATATCATTCAAGTGATTTATCGTTCAGAAATGATTTTCATATACTACGTATTTACACAACAATAATTAACAATAGTTTTTTACTGTTTACTCAATAATAAACCATTGGAATCGACCAAAATAATAAATTGATTACCTCCCCCTAGAAGTTTGTTGGTTTACGTTTCAAGGTACGTAGAATCCAAAAATCTGATAAAAATTATACCGTCCATCCGCTGTACGCGGCATTTTCCGGAGTTACCATGGACTGATTTAATGAAATTTAAATTAATTTGCCTCGTTTTGATTGAAACATCAAATATATGGATCAATGGTGAAAAAAGACGGTTGATTTCAAATCCAAGTCATTTTTCAGTATGTTACACGTTTTTCCCGAATTTTAAACTCGTTCCAGATGCGAGAAATTGATTTATCAATGCAATATTTACCCCCACCAACCCCCTACAGAAAATACCTTCCGCGGTGATAAAATTCGAATTTACGGCATTTTTCAGTATTTTACACATTTTTCCTGACATTTAAACTCGGCCCTGAAGCGAGAAATTGATTTATCAAGGCAATATTTACCCCCACCACCCCCGTCTAGAAAATACCTACCAGGGTTGTAGAATTTAAAATTACCATCATTCTCCAGTATTTTACACGTTTTTCCCGACATTTAAACTCGTTCCTGAAGCGAGAAATTGATTTATCAATGCAATATTTACCCCCTCCACTCCCCTCTAGAAAATACCTAAAAGGGTAGTAGAATTCGAATTTAAGGCATTTTTCAGTATTTTACACGTTTTTCCCGAAATTTAAACTCGTTCCTGAGGCGAGAAGTTGATTTATCAATGCAATATTTACCCCCACCACTCCCCTCTGGAAAATACCTATCGGGGTAGTAGAATTCGAATTTAAGGCATTTTTCAGTATTTCACACGTTTTTTCCGAATTTTAAACTCGTTCCTGATGCGAGAAGTTGATTTATCAATGCAGTATTTACCCCCACCACTCCCCTCTAGGAAATACCTACCGGGGTGGTAGAATTCAAAATTACCATCATTTTCCAGTATTTTACACGTTTTTCCCGAAATTTAAACTCGTTCCTGAGGCGAGAAGTTGATTTATCAATGCAGTATTTACCCCCACCACTCCCCTCTAGGAAATACCTACCGGGGTGGTAGAATTCAAAATTATCATCATTTTTCAGTATTTTACACGTTTTTCCCGAAATTTAAACTCGTTCCTGAGGCGAGAAGTTGATTTATCAATGCAATATTTACCCCCACCACTCCCCTCTGGAAAATACCTACCGGGGTAGTAGAATTCGAATTTAAGGCATTTTTCAGTATTTCACACGTTTTTTCCGAATTTTAAACTCGTTCCTGATGCGAGAAATTGATTTATCAATGCAATATTTACCCCCACCACTCCCCTCTGGAAAATACCTACCGGGGTGGTAGAATTCGAATTTAAGGCATTTTTCAGTATTTCACTGGTTTTTCCCGATTTTTGAACTCGTTCCTGAAGCGAGAAATTGATTTATAATGAAAGATTTACCCCCACCACTCCCCTCTAGGAAATACATACCAGGGTGGTAGAATTCAAAATTACCATCATTTTCCAGTATTTTACACGTTTTTCCCGACATTTAAACTCGTTCCTGAAGCGTGAAATTGATTTATCAATGCAATATTTACCCCCACCACTCCCCTCTAGGAAATACCTACCGGGGTGGTAGAAAATCAAAATTACCATCATTTTCCAGTTTTTTACACGTTTTTTCCGAATTTTAAACTCGTTCCTGAAGCGAGAAATTGATTTATTAATGAAATATTTACCCCCACCACCCTCTCTTGAAAATACCTACCGAGGTGGTAGAATTCAAAATTACCATCATTTTCCAGTATTTTACACGTTTTTCCCGACATTTAAACTCGTTCCTGAAGCGAGAAATTGATTTATCGATGCAATATTTACCCCCACCACTCCCCTCTAAAAAATACCTACCGGGGTGGTAGAATTCAAAATTACCATCATTTTCCAGTATTTCACACGTTTTTCCCGACATTTAAACTCGTTCCTGAAGAGAGAAATTGATTTATCAATGCAATATTTACCCCCACCACTCCCCTCTGGAAAATACCTACCGGGGTGGTAAATTCAAAATTACCATCATTTTCCAGTATTTTACACGTTTTTCCCGACATTTAAACTCGTTCCTGATGCGAGAAATTGATTTATCAATGCAATATTTACCCCCACCACTCCCCACTGGAAAATACCTACCGGGGTGGTAGAATTCAAAATTACCATCATTTTCCAGTATTTTACACGTTTTTCCCGACATTTAAACTCGTTCCTGAAGCGAGAAATTGATTTATCAATGCAATATTTACCCCCACCACCCCCTCTAGAAAATACCAACCGAGGTGGTAGAATTCAAAATTACCATCATTTTCCAGTATTTTACACGTTTTTCCCGACATTTAAACTCGTTCCTGAAGCGAGAAATTGATTTATCAATGCAATATTTACCCCCACCACTCCCCTCTGGAAAATACCTATCGGGGTAGTAGAATTCGAATTTATGGCATTTTTCAGTATTTCACACGTTTTTCCCGACATTTAAACTCGTTCCTGATGCGAGAAGTTGATTTATCAATGCAATATTTACCGCCACCACCCCCTCTAGAAAATACCTACCGAGGTGGTAGAATTCAAAATTACCATCATTTTCCAGTATTTTACACGTTTTTCCCGACATTTAAACTCGTTCCTGAAGCGAGAAATTGATTTATCAATGCAATATTTACCCCCACCACCCCCTCTAGAAAATACCTACCGAGGTGGTAGAATTCAAAATTACCATCATTTTCCAGTATTTTACACGTTTTTCCCGACATTTAAACTCGTTCCTGAAGCGAGAAATTGATTTATCAATGCAATATTTACCCCCACCACTCCCCTCTAGAAAATTCCTACCGGGGTGGTAGAATTTGAATTTAAGGCATTTTTTCAGCATTTCACTGGTTTTTCCCGATTTTTGAACTCGTTCCTGAAGCGAGAAATCGATTTATCAACGCATTATTTACTCCCACCACTCCCCTCTAGGAAATAATTACCGGGGTAGTAGAATTCGAATTTAAGGCATTTTTAAGTATTTTACACGTTTTTTTCCGAATTTTAAACTCGTTCCTGAAGCGAGAAATTGATTTATCAATTCAGTATTTACCCCCACCACTCCCCTCTAGAAAATACCTACCGGGGTGGTAGAATTCGAATTTAAGGCAATTTTCAGTATTTCACACGTTTTTTTCCGAATTTTAAACTCGTTCCTGAAGCGAGAAATTGATTTATCAATGCAGTATTTACCCCCACCACTCCCCTCTAGAAAATACCTACCGGGGTGGTAGAATTCGAATTTAAGGCAATTTTCAGTATTTCACACGTTTTTTTCCTAATTTTAAACTCGTTCCTGATGCGAGAAATTGATTTATCAATGCAGTATTTACCCCCACCACTCCCCTCTAGAAAATACCTACCAGGGTAGTAGAATTCGAATTTAAGTCATTTTTCAGTATTTTACACGTTTTTCCCGAATTTTAAACACGTTCCTGATGCGAGAAATTGAAGAACGTAGAATTCGAATTTACGGCGTTTTGCAGCATTTTATACGTTTTTCCCGATTTTTATTCTTGATAATTTATTCGAATTTTCCCCTCCCTATCTACCATCAGAAGCATGAATAAACAAGGAAGAGAAACGTGATTGTCGTCAAAAGTCACTGTCACCAAAAGCCTCCTTTAATAAATACTGGAAGAGTAAACTTCCCCTCCATGTTGGGGATAGGCAGAGTGAGGAAGGTCGCAAAAATCCACTGTAGCGAAAAGCTCCCTTATTCATTGAGTCGCAAAAAACCCTCTTGTACGTGTATATATATATATATATATTTCAATATAAACCCTTAAATTTTCGTAGGGAGCGAACGGTTTGTCCTACAGAGCTCCGCGTGGTCTCAAAAAATTCTAAAAATTCTATAGAATCCTAAATTGAAGGAAAAACAATACCTTTATATCAAAATGTTTTGAGTTAGGGCGTTTTCAAAATTTCAAAATTGATTTTGGAACCCTTAGAAGTGACCTACATCAACCAAAAGCTTCGGGGCACAACTAGACCCCGAATGGAGCCTACATACCAAATTTCATCAAAATCGGTCAATGCTAAGTGGCAAAAGTGCCGCGTACGGCGTACGGCGTACGGCGGACGGACGGCCAAATTTTTATTCGATTTTTGGATTTTACGTACCTTGAAACGTAAACCATCAAATTTTGAGGGGGTGTTAACATTTTTTTTTCTTGGTCGATTCCAAAGGTTCATTATTGAAAATAATAAACCAAAACGCCCATAAACATGGGCGTCAATTAAAAAAAAGTCAAATTTCACCAAATTTAAAAATTTGTTTTTTGATTGATTTAAAAATAAAATTATTATTAAAGATCTTGGTTTTACATTAGATACCAAGAAGAAGAAAACTTGGAAAAATCCTTGGTGGGATGTTGGGGTCACTTATTTCTCATAAAGTACCTACTAGGAATAAGGTGGAGAAGGTTTACTTCATAGAGTGATCTGTGACGCCTTAGACAGTGGCGCAATATGAAAGTGGTGAAATATGAGAAAGCCCTGTTACAGTCTGTCAACTCGAGGATTTTTGAGATATTATGTTTATATTATTACTTTTTTTACACAATCGATAGTTGGCGTATCAAGATAGCCAACAGCTATCAGTTTTGTTTTAAAAGTGGATAAACTGTTGCAGGTAAAAATCGGACTTCCAAAAAGATACCTTAGGATATTAAGGGTTAAGGGGTCTCAGTCGGTCGCCGTTCGTTCCTCGTTCCGGGTCAGTATTTCGCGATATTGAAGGGGCAATAACTTGAACCGTTGTAGTTGAAAACTACTAAATAAACGGGTTTTTCCATATTTCTCTGGCAATTATTGTTCGATTTTGATGATTCCAGCGCCAATATTTCAGTTTTTCAATTCCCTAGGGCCGCGCACTAATGAATTTCTAAAATCCTCTAAAATTTCAAATTTAGGTACCACGGTTCAAGTTTTTGTCCCTTCAATTTCGCAAAATACTGACCCGGAACGAGGAACGAACGGCGACCGACTGAGACCCCCTTAAGGATTCCACGTTTGTGATAAGGATAAGGAGCCATACAATTCCATCAATACAATACAATTCCTGAAAATGTCATCCAATTCAGATAGAAAGAGTAGAAGTTATGGTTGACGAGGATTCCACGTTTGACTATCAACACGCCAAACTACACTTCGTATAGTTTTTCCCGTTATAATTATTTGCAGTCACGAAGACCGACTGACAGACACGAAACCAAAATAGTTTAGAAAGACCTAAAACGTGAAACAACAACTGGAAATTAAAATTTTGGAGGACTTTTTTAGCATTGAAAAGTGAAAATGTTTCTGCTACCAAGATAGACTCTGGCAATAATTTAAAATGCTACAGACAATTTCTATTTTGGAGAACTGCATCGACCTCCTGCACAAATATAAGGCTCAAGTATCTCAGGGAGGGAGGACGAAGCTCATTGACATCAGCGGAGAGGGGAGGGATTGGCTGTTTCCGTTGGCCAGTGTCTATCTACCTTCATTGAGCCTACAGTATTTGTTCAATACAACATTCAACAATACACTCGAGTATGACGGTATTATTTTAACTTGAAATGGAGAAGAACTGTCCGTATGGGTCGAGAACAATCAAAATCAAGAGTGGATTACTGTAATAAAAATAGTTGTTAGGAAGCTTTTGTAGGTAACTATCGAACGTTATAAAAAGGCCCTTACCTCTCCAACGTCGTTCCCCGCGCTATCAGAAATTGCGACCGATAAAATTAAACGATTCCCCCGAAAAAGACAAAGGTGGGGACAGCTGAGGTTGAGCTTGTAGCACCGCTACCGACTAAATTTAGACTAAATCCCCAGCGTTGGGATCTTCAACTTCCCCCACCTACCGCATCCATCCCCGCAGTTTACACTAAACTCAAAAAAACGTATCAACGTCTGCCAAGCGGATGTAGCGCATAGCTTTCTTTATCTTACAACATAAGTTGATATGATTTCGAGCACAATGTATGTTTAGGGATCCCCAATCGTCAGACCTCTACTCGGTACCCCACAAATTTGAACGAAGCTGGTAATCGAAGAAGATCGAAATTGATGTTTTGTCCGGAATGGAAATTTGATGCTCACTTTGGTTTTTATTTTTATTATTATTTTTTTTTCAATGATATTTTTATTTATTAAATATCAATAACATAACAACTGTGCACATAAGGAGCCCATCTAGTTAATTTACTTTCAAAATTTAATTGAACTGTTTGTTGAGTCAACAGCCCAATGGCTATGCTCTAATGATTTTTATAGGCATTTTTTATATTCCATTTCCTAGAATGGAAAAATGACTCCAGCTACCAGTTTTTTTGGAACAATGTTCACAAGGTAAGGAGGAGTGGGGAAATGGGTTCCCCTCCCAGTTGTCTCACCAAGGATGTCACTTCAGTGTTGAGCCAGTAAACGGACTTCTATCTACTCTGTAGCCATTGCAACAAAATAAATACCCAAACTTTCCACATCAAAATGACTCCCGTTTCCAATACACGTTCTGAATATACCTGTCAAATGGGGGGTGCGCCTTGAATTTTTTTTAGATTTTTAATCGAAAGTAGACTACATCCTGAGAATTTTGGCACCAACCGCGACCTTCTAGCGTGAGTAGATCTGTTTCTATGATTTTTCAAAGTTTCGACCGTTTATGACGTTACACGCCCCTCTCGCCTGGGCGGGACCCCCCAGCCCACTGTGACGTCATAAACGGTCGAAACTTTGAAAAATCATAGGAAAAGATTTACGCACGCTAGAAGGTCGTTGTTGGTACCAAAATCCTCAGAATGAGGTCTACCTTAGATTAAAAATAACAATAAACAGTTTTTCCTACCCTGGCGCACACCCTATTGAACTCCCACTTCTATCCTTCATTCTACATTCTGCCAACTTGACTCCATGTAAACCAATTTCCATGTAAACCTTAAACATTAGATCATATTGATTCAACGTTTCTATCCACGCTTCCTTGAGCTTCCAACAATCAAGGCAAATGTTTGGAGTAGGTACCTACAGCAATTACCGACCTACCTATTTATTGAGATGGTTGGATAGATAAGTAGGTACATTTAGTTAGTAGATAATGTATTTTTGCTGGTTTTGAGAGATGATGAGTCGAAAACAGAAACGCTGCAAATCAACACACAAAGATTTATTATTTTGCTTCCGAGTCTACCAAGGTAGCGGAAGCTGTATTTCACTTTTCAAGATAGAAAGAAAAACGCTGCAAATCATTGCTCAAAGGTTTATTATTTTCTGTATAGATCACCCTTCTGTATAGATCACTGGTTCTCCATCAATAGCACCTACCACCATCTGTATTCTCCCTTGACCTTCCCTCTCAAATTTCAGCTTCCTGCGTTCAATAGGATTGAAAATGGCTTCGGAGCTCACTCAGCTGATCAGTGCTCTTCCATGCGTCTCCAGCATTCGAGAAGATCTTCTTCACTCTTCAGATCACTGATCAGCTGAGTGAGCTCCGAAGCCATTTTTAATCCTATTGTATGTACCTTGAAACGCGAAACATAAAATGTTTGGTTTGCTTTGAGCAATGGCTACGGAGCTCACTCAGCTGATCAGTGATCTGAGGAGTGAAGAAGATCTCCTCGAATGCTGGAGACGCCTGGAAGAGCACTTCCATTCAATAGGATTGAAAATGGCTTCGGAGCTCACTCAGCTGATCAGTGATCTGAAGAGTGAAGAAGCCTTTGAGCAATGATTTGCAGCGATTTTTGCCCACCAACATTTTTTTTACCTTACCTACTTTTTTTTTACCCACCAGCTAGGTACTACCTACCACACCATACTGGCTTCACACCTTCACAATCAAGTTTATTAGAAAGAACTAAACGCTTCACACTCGATTGGAAAAATAGAAAGCTTCATATTATGGAAATTTGATTACTGGTTACGCAGAAGGCAAAACTGTATACAAATCGAAAAACGCTGCAAATCATTGCTCAATGGTTTATTATTTTCCGTATAGATCACCCTTCTGTATAGATCACTGGTTCTCCATCAATAGCACCTACCACCATCTGTATTCTCCCTTGACCTTCCCTCTCAAATTTCAGCTTCCTGCGTTCAATAGGATTGAATATGGCTTCGGAGCTCACTCAGCTGATCAATGATCTGAAGAGTGAAGAAGATCTCCTCGAATGCTGGAGACGCCTGGAAGAGCACTTCCATTCAATAGGAGTAAAAATGGTTTTGGAGCTCACTCAGCTGAACAGTGATCTGAAGAGTGAAGAAGATCTCCTCGAATGCCGGAGACGCCTGGAAGAGCACTTCCATTCAATAGGATTGAAAATGGCTTTGGAGCTCACTCAGCTGATCAGTGATCTGAGGACTGAAGAAGATCTCCTCAAATGCTGGAGACGCCTGGAAGAGCACTTCCATTCAATAGGATTGAAAATGGCTTCGGAGCTCACTCAGCTGATCAGTGATCTGAGGAGTGAAGAAGATCTCCTCGAATGCTGGAGACGCCTGGAAGAGCACTTCCATTCAATAGGATTGAAAATGGCTTCGGAGCTCACTCAGCTGATCAGTGATCTCAAGAGTGAAGAAGCCTTTGAGCAATGATTTGCAGCGTTTTTTACCCACCAACATTTTTTTTTACCTACCAACTTTTTTTTACCTACCAGCTAGGTACTACCTACCACACCATACTGGCTTCACACCTTCACAATCAAGTTTATTAGAAAGAACTAAACGGTTCACACTCGATTGGAAAAATAGAAAGCTTCATACGGAAATTTGATTACTGGTTACGCAGAAGGCAAAACTGTATACAAATCGAAGAAATGAACAGCGATCGCATTTTAGTCCGATAAAATTTGAATGGAGATTAGACCTCTTTTGCGATTCACACTCATGATTCTGTTTTATCGAAGGAAAACCTTCAAGTACTCGTAGGGACCGAACGGTTTGTCCTACAGAGCTCCGGGTGGTCTCAAAATTTTTTAAAAATTCAATACTATTTAAAATTGGTGAGAAAACGATACCTTTATTTCGAGAGTTTTCGAGCTAGGGCACTCTTGAAAATTTCAACCCTTAATTTTCACCCCTTAGAAGTGACTTACATCAACCAAAAGCTTCGCGGCACAACTAGACCCCAAATGGAGCCCATATACCAAATTTGAACCAAATCGGTCCAGTGTTGCTAAGAAAAGTGCCGCGTACGGCGTACGGCGGACGGACGGAAATTTTTTTATTCGATTTTCGTATTCTACGTACCTTGAAACGTAAAACATCAAATTTTGAGGGGGGGTTAAAATTTTTTTTTCTTGCTCGATTCCAAAGGCTTATTATTGAAAATAATAAACCAAAAATGAACAGCGATCGCATTTTAGTCCGATAAAATTTGAATGGAGATTAAACCTCTTTTGCGATTCACACTCATGATTCTGTTTTATCGAAGGAAAACCTTCAAGTACTCGTAGGGACCGAACGGTTTGTCCTACAGAGCTCCGGGTGGTCTCAAAAATTTTTAAAAATTCAATACTATTTAAAATTGGTGAAAAAACGATACCTTTATTTCGAGAGTTTTCGAGCTAGGGCACTCTTGAAAATTTCAACCCTTAATTTTCACCCCTTAGAAGTGACCTACATCAACCAAAAGCTTCGAGGCTCAACTAGACCCCAAATGGAGCCCATATACCAAATTTGAACCAAATCGGTCCAATGTTGCTAAGAAAAGTGCCGCGTACGGCGGACGGACGGAAATTTTTTTATTTGATTTTCGTATTCTACGTTCCTTGAAACGTAAAACATCAAATTTTGAGGGGGGGTTAAAATTTTTTTTTCTTGCTCGATTCCAAAGGCTTATTATTGAAAATAATAAACCAAAATTTTCTGCAAAATCAAAAGTTCCACTCGCGTTTTAGCTTTCGGACCTTCCTGAACAATTTTGGTTCCGTGTCTGTCTGTTTGTGTATCTGTCATGAAATCCTGGCCACAGCGGTAACTTCTACATTTCTCATCCAATTTCGATGAAATTTTCAGAGGTTGAGAGAGTTGGCGTGTAGATGGTCCCCAACGAAAATCATCACCCCCGGATTGATAGTAGCCGCTGCGCATACGCAAACGTGTGTTTCAATTTTGGTTCCGTGTCTGTCTGTTTGTGTGTCTGTCATGAAATCCTTGCCACAGCCATAACTTCTACATTTTCCATCCGATTTCGACGAAATTTCTCAGGATTGTTCTGATTAGCGTGTAGATAGTCCCCTAGAAGGGTAGTGCAAGGTAGTTAGAGATTCATGTTTTGAGATGAACTACTAAGCATCGGATCATCTATAGTCAGGTTATGAATACGAGGAAGCTATGTGCCACACCCTCTTGGCAGACTTTTTTGTGTGAAATACCTTGTAGAATCGATTCTTGGTAAGGTCCACCTCAACGTTAGATATCCTGTATAATTACAGATAATGTACACCGATACCGGTAACGAATTTTGCAAAACGGTGTCGAAGTTCCTAGGTTAACCGCCATGGGAACTATTTCAAAACTACTTGCAAACTACTTATCGATAGACCTTTTTTTCAATTTCACTATAACTTTATTGCACAAATGAACCATTTATTGCACAGTTTGGACATAATAAATATAACAAATAAACACATGGGAAGGAGTTGAAGTCCATTGATTTTCTCCTCATAAAAAAAATTTTAACCCCCTCAAAATTTGATGTTTTACGTTTCAAGGTACGTAGAATCCGAAAATCGAATAAAAAAATTTCCCTCCGTCCGCCGTATGCGGCTCTTTTTTTTTTTTAGCAACACGACCGATTTGGTTCACATTTGGTATATGGGCTCCATTTGGGGTCTAGTTGTGCCGCGAAGCTTTTGGTTGATGTCAGTCGCTTCTAAGGGGCGAAAATTGAGGGTTGAAATTTTCAAGAGTGCCCTAGCTCGAAAACTCTCGAAATAAAGGTATAGTTTTTTCACCAATTTCAGATAGTATTGAATTTTTAAAAATTTTTGAGACCACCCGGAGCTCTGTAGGACAAATCGTTCGCTCCCCATGAGTACTTAAGGGTTTTCCTTCGATAAAACAGAATCACGAGTGTGAATGACAAAAGAGGTCTAATCGTCGTTCAAATTTTATCTGACTAAATTGCGATCGCTGTTCATTTCTTCGATTTGTATTCAGTTTTGTTTTCTGAGCAACCAGTGATCAAATTTCCATATGTAGCTTCTTATTTTTCGTGTCGAGTGTGAAGGTACTACTACCTACCAATAGTTGGTAGGTAAAAAATAGGTTAAAAAAGTTGGTAGGTAAAACCTACTACCTACTGGGACATTTTTGAAAATTTCAACCCCAACCAACAACCAAATGGAAATGAAGGGTTGAAATTTTCAGAATGCCCTGGTAGATAGGGGTGGGGGGGATCTGTACTGAGGGGTGATCCATACAGAGAATGATAAACCTTTGGGCAATGATTTGCAGCGTTTTTTCATTCGAAAGCTAAGATCTTGGCGCATTTTTTACTTTACATGCATTTTAGAAAATTATTTGTCTACAAAGTTCTTCTCCCGTTTGAAAAATGAAGATTTCCTCAACTCCTTATAATTTGCGTTTTTATAGCTTGAACTTAAATTTTGAAGGAAGATCAAGCATTCATCCGATAGGAAATTTATTGCTCTTTCCAACAGTATCCTCAGATTTGATTTTACTCAAACAAATAAAGAGGTTTTGACCGGTTTTTAACATCTTAAAAGTGGCATTTCAAGCTGGTTAAAAAAAATTTGTAGGTCAACTTCGATCAGATATTCGTTGTAAAATGGATCCCTGAAGATCTGCATACCTGTTGTGTGTTCACTATGTAGGTAGGTAACCTATAGGCGTCAATAAATTGGCGAACGTTTTCCTTAAATATAATGGGTCTTAACTTTTACGTAAAAACAACAAGTTTAATCAACTATGCCTTCGTGAATACAATAGATAAGAAATGTCTACCTTCATCTGATGGAGTCAGAAGTGATGTGTCACGGTGTTCACCAGGATGATCAATATTGAGGGTTTGAATGGGGCTGTCGTCAACATCTGCTGAGCTCCTACAAGACGACATTCTCAGTTTCTCGAGTATTTCGGCTGAATGAATGGGGCGAGATGAGGGACTTCTCCATTCAACGCAGGTCGAAGTGGTGATGTATGTGCCAGAGGGCACCAACATCCAGGTGACCTAATTAGAAAAGAGAGCAAGATAATTAGGCGAGGCTAAACGGGTAAGATAGAGTTATCGCACAAGCTGAAGAAGGAAAATCAGGGGAGCAAGGCTTCACACTCTTTGTCACACACATAGAAACCCGAAATTTGGCTGTTCACTTGTGGAGTGATGCAGATTACTTTGCTAGAAACTAGGAGCATCTGAAATGGGTAAAACTCATTAAAAACGCTGCAAACTATTACACAAAGGTTTATTATTTTTCTATATAGATAACCCGTCTACAAAGAACTAGGCTCTACTATTGTCACCACCTACCTACTTCTACCTACAGCGATCCCATTTTGGTCAGCTAGAACTTGAACGGGAATGGGTCTCTTTTGCGATTCACACTCGTCTTTCTGATTTATCTAAGTCCAGGCAAACGGTTGGTCTACTAAGCTCCGCGTGGTCGCTAAAAATTCAATACTATCTTAAATTGACGGAAAAACAATCTTTTGAGCAAGGGCTTTTTCAAAATTTCGACCCTTATTTTTCAACGCTTCGAAGTGACCGCCATTAACTGAAAGCTTCGGGGCACAACAAGACCCCAAATGGAGCCCAAATACCAAATTTCATCAAAATCGGTCCATGGGATTCAAGGAAAGTGCCGCGTACGGCGGAGACGGCCAATTTTGTATTCGATGTTTGGTACCAACAAATTTTGAGGGGTGGTTAAAATTTTTTTGTTGGTCGATTCCAATGGTTCGTTATTGAAAATAATAAATCAAAAACGTCTGCCAAGTGGGTGTGGCACTTAGCTTCCTCGTATCCATAACCCAATTATATAGATGATCCGATGCATAGTAGTTGATCTCAAAACACCAATCTCGAAGTACCTTGCACTACCCTCATAGGGGACCATCTACACGCTAATCTGGACAATCCTAGAAAATTTCATCAAATTCGGATGAAAAATTGAGTAGATGTTACGTGATTGGATCAAAAAAATACTTAGCCTCGGCTGGGATTCGAACTCGGGACCCCTCTACGCCCAGAGTGGGACCCTGGGACAGATTTATTCGTTACCTCTGAGCTATTGAGGCCTAGTAATGTAATGAATAGGATTTGAGATTCTCAAAGACCATTCCCTCCATGAATGAATCTCTCTATGAAAAACCATTCTCTATGATTTTCATAGGGGACCATCTAAACACTACTCCGTAACATCCCTGAAAATTTCATTGAAATCGGATGGAAAATGTAGAAGTTATGACCGTTACAAAGAAATTCGCGTTTGCGCATGCGCAGTGGCTACTATCAGTCCAAAGGTGATGACTTTCATAGGGGACCATCTAAATACTAATCTGTAACATCCCTGAAAGTTTCATTGAAATCGGATTGAAAATGTAGAAGTTATGGCCGTTACAAGGAATTCACGTTTGCGCATGCGCAGTCGCTTCTATCAGTCCGGGGATAATGATTTTCATAGGGGACCATCTACAGTCTAATCCCCATAATGCCTGAAAATTTCATCGAAATCGGGTGGAAAATGTGGAAGTTATGGTCTTTACAAGGAAATTCACGTTTGCGCATGCGCAGTGGCTACTATAGGTCCAAAGGTGATGATTTTCATAGGGGACCATCTTAAAACTAGTCTGTAAAATCCCTGAAAATTTCATCGAAATCGGATGGAAAATGTAGAAGTTATGGCCGTTACAAGGAATTCACGATTGCGCATGCGCAGTGGCTACTATAGGTCCAAAGGTGATGATTTTCATAGGGGACCATCTTAAAACTAGTCTGTAAAATCCCTGAAAATTTCATTGAAATCGGATGGAATATGTTGAAGTTATGGCCGTTACAAGGAATTCACGATTGCGCATTCGCAGTGGCTACTATCAGTCCGGGGATGATGATTTTCATAGGGGACCGTCTACACACCATCCCGCACAATCCCTGAAAATTTCATCGAAATCGGGTGGAAAATGTAGAAGTTATGGCCGTTACAAGGAATTCACGATTGCGCATGCGCAGTGGCTACTATAGGTCCAAAGGTGATGATTTTCATAGGGGACCATCTTAAAACTAGTCTGTAAAATCCCTGAAAATTTCATTGAAATTGGATGGAATATGTTGAAGTTATGGCCGTTACAAGGAATTCACGATTGCGCATGCGCAGTGGCTACTATCAGCCCGGGGATGGTGATTTTCATAGGGGACCGTCTACACACCAACCCGCACAATCCCTGAAAATTTCATCGAAATCGGGTGGAAAATGTAGAAGTTATGGCCGTTACAAGGAATTCACGATTGCGCATGCGCAGTGGCTACTATCAGCCCGGGGATGGTGATTTTCATAGGGGACCGTCTACACACCAACCCGCACAATCCCTGAAAATTTCATCGAAATCGGACAATAACTTCGTATAGTTATGTGCGTTACAAGGAATTGATGACAGACACACAGACAGACAGACAGACAGACAGACAGACACACAGACAGACAGACACGGAACCAAAATTGTCCAGAAAGGTCCAAAACGCAAAATGCGAGTGAAAATTTTGATTTTGGAGAACTTTTTTTTTTCATCCTTGAAAAGTGAAAACAAAGCTTCCGCTACCTTGGTAGACTCGGAAGCAATTAGATGAATTCGAAATTGAAAGTAACGGAAATTCGGCAAAGATGTCGAGGCAGAACGATTTTTCAGGATTTGATGCTAGGTAGAAGGCACACCACTATAATTATAGAGACCTCCAGGAGCATTACCTAAGGCCTAAATCCTCCTTCCCACAGCACATGTGACTTGGTACATGAACGGATTGATTATGACTTTAATTAAAATTATAAGTGGCGTGTTGTTACGAGTTCTGGTACCAAATACCAAAATATGATTCGTTATCGTTTCCCAATTTGATTGAAGTCAGGAACTGGAATTACAGCACGGTAATTTTAATCACAGTGCAGTTCACAATTTGATAACATTTTCAAAATATCCATGATTTGGTTACTTCAATAGGCAAAGAATGCTTGAATATATTAATTTACTATTTACATTTGTATATTTATTTCCAGCTCCCTCGTTGTAACTTTTTTAGGTTGTTTCGTAAGATGTACTGAATGTTGAGCAACTTTTTTAAATTGTTAGAACGTGGCATTCTTTCAAAGCTTTTAAAATCCTTTCTTTCATCTTTTCCTTTTAAAATCTTTCCACAATAGCCTAAAAACTACTAATTTTCGAACTCAACACTTCCTCGTAATTCTGAAGCATTCGATGAAGTATAGTAACGAATCAAGCAAAATCAAATGAGATTTAATTAAATAGTAGCAGACAGAGATTGAAGTGTAAAGAACCAACTTACAAGCAAGTGGTGCAGTGACAGACAAGCTACGTAGGTACTTACAAAAGCAGGAATTTAGAGAGGAAATGGACTTAAAAGGAAGTAATATCAATAAGAAACATGCAATAAAATACGAGTAAATCAGTCAAGCACCTAGGGAAGAGTAGGGATAGTTACAGTTTTGGTTTACCATTTTCAATAACGACCAAGAAAACAAATTTTTAACCCCCTCCCCTCAAAATGTGTTAGTTTACATTTCAAGGTACGTAGAATCCAAAAATCGAATAAAAATTAGGCCTTCCGTCCATCGTCCGTTATCGTGGGCCGATTTTGATGAAATTTGGTTTAAGGGCTCCATTTGGGGTCTAGTTGTGCCTCGAAGCTTTTCGATGATGTCGATCACTTCTAAGGGTTGAAATTTTGAAAACGCCCTAACTCAAAAAATGTTGACATAAAGGTATTGTTTTTTCATCAATTTGAGATCGTATTCAATTTTTATAGACCACTTGGAGCCCAGTAGGACAAGCCGTTCGCTCCCTACGAGAACTTAAGGGTTGGAGTTACAATAAATCAGATACACGAATGTGAATCACAAAGGAAGCCTAATCTCCGTTCAAATTTTAGCTGATCGGAATGCGACTTCATGTTGGTTGGTGGTAACAATGGCAAAGCCGTGTTCTTTGTAGACGAGAGCTCTATGTAGAAAAATAATAAACCTTTGCGTAATAATTTCCAGCGTTTTCTTCAAATTGCTGCACTAAACCCCAATTCACTTTTTTTTAAATGTTGTGTTTTTTGTCTTGGGTGGTTGTAAATTTACTTTATTTAAGTGAAACTTATCCGAAGGTATTCCCACGTCACAAAAACGATGATTTACCAAGAATTTGATTTTGTCCAATGTGGGAAACTCCGGACAAGGTGGTGGGACAGTTTGGACAGGTACTTTTACGTTATTTCTGACGGCGTAATTTTACTTCCGAGTCCATCAAGGTAGAGGAAGCATCGTTTTCACTTTTCAAAGTTAAAAAAAAATTCTCAAAGATCAAAATTTCCACTTACGTTTTACGTTTTAGACCTTCCTGAACAATTCTGTCAATTCATGGAATCCTTGTAACGACAAAACAATATGTTATCATTAAGTTATAGTGCGATTTTGATGAAATATCAGAGATTGTGCGGTTTGGGGTGTAGATAGTCCCCTGTGAGGGTAGCGCAAGATATTCAGAGCTTGATGTTGTGAGATTATCTGTAACACAGGATCAAATAGGACAAAATGGATTCTGTTAAGGAAACAGTGGTCAGTCTGTCCAATGTGTCCCTCTCAACTTAGATCACAGATATTCTGAAGTAACCTTGGATCTCTATACTTCCACATTTTCCATACGATTTCGACGAATTTTCTCAGGATTGTTCAGATTAGCGTGTAGATGGTCCCCTATGAGGGTAGTGGAAGGTACTTAGAGATTGATGTTTTAAGATTAACTACTATGCATCGAATCAATGATATTTAGAAAACGGGGAGGAAAGAGATCGAAAAGGGAATGTTGGTATATGAATGGAATGGAGGTGGGAGTAGTTAAGAATTATAAGTACCTAGGAGTGGATCTTACGCCGCAGCTTAATTTGAAATTGCACTTGACCTCAAAACTAGCAAATGCAAAGTTAGGACTGAACACTGTATGGTCACGATTTGTAGAGAATGATGCCATCCCTATGGAAAATTTAGCTATGGAAGCTAAATTTACTGTTTTCAAATCTGTTAGTAGGTCAATGATGTGTTATACAGGGCAAGTTTGGGGGTATGAGGTTCACAAACAAGTGGAAATGTTACTGAAATTTTTTATTAAAAAACTGTACTCCTTACCCAAGAATACTCCAGATTATATGGTTTATTTGGAAAGTGGAGTAGAGCAAATGTATAATTATACGTTTAACCTTTGCTTAAATTATATTGTTAAAGTATTGCAATGCCAGACTTCAAGGTATACCAACGTGATTGCTCGGGAAGTTATTAGAAAGAAAGTTTCGTGGATGGCAGCCTGGAAGGAGCTTGCTGATAGGCATGATGTGGAATTGAACATAAGTCCCGATGAGCCCAAACAGATTTTGCAACAAATGAATTTCGTGTTGGAGTTGGAAAAGAATAAGTTTATAGAAACCTGTAAAGAGAGAGCATTGGCAGCCCGTTATGGTGCGTTTGATCTTTTCTAGGAATAATTATTTTATGAAAACAGTCCGTACAAGTTTTAGAGAGCGAATGAATACTTTTATTTTAACACCTGAAATAATCGGGTAGTAACATGATGGGAGGAAACTTGGTAACTGAATTGTCCGAAATAATAATTTAAGTGTTGAAGCCGTGAATTTTAACAATTTCGATTAAAACGTTGGGAATAAATAAATAAATGAACTTGTGGCTCCGCCACAAACCACTTCCCCCCTTAACCGAGGACGTAGTCCTGGAATCGGACAGGTATTCTCCGGATTCGTCCAGAACGTCTCAAAACGGGTGTCTCAACATCTCCTTCTGTTCTTCTGACTCCAATTGGCTGTCGGTCTGTGACTGGTTCAGGTTGAGCTTCTGCCTGCTGTTCCTGCCGCCTCTGTGGTGCTGGTTCATCTCCTGGCCTTTCCATCAGTATGCTCCTTCCAGCTAGGCTTTCCTCTTCCCTTTCCACGAACGCAGGTTTCAGTCGGTCGATGGGTATTGGGGTGTCTTTTCCTTTCACCTTTACTATGAAGGTAGTTTCACCCGATCGTACCACTGGGAAAGGTCCTAGATATGGCGGTTGAAGCTTATTCTTCAAAACTTCGTTTCGCACCCAGACTTGCTTACATGATTGTAGCTCTGGATGAACGAAAATTGAACGAGTGTCGTGCCAGGATGTAGGTTTTGGTCGAATTTGCTCCATATTGTGGCGCAAGTGCTGCAGGAACTCGTGGGTTGAATTTGGTGCTGACGTAAGAGGTTTGTTTTCGACAAAATCATTCGGTAGTCTCAGGGTGGTACCATAGACTAACTCTGCGGCGCTACTATTTAAATCTTCCTTCAATGCCGTCCGGATTCCTAGCAAAACCAAAGGTAAAACTTCTACCCATCGCTCCGTGTTGTGACACCGGATTGCTGACTTCAGCTGACGATGGAATCGCTCCAAAATTCCATTGGCTTTTGGGTTGTAGGCTGCCGTGAAACAGTGTTTTGTACCCAACAGTTGAGTGAGCTCTTTGAAAAGTGAACACTCGAACTGCCTTCCTCTATCAGAAACAATCATTTCTGGGGTTCCAAATCTGCTAACCCATCCGCTACAAAAGGCTCTTGCAACAGTGTCTGCTTTGCAGTCCTCCAACGGGATTACTTCCGGCCATCGTGTGAAACGATCTATCAACGTCAAAGCATACGTGTAGCCTTGCGAAGGTACCAGCGGTCCCACAAGATCAATGTGAACGTGAGCAAACCGTTCCGCGGGTGGAGAAAAGTTGCCCCACGCGCTATGGGTGTGCCGCTGGACCTTTCCACGTTGACAAGCCATACAATGCTTTACCCACTGTGCACTATCTTTAGCCATGCAGGGCCAGACAAACCGTTGTCGTAACAAACGCAAGGTTGATGCCCTTCCTGGATGTGCTAAGTTGTGCACACTCTCGAAAGCATGTCGACGAAATTCGGGTGGAACAAACGGACGGATGAAACCAGTTGATGTTTCACAAAACAAAGGGGTTGTGATGCCTGGCATATTAACACGTTTCCAGGAAAGTGTTGAACCAGACTCGCTCCCTGGCAAATCTTCTTCCTTCTGGGCTTTGGCAAGGTTGTCATAATCTAGCTGCTCGATTTCTACACTGTCCAACCGGGACAGAAAATCAGCTACTACATTGTCCTTCCCAGATATATGCCTAATGTCAGTCGTGAATTGTGCAATATAGTTCAGCCGGGATGCCTGCTTAGGTGAAGCTTTATCTAGCCGCTGATTAAAGGCAAAAGTCAGGGGCTTATGATCGGTAAAAAGGACGAAAACTCTTCCTTCAAGCATGTGCTGAAAGTGTTTGAGACTAGCATAAGCTGCAAGCAGTTCTTTGTCATAGGCACTATTGTTTTGTTCGGCTGGGCTCAACTTTCGCGAGAAAAACGCAAGAGGTTGCCAATACTCGCCTATCTTCTGCTGCACGCTACCTCCAATCGCCTTATCCGATGCATCAACCATGAGAGCCCAAGTGGCCTCAGATTTCGGATGTGCAAGGAGGGTAGCTGAACTGAGTGCTTCCTTGGATTTCTTAAATGCCTCCAAAGTTTCTGGTGTCCAATCAATATCCGAATCTTGCTTACCTACATGTCCTTTTAGCATGTCATTCAAGGCTGAAAGATGTGTAGCTGCTTGTGGTACGAAACGTCTGTAGAAATTGTACATTCCTAGGTACCTACGTAGGCTCAGAACAGTTTTCGGAGGTTCAAACTCAATGATAGCCTGTACTTTCTTTGGCAACGGTTTGACACCTTCGGCACTAACTATATGTCCTAAAAATTCTACTTCTTTCTTTCCAAACTCACATTTTGCTGCATTTATGACTACTCCGAATTCTCTACACCTCTCAAAAAAGGTTTTGAGATCTTCGAAATGCTCTTCTTCAGATGAGCTGGCAATGAGACAATCGTCTAGGTAGATTTCAGTATTTTTGAGTCCTCTAATCAATTCATTAGCAAATCTTTGAAATGTTTGAGCGGCATTGCAAAGTCCGAATGTCATCTGAGGGAATTCATATAATCCAAAAGGTGTGATTATAGCAGTTTTTTCTATGTCTTCGGGCGCTACGGGTATCTGATGATAGGCCTTCAATAAATCAATTTTGCTAAAAATTTTCCCGCCGTTCAAGTCATAGTTCATATCCATGATATGCGGCAGAGGATAGCGGTCTGGAATTGTAACTTTATTCAGGGCTCGATAGTCTCCACAGGGTCGCCAATCCCCTGTCTTTTTCGGAACCACGTGCAGAGGGCTGGCCCAAGGGCTTTTAGATGGTCTGCACACGCCTTGTTCTACCATGAAATCAAATTCCTTTTTAGCTATTTTGTACTTGTTAGTAACTGGAGGATCGATGACCAAATCGCTGACTTGAGTAAGAACGCTCGCATCAATGGCACCGACGACCAGATCGTACATATCATCATCTGATGTCACTCCTTTAACTCGGAACTGTGATTCAACTTGGCGAAACCAGATCACAACGTTCGCTTTCCAAAACGGCGGTGGTATATAATTCACAATTCTTACCGGCGGTGCTCGCCCTTCTTCAACAGGTTGTACAGCAGGACTGTCTCCTTCCATTTTGATTTACAAACGAGGGAGTCACCAATGATATGGTGCGTTTGATCTTTTCTAGGAATAATTATTTTATGAAAACAGTCCGTACAAGTTTTAGAGAGCGAATGAATACTTTTATTTTAACACCTGAAATAATAGGGTAGTAACATGATGGAGGAAACTTGGTAACTGAATTGTCCGAAATAATAATTTAAGAGTTGAAGCCGTGAATTTTAACAATTTCGATTAAAACGTTGGGAATAAATAAATAAATGAACTTGTGGCTCCGCCACACCGTTTCCATAAAGTTTACCAAAGTCTGGGTCCTCCGAACTATGTAAGGGAAGTTGGCCTTAGTCATCTGGCCATTAGAAATATTTGTAGAGCACGTTGCGAAATGCTAAATTTGAATTTTAAACCATGGATCACGGATCGTGTATTTACGTGTCCTCTGTGTAATTCGGGAGATGATGAGACGGTGGTCCATTTTGGTTTATTATTTTCAATAATAAGCCTTTGGAATCGAGCAAGAAAAAAAAAATTTTAACCCCCCCTCAAAATTTGATGTTTTACGTTTCAAGGTACGTAGAATACGAAAATCGAATAAAAAAATTTCCGTCCGTCCGCCGTACGCCGTACGCCGTACGCGGCACTTTTCTTAGCAACACTGGACCGATTTGGTTCAAATTTGGTATATGGGCTCCATTTGGGGTCTAGTTGTGCCGCGAAGCTTTTGGTTGATGTAAGTCACTTCTAAGGGGTGAAAATTAAGGGTTGAAATTTTCAAGAGTGCCCTAGCTCGAAAACTCTCGAAATAAAGGTATTGTTTTCTCACCAATTTTAAATAGTATTGAATTTTTAAAAAATTTTGAGACCACCCGGAGCTTTGTAGGACAAACCGTTCGGTCCCTACGAGTACTTGAAGGTTTTCCTTCGATAAAACAGAATCATGAGTGTGAATCGCAAAAGAGGTCTAATCTCCATTCAAATTTTATCGGACTAAAATTCATTTCTTCGATTTGTATACAGTTTTGCCTTCTGCGTAACCAGTAATCAAATTTCAATATGAAGCTTTCTATTTTTCCAATCGAGTGTGAAGCGTTTAGTTCTTTCTAAGAAACTTGATTGTGAAGGTGTGAAGCCAGTATGGTGTGGTAGGTAGTACCTAGCTGGTAGGTAAAAAAAAGTTGGTAGGTAAAAAAAATGTTGGTGGGTAAAAAACGCTGCAAGTCATTGCTCAAAGGCTTCTTCACTCTTCAGATCACTGATCAGCTGAGTGAGCTCCGAAGCCATTTTCAATCCTATTGAATGGAAGTGCTCTTCCAGGCGTCTCCAGCATTCGAGGAGATCTTCTTCACTCTTCAGATCACTGATCAGCTGAGTGATCTCCGAATCCATTTTCAATCCTATTGAATGGAAGTGCTCTTCCAGGCGTCTCCAGCATTCGAGGAAATCTTCTTCACTCCTCAGATCACTGATCAGCTGAGTGAGCTCCGAAGCCATTTTCAATCCTATTGAATGGAAGTGCTCTTCCAGGCGTCTCCAGCATTCGAGGAGATCTTCTTCACTCTTCAGATCACTGATCAGCTGAGTAAGCTCCGAAGTCATTTTCAATCCTATTGAACGCAGGAAGCTGAAATTTGAGAGGGAAGGTCAAGGGAGAATACAGATGGTGGTAGGTGCTATTGATGGAGAACCAGTGATCTATACAGAAGGGTGATCTATACAGAAAATAATAAACCTTTGAGCAATGATTTTAGCTCTCTGTCATATTTTGAGAGGAATTCGCAGAGCTCAGTTCGGCTCCTAGTATTTAACTGATGAGGAGGCATTCGAATATTTGAATGGAAAAGACAGGTTGGCCCTAGGTTGGTTCATTATAAGGGCGTTGAAATATCGAAAGGTTTTGGTTGATGAATGGAACTTTTAATTAGGTATTATATAATAATGGATTAAATCAATTTAATGGGAAACCATAATCAATCTAATGCCAAATAATGCAGATTGGCCCAATCAGTTGGTAATGAACGTGATAGTTTAATTTTTGCATGTCAACATCACCTGTGTGAAATAACCAAAACGATTGTGATAAGGCTATTTTTATTATAAATATTTTGTTACATATTTATTTTGTCCGAACCCCGGCTCATAGCTCGGTGCTACAGCCGTTTAATGTTTTGTTTAATGTTATTAAGTTTTGTGTACGTTTATCTGAATAAAGCATTTCAAAATTAAAAAATTCTATGCATCGGATCATCTAAACAATCGGGTAATGGATACGAGGAACCTATGTGCCACACCCACTTGGCAGACTTTTTTTAACCGTTACGTTAAATACCGCTCATCTCAATAGCTGAGACTACCGACACAATGTCTTGCTAAGCTTTGATTAGTGAAGGTATATGTCATGTTCACTAATCAAAGCTTAGCAAGGATAAACCTGTATTGAAGACTCCATCCTCTGTTTTCTCAACATGGACAATATTTATATCACCTTAACCAACCACACATGATATAATAATTATCAAACTAAGAGATAGTGTGCATCCATGATGTTCTATGTGAGGAGTCTACCAGAGGATGAGTGTAGAAATTTGCAGGTATTTTCAGGTGAAAATGAGATGAAAATGGAGATGTTTTGGACGTTGGAGATACGCTTGAAGTCCTTCTTTGCTTTGTCTTAGAATGTACGCTTCTTGGGTGGGGTTTGAAACTACAGTCGCTTGTGAAAGTTATGAACTAACCGCCAATATTCGAATATTTGTACACATACAAACACACGCACACAATTCCCATCACATTACCATTTCCAAGTAACAAGGAAACGAAGAGGAATTCAGATGTTAAGTCGTGAACGTTATGACGGGAAAGATATGAGGCCGTGGTGGACATTATGGCTGGAATATGAGTTTCCAGCAGAACAATACACTCACACACACACCCATACCAGCCCCCTCGATGTTTTGTGAATTCCAGCGGGGAGCTTCACTTCAATTGCGGACATCTCGCTTTAATTGGAGTGCCAGGATAAATGAGACCACAAAGACTTTGTTCGAGAGTCTTCCTTCCTTGAGAAATAATAAACGAGAAAATTCGTTCACTATTTAGTTGAAATTTTGCTGGAACTATTATGAACGATTACAAGCAATACAAATTACTGAAGCAACCAATGAAAGTATACTGTATGATGCGCAGCAGAGATGGGCGAATTATTATTCATAAATACGATTATGAATACAAATCATATCTGCGATTTTATGGTTATGAATATGAATACAGATATGAATATGAATACGAATACAATCGTATTCACACTTTGAATACGATTTTCCCCCGTATTCGTATATTGAATACGATTTTATGATTTTTGGTTTATTATTTTCAATAATAAACTTTGAATAAATGCCTTTGGAATTGAGCAAGAAAAAAACTTTTTTAACCCCCCTCAAAATTTGATGTTTTACGTTTCAAGGTACGTAGCGTACCTACGTAGGTATGTACCGACTGTACCTACTTATTTTTCAAGGGATGTTACTTCTATTTCTGGGTGTCTCAGATATTCGAATTCATAGATTTCTATTTGCTGACCCAAGGCAGGGTAGTTAATCATGGAAAAAAGGATGGACTTTGCGATGTTCAGGGACACCATTTTTGAAACTATTCTATTGCATTTAGATTATATTTTATTCATTTATGCTTGCATAAAAAGCAATTTGGGGCAACAAACTACCACAAAAAACTGCAAATATTAGATTTTTTAGAATATTAAATTTCCCAAACTTTGGTTGTTGAGTTTTAAAATATTCCAAAATTGAACAAATTTCAAATTGTTTGAGCTTTTTAAACTCTTTGAAAAATGCTCTACAACTTTTAGGGAGAGGGGTTGCGATTGATATTGATGCTGCAATGATGAAACACATTCAAACTGGAAGTTTTGCGGTTTTCAGAAATATTGGAAAAAATCTACGTTTTTTGACTGTCAATTGTGATTGCTGTACGATTCTCAATTTTAAGTTTGACCAGTTCATTCGACTCAGAATTTAATGATCTTTCATTATGTATATGGTCAATATTTCGCTAGGGTGCGTCGTTCAGACGTAAAAAGAGAAAAACCGAAAAACTCCGAAAATTTCGTGGTTTATAGCCCACCAAAAGTTATCCCAAGGGCTTTCGAGGTCGAAAACTTGGTTCCTCCATACTCACACAATACCAAACGATCCTAGAAAAAAATCTCTTGTTTCTTTTTTTGCAAGCTCGGACCCCTCTATTTACTGGGCTAAAGGAAGAAATGTATACTATTTACTCTAAAATTGTTTCAAATCCTAAGACAGTTGGGCGTATCTTATTTTTCTAAACAAGAAAGCAGTATCTTATGAGATGCGTGTTTCTTGCCTAGTATTTTGTGAGAGGCGTCGAAGACTTCAGTTTTCCATTAGTTCTTTGTCATTATTTGTTCTAACTCAGCTGTTCTGCCAGCGACTTTTCTCTGTCGCTGTATCCTCGCCCTCGCTTTAGGGATGAAACGTCGACTGCATACTACGGATAATCGGTATCGTCGATATATCCAAAGGTCAATATCGATGTTACCGATATATCTGACCAAAATTATCGATAAGTAATAAATCAATTTTTACTCCTCAAAACGCACTTTTCATTTAGTTTTTTACTCTTCAATGGCAAACCCAGTAAATGAAATGAGAACGATAGTTGACTAAGAATACGTGGTATGAGGTAGATGAATTTAGAACTAGTCAATCTGAATGGTCTCATATCTTATAAAATTGAATCATAAGGTAGAATAAAAATTATGGACTCGAAATAATTAAGACAATTACGAAATTAACTAATGGAAAATTAAGGAGGTGAAATAGTTTTTTTTAAATCAAGATTAGGTTAAAAAAAGGAAAGGCAAAATTTGTCATTAAAAATTTTTTTAAATTGTCAACCGGTGTCTGCACTTTCATCAAAGCTGAATGCTGGGTTTCGATGTGGATCTTCAAATTGCTTGTATTACCACATGTCTTGTAAATCTTAAGACAAGTTTTACATTTAACTGATTTAGAGTCCACTTTATCAAATAATATAAAATGGAAAAATAATAAAATAAAAACCTTTTTAACAAAAAAATGGACCGACCTCAAAAATTATGTCCGTAAACACCAAAAAGGGAAAAATAATAATCTCAGTGAAAACGTACTTGATGTAGTAGGTTGTTGGACATAAATATCTAGTCAACAGATGGTATGTGGGAATAGATACTCATCTGTAGATTCTATCATCTAGATGCTATCTAGATAGATAGGTAGGTAGGTACGCATTGAAGTCGCCGCCGTGCCCATCTGCAGACACAAATAACCACCTTCCTTACTCGATGATCTGGTTACCATTACAAGAGTGAATACCATTGAGTTACAATGTGCTCCCCAAAATACCAGGTACCTAGTACGTCTCTGCTTCCATATGAGTATGATAGTAAGTGTGAACCTCCCTAGGAATGGTTGTGACGAGTATTTGAGACTTTATTATTATAGGAGACAGTTTATTATATTGGTGGACATATTTTAATGTAGCTACGTACCGTCGGAAGCGTTGTTACCTAATTAACATTCAACACCTCCCACAATTTTACAAATATTTACGTTCATACTCGGTGTGGAAGCATGTTTGTAGTATGGGGGGTATGTATATTTGCGAAAAAGAATGATATGTTGATGAGTAGAAGATCTTGAAGACGTTTGTGTCTACAGATGGGCACGGCGGCGACTTCAATGCGTACCTACCTACCTATCTATCTAGGTAGCATCTAGATGATAGAATCTACAGATGAGTATCTATTCCCACATACCATCTGTTGACTAGATATTTATGTCCAACAACCTACTACATCAAGTACGTTTTCACTGAGATTATTATTTTTCCCTTTTTGGTGTTTACGGACATAATTTTTGAGGTCGGTCCATTTTTTTGTTGAAAAGGTTTTTATTTTATTATTTTTCCATTTTACATTATTTTTATTTTTCACTTTTTAGTGGTCTTCAATTTAAATCTGAAATTAATTTACCCGCAGTTTATCGATCTGTTAATGTGGGTCTGTTTCGATACTGTGAATCATTTCAGTAAGGTGAACCAGACGCCGTAGGGTGGACCACATTCTGTAATTCGGATCAGTTTCCAAATGTATAGATGACTTTCCGTTTTTGGATCAGTTTCAGGAGGTATTTGGTTCACTTTGCTACTTAGCAATCTACTATCATATCCCCTAACTGTTCGACGTCCCTCATATTTGATAGGTACTTGGTAGTTCTGACAACACAATTCAACAACTCAACCATCACATGATTGACGAGGACTTATCACCTAACTGTACTATATACCTCATATTTGGTACGGCACAATTCAGTTCTGACGATCACCTGTACCATTACCTACCCAACTATTTATGAATGACGAGGAAGCTATGTGCTACACCCACTTGGTAGAATACCCTCTTATCACCTAGTTGTCCTATAATCCCTCATATTTGGTAGGGCACTATTCAATTCCGACAATCTTCTATACCATTACCTGCCCAACTATATTATGGATGATGAGGAAGCTATTTGCTACACCCACTTGGTAGAATACCCTCTCATCACCTAGTTGTCCTACAATCCCTCATATTTGGTAAGGCACTATTCAGTTCCGACAATCTCCTATACCATTACCTACCCAACTGTATTATGGATGACGAGGAAGCTATGTGCTATACCCACTTGGTAGAATACCTTACTAACAGTACTGTAACTATCCCTCATACATATATGGTAGGAAAACTCACATATTCGAGCATTGATAAATACGTTTGATAAGGCTCATGCAGGTTCTGAGCGAATAGCCCACTATAATTTCCCCCTTTCTCATCCCCCGCAGCATCTTTTAGTTATCGGAACCCCCCTCATAGAGCATATCATTTTAGAGCTTACAATCAGACCTTCAATTTGACTATACACAAATGGTCCTCCATCGACTCAGTCGGAAGTCACAGGGGAAGAAGAGTGAATGCGGACCGATATTCCCGAAAACGGGAACAACGTTTTTCAACTTCTTTCACAAATTTTCGATACTTCTAACAAAGCGGAATGAAATCTGTTTGAAATGGGACCACCACGGATACTGGTAGAACAAATTTCAAAAAGAACCAGACAGATTGGTACCAGAATAAAGAAATGCAAGGTGTTCAGACATACAAAAAAAAAAAAACATCGTCGTCCCACGACAACCCGAATTGAGTACCTCCTCTTTCGCGCGCCTTCGGCGCGTTGAAGTCGGTCAAGAAAAGTCTACGACTTGCTCTTCGGCTGCAAGGTTGAGCGAATTTGATATAATTATATGATTAATAGAAAGTAATTATAAGTAATAGAAATAATTATAAGTAATAGAAATAATTATAAGTAATAGAAAGTAGTCTAACCTCAATTAGTAAATTTATTCTACATATCTTGAAACGTAAACCAACAAATTTTGAGGGGGAGTAAAAAAAAGTTTTTTCTTGGTCGATTCCAAAGTTTATCCATTATTGAAATTAATAAACCAAAAGAAAGTTTTCCCTAATTACTGCTACCTCAGATGGATGAATGGTTTATTTAAGTAGGTTGCCATGGAAGTTTATGGAAGAAGGTTGCAATGATGAGAAGGGGAGTCCCTTGTAGGAGTGCTACTTTAGATGCTTTTCATGACTGGCCTAATATTAAAATCTCATTGCTGTGTCCACAATGATCCCTTTCTTTGTGGTTCGAACTTTTGAAATAGTCAATACGTCGTTGTGAAATCGATTCTCAATCGATTTCCCTACTTCTTTTTTTGTTGGCTTCGTTGATATCTTTCCAATCTGCCAGAGTATCGAAATTTGCATGGGATGGGGCGAATGGGAAACATCCTTACGAAGTAAAAACCCTGTGCAACTTAGCCGGTCTGCTCAAGTCATTACCAGGATGCTCGTTAGAGTCAGGACTCCACTCATCCTTCAGGCAACAGGTGGGACCTCCGAACGCATGCGCCGCCCCCAGCTACCATTCACCGCCCCCGATCCACCCCTTGCCGCCTCCAGGGCCTTCGCTAGGCTTTCCATTCAGTTCCCCATCGGCCGCGTCACGGTTTTTTTCCTCTGTGCGTTTCCGTCATCCGCCCGGATATCCGTTCGTGTCTCGATCTTTCGATCATTCGAAAATCTGACAAGTTTTATTTTTTCTCGTCAATAATAATTTGTTCGAAAGGAAAACTCGCTTAACTATGCAGAACCATTCAAGAACAAATTTGAGTGTCTTCATCCTGTACACCTCCATTTTAATTCATGGTAAGCTGTTATGGGTGTTCAAAAGCGCCGAATTTCAAACGGCAATGAAAAACTCATTTTCTGCTCAATTTGAGGTCTTTTCAATTAAAAAACGTTGTAAATGAACTCCTATGTGAATAATTACTTCTGGCTTAATGCCCAACCACTCTGGTCCTACTCTGAATCAACCGGTCATCAAAATTTTCGATCACTTGCCGACAAGCTTCCGGATCGATGTTGGCAATGAGTCTTCCTGATTTTCTCCTTAAAATGGTCAATCGTCAAAGGTTTGTTTGCGTGAACCTCTACTAGAAAAAATCAAGTGGGATCAAGTAGCAGGACTTTGCTGGCCACTCCTGAATCCTCAAAAGCGAGATGATGTGGCCCTTGATTGAAAAGTTGGATTCCAAAAGGTACTAAAGACCATTTTCATCGAAATTGAGTTAAAAATTTCCCAGGGTTTAAGGATAGTAGTTCTTTACAAAAATGAGATCGTTTTGTAGCAAAAGATAATCTATTTTGGAAAATAAAGAAGAAAAAAAGGAAAGATGAATCTATTTTGGTCAAATGTCAGAAAAACGCGGAAAACCATAGGGACCTGAAAAACGTGCTATAAGTCAATGATGTTATTTTTTTAAATATATATTTCTAAACTATAATAAATATTTTTTGGAAAAAGGTAAATTAGTTCAGATTGATTTTGAACGAGATTTGAAATATCAGAATTATGGATTTGTACTTTGTGAAATCAAACGAACTGAATCCAAGAAAAAGTAGGAGCCGATAATTCCACTTTGGGTGCATTTCTCGTTGCTGGAACACCCTCGATTTTTGGTACCCCCTAATGGGGGGTGCGCCTTGATTTTTTTTAGATTTTTAATCGAAAGTAGACTACATCCCGAGAATTTTCCTACCCAGGCGCACACCCTATTCCTCAGTTGTGGTAGTTAACCTGGGCTCTGACAAAAATGGAAGTAAGCTTCGTCTCAGAAAATTATTTTCTTTACGCTCGTAAAACGTTTTCAACACCTAAATTCGGTGTTCAGTAAACGACAAAATCGCCTAAACAACACAAACTAAGCAACGAAGAATGGTAACACAAATCGAAAACCATGGCTACCAACCTTTACAGGAAACCGAAGTGCCAACTTTGTAATCGGCGCTTTTTTTGGAACACTCTTCCACATTTTATTTCACACCTAATAAGTAGTACTTGAATCAAATTGTCTTTTCATAAACAAGTAGGTACCTAGATTACCTTGACTCAAAAAAAAAAAGAAAGTAAAACAAGTCCCTCCTCATCGATGATTCAAATGCAATCATCAATGAATTTCTATTCATGTCGGACAAATGTGGGGGATCCAAAATTAAAGTTTTCACAACCATTTTGCGTTCTGAGGTTTCTGGACAGCATTGGTTGCACGATTGCTCAATGCTTGTCGATTTCCCACACTCCAATCAGAAGGATCCATAATTCACACAAAAACTAAAAGCCATCAAAACAATCGGGAATAACATGAAAATCGCGCGACCGAAAGAAATTACCTATAATAAATCAATAAATAGTTTTTCAAACGAAGAATTATATTATGGCTAAGTTATTTCGTGAGAGGAAATTGTACTCAGTTGAACTTTGAACTTCAAAAACGTACGCCATGTTGGGTGGGCGGTCAAGGTTCCTCAAATACATACAGGGTGTCTCAGAACCAATCAACAATTCTTTAAGATTGGATTTCACATCTAAAATTCCTAGGACATGAATATCTGTGGACCACAAACATGTACATGAAACTGAAGTTGTTCAGAAAGCTCTGAAATGTGAGTACCAGAAATTTTGGATTTCGGAGTACCCAACTTTTTGACCTGTTGCACTTAAAGCATGAAGGTTTCTTATCTCCGTTAGTGATGAAGCAATAAAATACCACAAACGACCCTTACAAGATTTGTTACAAGATTGATTACAAGATTTGTGCTCTGGAGCGGCGAGGGTGAAGGTGAGGCAGGTATGCAAAGGCCCGCAAGACCGGTCTGTCTTGAAGGAGAGGTATACCTTGTGCGCCTGCAACACCGCTGTTTTCGGTGAATACCTATGCCTGCCAACTCTCATTATTCTATTATTCTTAAGAAAATAGATGGATGAAGGAAGTATAAAATTCATAGATCGTTGTAAAAGATTATTATTATTATTATTATTGACATTTTATTTCTTTACTATGGCACATAAATGAAAAATCGTCACGCGGGGATCGTCACGCGGGGAGCGTAACGAGGGGAGCGTTACACTTACGAGGGGAGCGTTACGCGGAAATTTCTGATGATTTTCACGTACAACCAATCGATCCTAGAGAAAATTAACTTCCTCATTTTCCACCCCACAAAAATCGTTCACCACTCATTGGAAAGCTCTCAATTTATTAAACATAAGACATAAAATGTCTCTCGTGGTTGCGTACTTGTACGAAAGCTGTATCCACCGTTTGTGTTTATTTGGTGAAAATCCAGTTACATGTCGGAGAATTTATCATGGTTGCCCATTCACAGCATTAAGATTATCATTGAATTGGACTAACGTCTCAATACCCTGAACGTCTGCCAAGTTGGTTGAGTAGTATTGAAATAATATTGTTGAAGTTTTACATTTTGAGAGAAATCATACTCATTGACTGACTTAAACTGCTATTGCTTCCGAGTGTACCAAGGTAGCGGAAGTATTGTTTTCACTTTTCATGGTAAAAAAAAAATTTCTCCAATATCTAAATTTCCACTAGCATTTTAGATTTTAGACCTTCCTGAACAACTTTGGTCCGTGACTGTCTGTCTGTCATGAAATCCTTGTAACTGGCATCAAACTATTAGAAGTTATTATCTGATTTCGAGGAAATTTTTAGGAAGAAAATCATCACTCCCAGCTCGATACTAGCCTCTGCACATGCGCAACATTGTACAAGTCTCAGTCGGTCGCCGTTCGTACCTCGTTCCGGGTCAGTATTTTGCGAAATTGAAGGGGCAAAAACTTGAAAAGTTGTACCTAAATGTGGAATTTTAAAAGATTTTAGAAATTCATTAGTGCATGGGAAAACACGGAAAAAAACCGTTTATTCAGTAGTTTCCCCATTTTCTCTGGCAATTATTGTTCAATTTTGATGATTCCAGCGGTAATATTTCAGTTTTTTTCAATTCCCTAGGGCCGTACACTAATGCATTTCTAAAAATCATTTAGAATTTCAAATTTTGGAACGAGGACCGAACTGCGATCGACTGAGACCCATTTAACTCCTGCATTTTTCACCCTAAATCGATGACATTTTCAGAGATTGTGCGGGTTGGCGTGTAGATGTAGGGTAATGCAAGGCATCATCTGTACGAGGAAGCTATTAGGAACAGTTATTTTTGTAGTTGTTTCGTAACGATTCCATTGTAGATTTATAATAATATTATAAATATTGAATATTATTCAATTGAAGTGACACTCCCAGCAAAACGAAAAATATATGCCCCCAAAATGAAAGTAACTTTTCCATCAAATCACGAATCAATCAGCAAACTACCTTCCACATATTACTGCCTTCTACCAAAATCAGTTGTTGAGGACAATTCCGATAATTTTATCAAAATCGAACCACTTGTAGTTATGGACGAGACAAGGAATCGACCAAAGGCAGACAGCCACGAAATCTAAATTGTTTAGATTAGTCTAGTGGAAATTTGAGTTATAAACATGTTTGGCAAAGTTATTCTCAGTCTGATCAGCGAGAAAATGAAATTTAACCGATCGTTTTCCAATTTACAAGAACGGGATTGTTTTCGAACACGGGGTTTCCTGTCCGGAATTGCGATTCGCAGAAAATGCAGTGAGTTTCTATGGAATCTACAACGTTCGCCCACCCTGTTTAATTTTCAAGCACGACCAGTCGAGGTTTCTCCATTATAAAGCAGATCTACGACCGTCCTTATCAATTAGCGAAACAGTTGAACACGTGCGAATTCTTCTCAGCTGTCCGAGTTTGTTTTCCCTCTAATTCACTCAGCTATAAATTGATACAGATGAATGTGCTCTCGGCCTTATTTGAACTTGAACTCTCTTCGAGGCAAACGTAATTCCTTATTACGGCTTGTTTGGGATTGTTAGAAAAGTCGATTGGTCACTCATTTTGGAGGGTGCTGAAGGTGAGAAAATTGACTTAGAAAAACTTAGGTATACAATAATATATACCTACCTTAAAGCACAAATGCGCTATGTCCAAATACGGAGTTTTCAGAAAGACGCGAATGAAGTTTTCATTTCTTTAAGAAATTTTCAAGCTATAATCTTCAAGAAGGTCATTAACAATTTTTTTAAATTTGAGTTTTTCAGAAATTGAAAAAATAAAATAAAAAAATTTGAAGATGGATGGACATTTGTGCTTTATAACAAAAAGTATTTATAATAATTAATTATTTATAATTATTTATAATATAAAGTAACATATTATGTTACTTTCTGATATTTTGAAAACCAAAACGCTGCAAATTATATCACAATGGTTTATTATTTTTCTGTGTAGATCACTCGTCTGCAAAGATCACAGCTTTGCCATTGTCACTTTATTTAAAATAAAGGGGGCACGCCATTAATAAACATAAATAAATAAATCAAATTTAATGGGGAGGACGCCCAGGACTCACCCGTTGCCAGCCTAAGGGATGATGGAAGATGAGGAAGGGAGGGGGAGAGAGAGGGACGAAGGGAAGTGCCTCTACACGACAATATAGCAGCCACCAGCCTGATGTTGTTGGGGGCCACTCCTTTACCAGCTTGTGTTGGGGTACGTACCGTAAAACGGGGTGAGTTGAGACCACTTTTGAGGTTTTTTCATCATAACTACCTCAAAACCAAGGGCACAGGGCTAATTTTTTTTTAATCACATAGCTACACATCTCACCTTTCCATTTCCGTCGAAAAAAAATTTTCATTCATCCAAGGGGGGTGGGAGCAAATATTTTTTTTGTGGTACCTTCTCACACCGCCTTCGTGGTGAGAAAGGGCCACCGACTTTTTTCGCCTATCTACGCATTATAACAGCTTGTGGATCCTTCTAACACCATCTCCTATGAACTAGAGCACATTAGATTTGCAAAAAAAAAATTTTTTCGTTTAGTTAATAATTAATTTTAATGTTAATTTAGTTAATAATTAGTTAATAATGAAATGTTGATGTTTTATATTTGTTAAGACCAATTATTGGTCTTAACAAATATAAAACATCAACATTTCAATAACACTGTATTAAAATTATTATTTTCACTTTAAAATCATCATTTTGACAGAAACATCGACTTTACAATAAAACTTCATTAAACTTCGACTCTTCTCCAACAAAAAATTGAAAATGATGAAGAAAAAACTCATTTTTTCAAGGAGACGGCGAACTTGTTGTCTCCCACTTTGCGAGGCGGAGGAATGGGGGGTGCGCCTTGATTTTTTAAAGATTTTTAATCGAAAATAGACTACATCCTGAGAATTTTGGCACCAACCGCGACCTTCTAGCGTGAGTAGATCTGTTTCTACGATTTTTCAAAGTTTCGACCGTTTATGACGTCACGCGCCCCTCTCGCCTGGGCGGGACCCCCCAGCCAACTGTGACGTCATAAACGGTCGAAACTTTAAAAATTCATAGGAAAAGATTTACAAAGGCTAGAAGGTCGCGGTTGGTACCAAAATTCTCAGAATGAGGTCTACCTTAGATTAAAAATAACAATAAACAGTTATTCCTACCCAGGCGCACACCCTATTTTCCCCTTGATTTGCAATTGCCAACTTTTTGTTTTATTTCAATTACGTGGGAACGAGTAGTCCCACAAAGACGATCTTTCTCCTGCACTTACTCAGATGATATAAGAACACAAACATCAACTTACCAAGCATACACGACAACTCGAAATTGGATTTCCTCCGAAGGTTTTGCCACTTTTCCGAGAGGTCAACAAAAGTATGAAAAACGGAAATCACCACAAAACGTAAACAAAACCGTTCAAGAAGGTTTCTTCGGCACCGTGCGCTACTGGCACAATCTTCCCATCTGGGAAAAATAGGCGGAATCCTCTAATTACTACATTGGCCGCTAGGTAGCGTTATGATGTGAAAAAACTGAGTTGGACTCATCTCACCCCGGTGGCCGCATCTCACCTCATTTTACGGTATCGAATTTTGATTACTGGTTGCTAAGGAGGCAAAACTAAATACTTACAACTCGAAGAATCGAATAGCGATCGCATTTTGGTTAGTAAAATTTCAACGGAGATTAGACCTATTTGGCAGGGGTGTGTCGGCCCCGGTATTTCCCTGGAACGGTTCCAACGGTTACAGTGACAAAGATGTAACCGTTCCAAATTACCGGTACAGTTCGATTACTGGTACAGGCGGTCAAATCCCACTCACATGGCATGGATGAAGCAGGCAGTCAAATCCCTATCGTCCTTCTTCCATGCTTATGATCTCAACTTGCAATACAATAACATCATTTTCCTTGAAAATTCGTTAAAAGGAAGGAATTTGAACAAGTGCTACAAAAGAGACAATTTATTATAAATGATAGTGACCAAACAATTCAAGGAAAGAATAATGATGTTGCAGTTTAAGAACTTAACATGACAATAATAAATTAATAACACTGGAGACAACTTCCATGCTAACCAGTCCACTTCTCGCTCAAGAGCCATTCCATGATACTATTATATTCTCAATCCATGGAAGTAGTAAGGGCGCTTCCAGGTACAACATGGAACAGAACTGAGAACAAGATCCATGCTTACTGGTCCAAAACCCTTCCCAGTCCAGAGCCATTCTCCATGATATCTTATCGGTCCGGTTCCATCCTTACCGGTCCGAATGATCCCTTCCCAGTCCAGAGGCATTTCAAGATATCTTATCAGTCCGTGGAACTGGACCCGTAAGGGTCGAGTTTTGTCACTGCGTGGAACCGTTCCAAGTTTATACTCGGTTCCACAGTCCCGGTACAGCTGTACCAACACACCTCTACTATTTGGTAATTCACACTCGCTCACAATACTTATGTACATAGGTTGTTCCACTTTAGTTGTTTCATCTCAGTTCTCTTTGGAATATTGCTTTTATATGTGATTATTCATTTCTGTTTTGGGTTTTATGCTCATTAAAATAGTGGGATATGAGGGTTTAAGGTAGCCTTATGGTTTATGTAGAGCTATAATTGTAAGTTATGTTGCGGTCTAGGTTAAAGATTACTGTACCTTTAACGTTATAATACCTTTTTTCGAAAGTTTTCGAGCTGGGGCACTCTTTTAACTCTTAATTTTCATCCCTTAGAAGTGACTGACATCAACCAATAGCATTGTGGCACAACAATCTAGACCCCAAATGGAGCCCATATACCAAATTTCAACCAAATAGGTCCATGGTTGCTTGCGAATTCTACGTACCTTGAAACGTAAACCAACACATTTTGAGGGGGATTAAATTTTTGTTCTTGGCCAATTCCAAAGGTTCATTATCGAAAATACTATACCAAAATACAATTTGATAAATTAGTATATTAAATTAGTGTATTCGAATAAAATTATACAACTATTTGATGTGGGGTCTTTTTGTCCCCCAGTGTCGTGAAGATGTATAGTGTGACCTCCTAGGGTTGAGGATTTGTGAGAGAGAAATGAATGTGTTTACTCGACTTAGGTATCTACTGATTGTAGTTTTAATTTTCAAAGCCAGATGTGAAAGTCAAAATAGGCAAAAATGGCCTCACAAAAAGTTTGAACCCGATTTGGGGTGGTTTGAATGAAAGTCCCGACCTCTTTTCCATTAACGTTTCCATTAATTACCTCTTGCAAGGAACATTCCGCGAGGCGACATTGAGAAGCCATCCAGAAGGGAAGCTATTACTTCGTAGTGTCTGCTTCTCGATTTCGCGGAAGTCGGATTCCGATTTATACGAAATGGAGTTGAAAATGGAAGAAAAACGCGATTCATACAAATTTTCCCGAGAATATCAGTTTTACGAGTCGATGGGACACGCAGAAGGTTTTGTCAGAATGGGACAGACGAGATTATCACTCTTATCAGAGGCGTCGAAGCGGCAAAGATAACGGACATTGATTTTGTCTTTCAGTGGGATTTCTCAATTCTCAGACGAAAAAAAAGTTGAGGAAACGTTTTCAGAACTTGGAATTGAGAATTCGTTCGTTTTTTGCGGAAAAACTACCAAATCATGTTATCGATAACTTGAAAAATGGATGATTCAAAAATGTTTATTCTCTGTCATCCTGTGAGATTCTAGGTCCTAAATTTTATGTATTATTGCTTTATTATTTTCAATAAAAAAAAACTTTGGGTGATATCGAGCAAGAAGAAAAAGAAAATTGTAACACCCTCAAAATTTGGTGGTTGAATCCAAAAATCGAATTAAAATTTGTCCATGCTCCTTTCCCCGCATGCGGAACTTTGATCCAGTTCTCATCGACCGATTTTGATGAAATATGGTTTATCGGCTCTATCAGAGGTTTAGGTGTGCCCCGAAGCATTTGGTTATTGCGCTTCTAAGGGGATTTTCAAAACGTCCTAGCTCAAAAACTTTCGCTATACTAGTGTTGTTTTTTCATTAGTTTACTATTTTCAAGAATTTTTAGGGTCGAATGACCCACTCAGAGCATTCTTGGGCCAACTGTTTGCTAATGAGGATAATTAATTACCTAATTAATGCATCTTCCATGAGATTTTTTAAAAATAAATTTTAGTGTTTTATTTTCATAAACGAATGAAACCACTCAGATAATCAACAATAATTATTAAACACGAGTTTATTGTGAAAATAATCAGGTCACGTGAGCCCAGCGAATCTAGCCCCTAAGACCATAACTACCCCCCCCCCCCCCCACCAAACAACTACTAGTGGTCCTTAGAAGGGAGTTGACAGTTGATTCTCGTGCAAGGTTTGTTGCCTCCTTATTAGTGTATCAGGTCAGGTGGGTGCCACTGGCACCATGCCTGCCAGGGTTCCTAGCTTTAAGGCTTTAAGGCTTTAAGGCCCAAATCCCCCCACCCCACCTGGCGCTGGCCAGTAGAAGATATTTGACAGTTGTTTCACGCTCAAGGGCGAGTTTAGTTGCCTCTTTAGTCTATCAGATCAGATGGGTGCCACTGGCACCATGCCTGCCTAAGGGGCCTCCTAGCTTGTAAGGGGCCCAAATCCTCCCACCCCACCTGACCCAGGTCATTAGAAGACAGTTGACAGTTTTCTCGCAAGGTTGTTCAAGTTGTCTTCGTTACTGTTTGGACGAATGAGTCAGAAACACGAGTGTGAATTTCACATAAACCTGAGCAAAATTGAAGTGAAGTGAGCAAAATGTCAGCTTTTCAAATAAATGCAATAATTTTTTCATTTCTTCGAATATAATGCCATGTCACTCAGTTTTGCCTCTCTCATAACCAATAACCAAATTTCATATTGAAGGCACTCCCAACTTCGGGATAACGAAGTTTAGCTGGTTGTTGTTTCTATCAAAATAAACTTGATTGTCAACTCTGCGTGATAATATAACTGGTCGGTAATATTAATGGAAAAGCTGACGGGTGACCTTCACAGAAAATAGTAAACCGTTGAGCAATAATTTGCATCGCTTTTGCACTCACAAAACACGGCGAAATCACCGCAAAGAATCAAGAAGTAAACAAAACTGATAAGTTTTCATCTTCTCCTTCTTCTTCTTTCTAATCTTCTTAAGTCATGGCTACTGTAATCTAGATACAGACATCTAAAAATATAGATGTGAAAAAGATGAAATGAGTTAAAGCCTGCGGGATGTTGCGACATCTGGAGGTAACAATAATAACTTCAGAAAATGGCGTCTCCTGTAAAACGATGTTTTTCAGCAAAAATGCCTCATTATCTCCGTTATTGTACAACTTATAGCCTCAATTTTTTTAGAATCTTCGTAAAAACCTAATAAAAAACTATGCCATGGATTTTGCGTATTTTTTCTTACAACATAACATAAGTTTTAATGCTTTTCGAAGTTTTTAAGCCTAAAATTGAAGTTTTTTTTCAAACTCCCTGCAATTTTTTCTAGTCATCATTCGGAAATTCCCTTGGCTCCATCTCTTCAAAATAATATACTTAACAAAAAAAAAAAACATATTGTTTAGTTCCCATTGGATAAGTATGGGATCAGTTTAACCAGTTGTTAAGCGATAAGACTGTTTCTCTCGATGTAATTTATTTATTACTTTAGGGAAGAAATAGTGACACCCCCCCCCCCCACCATTATCCACCTTAACATTTCTAGCGGCATGGAAGCCTCGAATCTGAAGAGCATTTTAAAATCCATGATCTACGACACCCAACATGCGAATTCGAGTTCACACCCCCCCCCCCCCCCCACCACCAATGGTGCCAGTCTGCCACCAAAGCGGAAATACGTCGTAACATTGAACTTTCATCTATTAGGTTTAGTAGGCAGTCCGTCGAATGTCACATCCGTATTCAAGGTGAAACACCAAAAAACCCAAGAAATATGAGGTTTATGGTGCCCTGGCACCATGGTGGCACCACTTTTATTTCCATGTTGGTACAGAAAGTAATTCATGCAAAAGCAGTAAAGGAACCGAAATATTGAAAAATTGGATATTCTGTGAATATTATCCCCCCACCCATCCCCTCCTCTTGCAAATTTTGGTACTTTGGTGAAATCTTGTACAACTCGGAAGTTATTTTAGTCAAACAAAAAAAGAAACACACAAATCGGTTGGAAATCGAGGCCTGGGCAGAGTTTATAAGATTATGCCCGCAAACGTACGTTTTTTAAGCATTAACCCCCCCTTTCCCCCTTAAAAGGCGAAATTCGAAATTCCGGCGACGTAGTGCACAACTAGATAGTTTTCCGCGTCGAACAAAAAAAGAACCAGGAAAATCGGTTGAGAACTAAGGCCTGGGCAGAGTACACAAAATTTTGTTGCACACACACATACACACACACACACACACACACACACACACACACACACACATACACACACACACACAGACATACACCTATGGTTTTTTTTCGCGGATTTGGATTCAGAATGGTCTAAAACGGATTACTGTGTGGTTATTTTTTTTTCTGTTGAGTGTTGTCCTCCTTCACCCCAGATCGATCGCATAAGGACGCCCAAGTCTTACTGTGAGACGTCCTAAAAAGTAGAATGACAGGTTGAATAGAAGTTGAGATGATTAGTCCGAAAAAATCACCAACTACCCTTAAGCGACGTAATAGAATATATAAATATTCATTGATTGGAAACTTAATCCAAGTCTCCAACCCACCTCCTCGCATTCAATATGAAATCATTCAGGATTTTGTGTCCGAGTCCTAATTTGGACAGCTGGCCGCCTCTGGCTGCCTGGATTGCTAGTTTTTGTAACCTCTCAGCTGTATATTATGTAGATTACCAAGTTATCTACACGATGAAACTGATGTCATAATCCCTCGTTGGAAAGAGCTTACTCCACCTCCGCTGCGGCCTCGAGGCAGGCTAATAAAATTATATAAAGGACAAGAGTTTTCCCGGAGTAAATCGGTTTTTAACAACCCAATTTACTAGGAAAATGCTTTCTCTTTCTCGGTAAAGTTATTCTTGAGTAGGTTTCATGTTGATCCTTCTGTATTTGAAATAACGTTCAACCACCTGGTTGGTACCTCCCTCGGTCTATAACAGTGCGGTAGTTCGAATTTCCAACGTCATCGCAAACCCGGGTGGGGGAATTGAGAAAGTGAGGGAGGTCAGCAGATTCCTGGTATTCGACCTGCGAAGAAATGAATTACCTTCTTTTTATGTTGTTTTTCCCCCCTCTGGCCATTTTTTCTTTACGTACCTACATAAAGAGAACTTTATCAGTTGGCCCGAAGTCGCTCGAGAAAAGCTTAATATTGCAGAATCTTATTCTATTTTCATTCGGTTGACTGAATGTATATCGTCGATGAATTCCGACGATGCAGATACAGCCAACCACAATATTGCGCTCTTTTGACTAAATATTCCTATCTTGGGTTTTGCATAAGATAGGAAACTGTATTTATATTTTATAAAACAGTTTGTGTCCCTCAAATTAAAATGTCCTCTGCCATTTTGCGTTTCAGAGCTTTTTGAAAAACTTATATTCGACCCTGTCTGTGGTGAGTCACCGTTCGTAACTACTCGAAATCAAGGCCCGATTTTGATTCAATATTTAGGGTTGATGCGGATCAGCCTCGAGTCGGTTCTCTAAGAATTTCGTTAATATCGGACAATTCTCATGATTTGGTTTTTTGCGCAAAATTGTAGAGAAGTTTGGTGAATTCAGATTGTTATCATCGTGGTCAGTGGGGGACAAGGCTCTGAAAAATAATCAATTAAACTCAAACCTTACAATCGTGTTGCTGTTTAAACTACCATGATAGTGACAATCAAGTTTCGTGTACTGCTCGATAATGAAGCATTTCTGTACCAACTAATTCCATATGTTCACGTAATTCTATGAGGAAGTAGGAAACTATTCTGCCCTCTAAACTTCTCCGAATTTTTTTCTAGAGCTAGATAAACGAGCGAGCTTGATAAAAATTTAGGTCGATACAGCCACTCTAGGGTGGACGAATGAGCCACTGTGATATCAGAAGAGCAATAATAACATTCCTGAAGAAACGAGTAAATATTGCTCAGGAGTAAATAAGTCAGGAAAATCACCCAGGAACACGATAGGATGTGAAATCAAGGATAAAATATTACATAGGTACTTGACAAGATTAAAAAAAAAGTATTTCTAATTTTCTATCATTCACGAGTACTTGTATAATTTTGATTATTACAAATTGTCCCCTCACATCTTATTTTACGCATGTTTCGGGTGTCATGCCTCTCAACGACACGGTCAGGCTTTCTTTCATGGTTGTAAGATGTCAAAATGCTAGGTGTTTGTGTTTAAATGCTGAAAACAAGTTCCTCTAGAACCATCGCCTATTCTCAAATGTAAAAAACGTCTGCCAAGTGGTGTGGCACATAGCTTCCTCGCATCCATAACCCGATTGTATAGATGATCCGATGCAAAACCTAGTTGTATATGCAAAAGGTAGTTGATCTCAAAACCTCAATCTCTAAGTACCTTCCACTACCCTCATAGGGGACCATCTACACGTCAACCGGCACAATCTCTGACATTTTTGGAAAATATAGAAGTTATGGCTGTGGCAAGTTGTGTCTGTCTGACAGACACGGGACCAAAATTGTTCAGGAAGGTCTGAAACTTAAAACGCGAGTGGAAATTTTGATTTTGGAGAACTTTTTTCCAACCTTGAAAAGTGAAAACAAAGCTTCCGCTACCTTAGTAAACTCGGAAGCAAAATGGTAGAATTTGTTTTTTTCGGGGTGGGGGTTGGGGAGACATGATTTTTTCGCCTACAGCTGACCATAATATGGTTTTTTTTTTAATTTGCAGTAGGGCCAATAGTTGAGAAGATATTATCTTCTCAACTATTGGCCCTACTGCAAATTAAAAAAAAATACATTGAAGAGCTCATAAAATTTTCTTATGGGAACATCACTTCTCAAGATCCCCATTCAATTCTTGTAATAAATTTCTAAATTTGGAAAAAACAAAAAAAAAAAACTTGGAGAAAACAAATTTGTTTTTCTCTCTAAACTGCACGGTTTCTACAAATTTATTTTTTTAATAAGCTTCCCAACGGTATAATCAACAAATTGATTTCATTCTAATTTAGGGGAGACATTTGTGTTTGAACGAGGTAAAGAAGGGCTATGAGGTCTACTTGGCAGCCTCTCTTCGTCCAACCCCGGAGGCTCAATCCGGAACTATGATTTTGTTGTAAAAATTCACGTTTTTCACCTCAAATGCAAAAAAAGTTCCTCTAGACCATAATTGTCCAATTATCAAATGTAAAGAAAAATTTTAAGAATTTTTTTTTTCTTCTTTAACGTGATTTTTGCTGAAACTATTTGTATCTCTTCAATTATTGGTCCGACAGGAAATTGAAAAGGTCATTAAATTTTCATGAGGAAACCTAACTGTACAAGATTTCCACTCAATTCTTGTAAGGACAAAAACAATTCTAAGCTTTGTAAATTTCTAAATTTTAGGAAATCGGTGTTGGAGCAAACTAATTTATTTTCCCAATCTGAACTGTGAGAATTTCACAAAAACTTCCTTTATAATAAGATTCCAACGGTATAATCAACAGCTGATTTTTTCAATGTAATTTAGGGGAGAAATTTGTGTTTGAACGAGGCAAAGACGGGCTATGAGATCTACTGCGCCACCCTCTCTTCGTCCAACCCAGAGGCTCAATCCGGAACATGATTTTGTTGTAAAAATTCAAGTTTTCCAGCGTTTTAACAAAAATTTCTCCCCTAAATTCGATTGTAAATTTGTATATATTTTACATTAAGAAAGCTTATTAAAAAGTTTTTGTGAAATTTTCACAATTCAGATTGGAAAAATTCAACACCGATTGGTTTGCTCCAACACCGATTTCCCAAAATTTAGAAATTCACAAAGTTTAGAATTGTTTCTGTGTTTTTCAAGAATTGAGTGGGAATCTTGAACAGTTAGGTTTCCTCATGAAAATGTAATGATCTTTTCAATGGTGTTTTTGAATTAGCTGTAGGACCAATATTTGAGGAGATATGGACAGGTAGTTTAAGCAAAAATTACGCTAATGAAAAAAAGCAAACAAATTCTTTAATTTTTTTTTGGTACATTTGGACAATTGTTTTAGAGGATCTTTTTTGTTGCATTTGAGGTGCTCAAACACCTCCTAGCTTTTTGACTTCTTATCACCCCTGTCACAGTTTTTGCTGCATTTCCCATTCGTACATCTCCACTTCCTGTGGTCATCATAGTAATCGCGAGAGAGTCGATAAAAAGTGATCTTTCGTGATCGATTTCGTAGTAGTGATCGTGAACATTTTGGCCAAGTAACTGATAAAAAAGTGGCTCATCACAATGTTTATTTTTACACATAATTACTGTTTACCTACAAAACCTGAAATCTCTCTTTTGGGACTCCCACTGCCTTTGTTGTAAGTGATAAAGGCTCTTTCATTCGGGGCAAGGATTAGAGATGATGATTCATAGGAGCTTGAATTACAATATTTTCCCATTTACAAGTCTAACTTTTAAATGTAAAATTCAAAATGTCGATGTGACCTTTAATCATTCGTCGAGGAACTTTTAGTAGAGCAGACTGAATTGCTTCTATCTGTCCTAAACAGGCAGGGGTATCTTGTTCCATGTGCGACAGTTGTAAAATGTGACTGAACACACACCTACATCAGCCCTTTCCTCGCGTGCTCCAGAGCTGTTGAGTCCACAATAACTGTTCGTATTATTAGGTTGAGTCGAACTCGTTCGTCACGCAGAGATAAATCATTATTCTGAACAGCTGTCAAGTAGACTGTCCCATGTTACATCCGATCGCCTTTATGGGGTCAATCGCTTAGATAGGATAGATAACTACTTATAATTTGATTAACATACAGGGTGTATCACTATAAGAACGTCAACCCGAAGAATTTCGATTCTACAACTAATTTCTCATCGAAAATGCCTCCTAGCAATTTCGTTTAACCCCTCGTTTTTCCAAGTTTTTTTTTCAATTTTAAGATTTTTTTCGTTTTTTTGACCTCGTCACTAGAACGTCAGTTACTCCTTTTGGATACAGTAAAAAAGTATAACTAATTATACTGTTAGAAAGAGCGTTAAATTTTCTATCTCCTTGATGGAGAACCAACGTTTTTTAAATAGGCAAAACGGGTGAAAAATGAAGAGGAAAAATTTTCAAATCTTGAAAATCTCAACTTTTTTCAACTGCTCATAAGTCCCTGCTTTCCAGCGTGTAAATGCTTGCCTGTAAGCCTTGAAGTTGCACCAAAAGCTCACCTTTCCAACGGTTTAGTCATTTTCATTTTTAAAGTAGGATTTATTGCAGAAATTTGTGTTTGAATGCAGAAAAACGTATTTTTTTTTTCAACGGAATCAGCGCTCTGGCTAAAAAGATTTGAGGGGTTCGCCCAAGAGAGGCGGGTGGCGCAGGATGTATAATTAGTTTTAATTTTTAATTTTATCTAAAGGGAGTAACGGACGTTTTAGTGACATGAGGTAAAAAAAACGAAAAAATCTTAAAATTGATAAAACTTGGAAAAACGAGTGGTTAAACGAAAAGTCTAAGAGGCATTTTTGATCGGAAATTATTTGTAGAATCGAAATTTTTCGGGTTGACCTTCTTATAGTGTTACACCCTGTAGAATTTTCATGAATATATGTTCATGAATATGTATATATTTTCGTTTATTATGTGTTTTTTTTAAAATATCCTATCTCGAAGACGGAGGAGGCACACCAAAAGAAATAGAAACTATATATTAGTAAATATAATGGGGAGGTCGCCCAGGACTACCCAACGCCGGCTCTGAGAATTCGGAAAGTTGGGAAGGTAGAGTGAGATGGATGGAAGAAAGTGCCTCTATAAAATGACCACTAGTTCATGTAAGAGTCCTGTAGGACGCGGGTGGGGATGCCACGGAGCTCTCCCGCCGAGATCCCTATCTCGAGTAACTCCGTGGTACTCTTTCCATACCTCACAATGGCAAAGTGGCGGCCATGACCTTGATGTTTTTGGTTGCCATTCCTTTTAGCTCGGATATGCTTGCCGTAACATGAACTTCTGCCCCTGTTTTCTTACAGAATCACAGTTAAATCTTCCAATCAGTATTTTGGATTCGAAGTGCTCTCAATCACTTATATTTTGTTCATCAACTTTCGATAGTAGTAGAAATATCCTTCTTGGCTTAGGAACTTATCCAAGTAACAAGAAACTCGATTCGAATTGACTGTAAATTTTGCCTGCTTCCATCAGTGAACATTTATTTGCAATACACAGTCGTGTTGCTGTTCTTTTACTTCTGAGTACAACAACCAAGATTGAGGAACATTGTTTTTACGTTCGGAAGGTGAAAAAAAAAAAAAAAATCCTTCAAAGTCAAACTATAGTTCGAAATTATTAGGGTTACATGGGTTGGACCTTGAGTTGTGCCTTATGAATTTCATTGGTATAAAAACCGGTTTTCAAGGAAACTGTTTTGGAAAGAATATTGTTTCTCATAAGTACTGGAACTAACAAATAACGTCAACACGGTATTCTATTTGACCTTTTCTCCTCTCTAATTATGCTGTTGAGCCCTCAAGGAGCAACCCTTGTAAAAATATACTGCGTATCGTATCCCAAAAGAGCAGTTGAGTTATCGATTTCAAGTTACATGCAGTAAAGGTCAGTAAACCTCGCGTGCTTCATGTTTCTCCCCGACATAAAATGAACCTTTTACTGGCCGCCCTCACGTCGAGCTAATAAGAAAAACGTAGCATTTTTACCCGGTTTTTTACCTCCGACGTTCGGCCATTCCATACAATTGGATTTCGGGGAGAGTTCGGATTCGAAGCTCAATCCTATTTAGAATCTCCATGAAACGGCCGCTTCGAATCCTCTTTACAAGGAACGTCTACCCAATCAGGTGGAATCCATTAATCAATCAAGGGCATCACAAAGAAGTTACCTACGGGGAATTCGGCAGGAATCTATAAAATCTGGAGTGATGGATCCAACTTGTCAAGTTACTAGTGTAATTATACCTTTTCTGGACTCATAAAATTCATGAGTCCAATATTTATGAGTTGATATTTAATATCAACACCATCAAACATTATAAATATACATATACAACTTCGAATCTCCTAAACTGTGGATTATGTTAAGCTTCCTCAGGAAGAATGGACTCATAGAGTATAATATACTCTATCAGTCCATTCCATACATATTATGTATAATATCGTCGTTCGAGGCCCAGCATGGCACATCTGACATTTTGGCGAAATCGAGTTAAGAACGGTTTCTTATTCAAAATTTCACGCCCGAGCGATTGGCGCTAACAGTTTTTCGATCTGACCGCTCGTAGCGCTAGTATTTGCAAATTAGTCAGCATAGCATATCTAAAACCACCCAACAGCAAGGCACATCTGCACAGAATGCATGGAAAAATCGTATATGCCAGGAAGCGAGGCAAGTTTATTGAGTTTATTGCAACAATTTGAAGTATATAGCGGTTTTTTCCTTTTAGTAATGCTTAATGAAGATTCAATCTTGATTAATAACAAAAAGAAAAGCATAAATCATCGGCATTAGTTAAGAAAATAAGATAAATAAGTTTGAACTGCAAATGTGCTATGCTGCTAGGATGAAGCTATGTTAGATGTGCATTGCTGTTTTGTATTTTATTTCGAACAAAACTTATTTTCGTGAACAAAATCGGTGCCTTTGCAGGAAGAAAGAAGAAACGAAGTTCTCGCAGAGTTCCTGTGAGACAGAACTTAGGCCTACCAAAGTACTTACCCAAAAATAATTGTTAATGTTTTCTCAATGAAGAAAATCGGCGTAGTCATTTTCCAAAACTAAGAAGTAGTAAGTCAGAAGTGAAGTGATTTTATTCCTTTTATTCAACTGAAAAGCCTATTCTGATGGTAGATTTTGATAATTATCTGCTAAATGAAATACTAGTCATTGTCTCATTACTGTGAAAATCTTGTCAATTCATGTTCATTGACTGGAATATCTACAAATATATAAGTCTTTTCGGGTTCTGAAATTTTACTGAAGGTTTAAAAAATATAGTTGAAGTTAATAATATTTAACTGGTTAACCCTAATTGGGCCATGGTACCTATCACTAGCGTCACCGAAAACATCTCAGGAACTCCACAGATATCTCTAAGTGTCACCGGAGTAACCAAAATTAAATTACAACTTTAAATTTAATGGACAGCAGAATTTTTTGTCTCAAAATAGAGTTATGAAAAAAATTTCCAAGGAAATCGATGAAAAACATTTTATAATAACATCAATTTTTGATTTCCAATAACTTACAGAAAATGTTTCGAAAAATCCAGCTCTGTCCATTGATTTTTAAATTGCAATTGATATCTAGTTAATCTGGTGACACCTTGGGAAAGCTGTGGGATTCCCAAGATGTTTTCAGTGACACTAGTGACACAATGGTCCAATAAGAGGTAATAATATTTAACTTCAACTATATTTTTTTAAATTTCAGCAAAATTTTAAAACCCAAAACGACTTATATATTTGTAGACATTCCAGTCAATGAACATACGAGTAAATTGACAAGATTTTCACAGTAATGAGACAATGACTAGAATTTCATTTAGTAAATAATTATCAAAACCCACGATCAGAATAGGCTTTTTAGTTGAACAACAGGAATAAAATCATTTCACTTCCGACTTATATTAACACATGTTCGCTTTCCAGTAGAGAAATATTATTTGACAAGAAGGTCAGAGGAATATAACAATAAATTCAGTTCACTTTGGTAACTCCTCATCTCAGTTTTGTAATAAGTAGAAACCCCATTATAAACAATTCATGTTTTATCATTCTGCACTTCGTCCCATGAAATACGTGCATTGCTAAACAATATATTTGATATTGTGAAGCGTCCAATCTGTATAATTCGTAGGAAATAAGGAAGGCACATCACATGAGTACCATAAGAAAATATACACTCCTAGTAACGCAGGTAAACTGTAGTAAAATTCAAGTCTAGCTTTATGAAACGGATTTTATACAGATCTCTGTGATCCTTAATAATGTTTCTGTGTTAGCTAAAGAATTTTTGACATTTTCATGTCTTTGCCTTGGCACATAAACTGAAAAATCGTCACGAAAACTTGCTCACGCGATACCAACAAATAAAATAGACTCACTGTGTTGCGTAGAGAACAATCAACTGTTTTCTTATTTTGATGCTTGGGTACATGAACTAACAACCTTACTTTCACACACATGAAAATGTCCCAATGTGTTGCAGACTCGTATGCAAGCATTTATAATTTTTTTCTAATATATACCTACTGCATTTTCCAAGGCTTTTCTTCACTAGGACTAGGAAAATAGATACCTACCCTAATACTAACGCTGGTAGTAGCAGATGTGGAATTCAAGTCAATGTAAAACTTGAACTGTTGGGTTCAATTTTTTTTGTCGTTTAAATAAAACAAATTATAAATTAAATTAAATAAATAAAATAAAATAAATTATAAATTGGTACTGTTTCGAGTTTATAAACATCTGGTACCTACCTTCCCTGTCTACTTGTCGGGCTGACAAAAAAAGGAATTACAAGCCAGTTTAAAACTCTATCCTTGGCTTTATAGAGGGAAACCAAATAGATAATTTATTTGAGAACTTAATTTTAGTACAGCAGCATAGGACAACTTCATGTTACCCCTCTAAAAATTACACAAATGTTCGACAGCATAGCATATCTAGGGGACGAAATCTGGGCAGCATAGCACATCTACGCTAATTTCGAAGGTAGTTCGTTGACAACCAAATTTATTGTAAAATCATGTTGAGCGACCCCAATTAGGCTAGTTTGAACTCAGAAAATAAAGAAAACACGATTACCTTACTCGCAAAACAGTTTTTTGGCTCTCCTGAAAAGTTGGCAAAAGTTAGATGTGCCATGCTGGGCCTCGAATGACGATATATTTATAATTTTTGTTTATACTAGATGGATAAACAAAAATACTAATAATAATTGATTTATTTTAACCTGCAGCAATCGCTCGAGTTGGGGTAGGGGAGGCCCGATGAAGTAAAAAAGCTCTCTAAATCAATTTCAGTTTTGAACAAATAATTTATTCATCAAAAAAATTAAACCTTCTTGGACATAATTTGTTTATATTTAATATTTAATAATTTTGTTATATTGCACTTTATTACGTAGTATATTGAGGAAGGTACCTATAATTTAGTTAGGTAAGGTACCTACTTTAAAAAATTCGCTATTAGAGAGGCCACCCCTTTACGAGAAAAATAAAAAATAATCATTTCGATTTTTGAGTTTGGAATTCTAAGTATAAAATAGAGGCACATCTAGCGGTTCAGTCGAAGAGATTTGAAATTGGGTATTCAACACCAACCTGATTAGGGTCTTCCGAAGTCTTCGGGAGAAATGGATATTTCCAGGACTTTGGACAGGCCAGGTTGCTGATTGAATAGTGGTAGAAGGAAGTTCCCGTATAAGAAAGTTCCTGTTGAAGAATGTTGCCTCCAATATAATTGAACGCTTCAAACAATCCGCGTGATAATCAGGGGAACTGATGTCTCCACCAGCATGCAGTTGAGGTACCTTCTTCCTTCCTCTGAGCAGGAAGAAGGTCAAATAAACGAATCCCTTCTGATATCACTACATGTTCGTTCAAAAACTCGAATAGAATCTTGCTCAACATTCATATTTTGAAATTCTCAAAAATAACAAGTGGGTAGGTAAGGTAATTTTATTGGTGCTGTCGACACCTTGGGGACTAAAGGGTTATTTCTCTCGGGTTTCAAATATGAGGAAAATACCACTTCTTCTGCAGCAGTAGTGCTGTTCCCACGTGATATACACGCTTTTGAAAATTAACATTATGACAACTTGCCGCCCTAGTCTAGTCGGTGCGACCGCAGGCAAGTTGGCATTGTCGGTGTCTCTGACAGGACAGGCGGTGCGGTTGAAGGGCTCCCATTAAGCAGTAATTCAGTTTATTTCTTCTCCATGCAGCTCTGCACTCCCCATTGTTATCACTCTCTTCTCTCCTACGTAAGATCGGAGAGTTATTATCAACTAAAAAGGATTTTCAGGCGGAAAAGAGAACGGCTTTATGACTCTTTGTTTGACGATGAAAATTGTGGACATTAGAAATGAATTTATATGGTCCCAAAGACGCGCTGTTACAATTTTTTGCTCGGAAGTTCCGTGGAGGAATATTAACACAAGTGCTTTGCTAATTCAGAGACTAGTGTTCCTGTTCCTGCTTGTGCTCACATATCTACGAAACAAACATCTAATGACGGACAGAAAAGGCTTTGATTGGTCAGTAAATAAAAGTTAACCATGGTGAGGTGTACTTGGTAGGTAACGTAAGTTTACTGTGAGCAGTAACGCAATTTTGTAGGCTTGATAAATAGCTGGTAAAAAGTCCGCAAAGTGGGTGTGGGAAGTATATATTTCTATAACCTGATTGAACTGAATATCCGACGCATAGTAGCAAAACATCAATTTCTGCGCGCCTTGCAGTACCCTCAACGAGATTTCACGTTTGCGCATGCGCAGAGGCTACTATCAGATAGACACACCGAGAGGTAGAAAATGAAACCACATTTGTTCAGGAAAGTCTAATAAGTAAAACGCTATTGAAAATATTTTGATTTTTGAGGAGATCCTTTTCAAAAGGAGATTCCCTTGAAAAGTGAAAATGCTTCCGCTGCCTTGGTAAACTCGGAAGCAGTAAGTGGTTATGTTCATACAATACCCACTTAGATCATGTATCAAGTTGGATGGGCTGTAGTTATAACTTCCTCACATAGACTCTCGTGGATATAAAAGCACGATTTTGGTTTATTATTTTCAATAATAAGCCTTTGGAATCGAGCAAGAAAAAAAAAATTTAACCCCCCCTCAAAATTTAATGTTTTACGTTTCAAGGTACGTAGAATCCGAAAATCGAATAAAAAAATTTCCGTCCGTCCGCCGTACGCCGTACGCCGTCCGCCGTACGCCGTCCGCCGTACGCCGTCCGCCGTCCGCCGTCCGCCGTACGCGGCACTTTTCTTAGCAACACTGGACCGATTTGGTTCAAATTTGGTATATGGGCTCCATTTGGGGTCTAGTTGTGCCGCGAAGCTTTTGGTTGATGTAGGTCACTTCTAAGGGGTGAAAATTAAGGGTTGAAATTTTCAAGAGTGCCCTAGCTCGAAAACTCTCGAAATAAAGGTATCGTTTTTTCACCAATTTTAAATAGTACAGAATTTTTAAAAATTTTTGAGACCACCCGGAGCTCTGTAGGACAAACCGTTCGGTCCCTACGAGTATTTGAAGGTTTTTCTTCGATAAAACAGAATCATGAGTGTGAATCGCAAAAGAGGTCTAATCGCCGTTCAAATATTATCGGACTAAAATGCGATCGCTGTTCATTTCTTCGATTTGTATACAGTTTTGCCTTCTGCGTAACCAGTAATCAAATTTCCATATCAAGCTTTCTATTTTTCGAATCGAGTGTGAAGCGTTTAGTTCTTTCTAATAAACTTGATTGTGAAGGTGTGAAGCCATTATAGTGTGGTAGGTAGTACCTACCAATAGTTGGTAGGTAAAAAAAAATTGGTAGGTAAAACAATGTTTGTAGGTAAAAAACGCTGCAAATCATTGCTCACTGATCAGCTGAGTGAGCTCCAAAACCATTTTCAATGCTATTGAATGGAAGTGCTCTTCCAGGCGTCTCCAGCATTCGAGGATATCTTCTTCACTCCTCACATCACTGATCAGCTGAGTGAGCTCCAAAGCCATTTTCAATCCTATTGAATGGAGGTGCTCTTCCAGGCGTCTCCAGCATTCGAGGAGATCTTCTTCACTCTTCAGATCACTGATCAGCTGAGTGAGCTCCGAAGCCATTTTCAATCCTATTGAATGGAGGTGCTCTTCCAGGCGTCTCCAGCATTCGAGGAGATATTGAAAATATTTTGATTTTTGAGGAGATCCTTTTCAAAAGGAGATTCCCTTGAAAAGTGAAAATGCTTCCGCTGCCTTGGTAAACTCGGAAGCAGTAAGTGGTTATGTTCATACAATACCCACTTAGATCATGTATCAAGTTGGATGGGCTGTAGTTATAACTTCCTCACATAGACTCTCGTGGATATAAAAGCACGATTTTTACAATCATGTTGAATTGATAAACAGTCGAATTGAATCTAAACTGAAAACAGAATTGATTTTATGAGTTGATAAACAATAACTGAAAATCTGCTTGCAATTATGGCTTCTCGTTTTTCTCAGGTTTTCCATGATTTTCTGATTGAATCGTGATAAAATCAATTATAAATCATTTTATAAATCATTGCTCCAAGCGAGCAAATTGTAATACGTAACCAGTAATACATATTTCGTATTACTTAGAAAATAGGTACATAAGGATTCATATTTGGCGTTGTGTTATGCAGGGTGTAAGCCTAACTGGTCTGCCATACGGTACCAGTCGATTTTACAACTAATTTGAAACAAAAAAAATGTCCCTTAGCGATTTTTTTAAAAACCCTTCGTTTTCGAGTTATTTTAACTTTAAACTTTTTTTTCGTGATTTTGACCTTATGTCATTAAATTGGTCATAACTCCTTAAATTTGCTGTGTAAATTACAATTTGAGGATACCGTTGGAAAGAGCATTAAATTTCCTATCGGATAGATGCCTTAACTTCCTTTTAAGTCAAGGTTTGAGACATGAAAACGTCCTCTGAAAAGAGAATTTAACGTAATTTTGGAAACCTCGCATTTTTTCAATCTCAAATTGAACTACGAGAACCCATACTTTTTCAAGATGCAAGAACAGTGAACACTGCGCCAGAATCTCAGCTTTCCAATGGTATAATCAAAACATACTCTACAACCGTATTTAGCGGAGAAATGCGTGTTTGAACGCGGAAAAACGTGCATTTTTTCAAAGAAATCGGCGCTCCGCCTAGTCGATCTGAGGGGTCGGACGACAGCAGTGGGTGGGTCGGCGCCGCAGTAGACCGCGAGGCCTCCGGAAACAGGAGGCCAGAGCGCTGATTTCTTTGAAAAAATGCACGTTTTTCCGCATTCAAACACGAATTTCTCCCCTAAATACGGTTGTAGAATATGTTTTGATTATACTATTGGAAAGCTGAGATTCTGGCGCAGTTTTCACTGTTCTTGCATCTTGAACAAGTATGGGTTCTCGTAGTTCAATTTGCGATTGAAAAAATGCGAGGTTTCCAAAATTACGTAAAATTCTCTTTTTAGAGGACGTTTTCATGTCTCAAACCCTGACTTAAAAGGAAGTTAAGGCACCTATCCGATAGGAAATTTAATGCTCTTTCCAACGGTATCCTCAAATTGTAATTTACACAGTAAATTAAAGGAGTTATGACCGATTTAATGACATGAGGTCAAAATCACGAAAAAAAGTTTAAAGTTGAAATAACTCGAAAACGAAGGGTTTCAAAAAAAATTGCTAAGGGACCTTTTTTGTTGAAAATTAGTTGTAGAATCGACTGGTACCGTATGGCAGACCAGTTAGGCTTACACCCTGTATGATAGATAAGGAATATTATTTAATTCTGATGTTTGGAAGGATCGTGGGAAAGAGAACCATATTACTCAAGTCGACTTGGTACCATTGGAGAAGGAATTCGTTGGCTAAGGCAAGTAGGCACATTTCGATCAAAAGGGAGTAAAATAGTGTCCTTTTGTTGTTATTACATAATATTTTGACCCAGTTTCCTTTTAGGGTTCGACATATTACGAAATACGTTGATTATGCTGCTTAAAACGATTTGTTGGAAAATAATTTTACCTCTTATGTATTCGAATTTCGGCTTAATTGGAACAGAAATTATCACATTTTTTGTTAGGTATATGTCATGTTGTGATTGATATTACTTTCTCGGTAATCTCTGATATTACTTGATATACTTTCTCGGTTGGAAACCAAGAAAAATTAACAGAAAAAAATAACCTTAGAAACCAAGCCGTAAAATTCCTTTCGGAATTGACTAGGCAGACTAACTGCCAGAAACAGAACCAGTTCAGAGACTTGAAAATACTAGTGGAAATTGTGATTTTAAAGAACCCACATTTTTAAATCATTTTCACAATTACAAAGCTTTCCTATCTTCGATAGTAATGAAACAATAAATGAGGAGTTTTCTTTCAAACAGACTTATATCCACTTGGATTTTCTCGTGGAAAATTGAGAAAAAACTAATTTCATGGCGAAGGATTTAGGAATTTCGAAATTTCGGCATGCGTTTTGAGGGAGACACGCCTATTTCTTACATTTTTTTTTTTTTTTTTTTTTTAACGTGATTTATTATTGCAACTGAATATTAAATACAATCCATCTAGCAATATTACATAGCATTATTACACTCCTTGAGAGCCCGTTTACAGTAATACGCAGTCCCTTCTCATAACAGTATCTTCAACACTGAGCTATAACTGCACTTTAACAGCACTAACTAAGTCCAGTGGTTTTTTTCGCTTGAGTCGCCGGAGTTCATCTTCGTTGTCCAAAACGTAGAGCATTTCCAGGTTCTCATGATTGTGGAGGCGTTTTTCGTGCCTCCTTGAGTACCTTGCGATAATTTCGTGGACTGTTTCCATCCTCAAGTCTCGATGAATATCATCGTTCCTCATGTACCAAGGTGCACGCACTATACTTCGCAGTATTTTATTTTGGGAGGTTTGGATTTTGTTAATGTTTGATTTTTTGGCACAGCCCCATAACTGAATTCCATAGGTCCAGATAGGGCGAAGGATATGCTTATAAATTAGCAGTTTATTGTGGAGAGAGAGACGAGAATTGCTTCCCATCAACCAATACATCTTTCTGGATTTGATTTTAATTTCCTCTTTTTTCTTTTCTATATGTTTTTTCCAGTTTAATTTGGAGTCGAGGGTCATACCCAAATATTTAACTGCATCGGTATGGGGTATTTTATTTGAATTGATCTCAACATCTATGACTGGAATTTTTCGGTTAGTGAAGTTGATGTGAACTGATTTTGATTCGTTCAACTTTATTCTCCACATATTGGTCCACTTAGAGACCTCAGTGATTGACTTCTGTAGATTACTAGTTGCAGCTTCGATATCATCATCGACGGAGAGGATAGCCGTATCATCTGCAAAGGTGGCAACAGTTGTACCTTCTCGTTGGGGTAAGTCCCTTGTGTACAGTAGATAAAGGACTGGCCCTAAGACACTCCCTTGCGGGACCCCAGCTTTTATTGGCTTCAAGCCAGAGTATTGGTCATCTTGCTTCACCCTGAAATGTCTGTTTTCAAGGTAGGATTTTAGCAGTAAGTAGTACTGTTTTGGGAGATCTCTGTGCAGTTTGTACTCCAATCCCTCGTGCCAAACCTTGTCAAAGGCCTGTGCCACATCCAAGAAGATACTAGCACATATTTTCTTACCTTCGAGGGCCTTTTCTATTATGTTAGTGATTCGATGGACTTGATCTATAGTTGAATGTTTTTTTCTGAATCCGAATTGGTGATTTGGAATTAAATTTCTATCTTCTATCAATGGTTTGAGACGTTTAAGAAGCAATTTTTCAAATAGTTTTGACATAACAGGGAGGAGGGATATTGGTCGATACCCCGTCTTCTCGTTTGGTGACTTTCCTGGTTTGGAGATCATGATGACTTCAGCAACTTTCCATTGGGAAGGTACGTGTTTCAGTCTAAATGTAGCATTGATAATGTGCAGCAATTTCATCACTGCTTTATCGGGGAGCTCTTTCACTACACGACCTGATATCAGGTCGTAGCCGGGCGTTTTTTTTTGCATTAATGTTGCTTTTAATTTCATCTTTAAGTTCCTTCAGTGTCACTGGAAGTATTTCGAGTTCGTCAATTTTTTCCGTCCGAGTTGTATTTTCGTCTGGTACTTGATTTGGTAATGGTTGAAAAGTTTCGAAGAGATGTTCAGCAAAAAGGTCTGCTTTCTCTATATTACTTCTGGCCCAAGTTCCATCCTCCTTTTTGATTGGAGGTGAGAGGACTTTGGGACGTTTCAAGTTTTTGGTAACCTTGTAGAGAGAGTACTCCGTATCTTTCTCCGCGGTCAGAGTACTTAGAAAGTGATCAACTGATTCATTTTCCATGGTTCTGATTAGGTGTTTAAGTTTGTTTGCGTATCTGTTAAGTATCGTTTTGTTTTCGGATGTTCTATTATTTTTCCACTTTCTCCTCGCTTTTCGTTTCGCATTCAGTAAATTTCTCAATTCCAATGGATACAATTTTTGATTGTCACAATTGTTGTTTTGAGTTACTGGTGTATTTTGCCAGGCTGCTTGTTGTATATTATTAATAAAGAGGTCAAGTTCATCTTCTATTTGTTCAGGGGTTTTCATTGGTACTTTCAGGTTTATAGTTGTTTCCAGTTGTTGACGAAAACAGGACCAGCAAGTTTTCCTATTGAACAAACTTGGAGTTTTTTCTCTCAGGATAACTTTTTCACTGATTGTTACGATAATGGGTGAATGATCAGATGGTAAGTCGTCACTATCCTCTACGTTTATGTATCCACTTGAGATACCTCTGCTTACAAAGAAGTCAATTAGATCAGGGGTTTTGTTGGGATCAGTGGGCCAATATGTAGGCCTGCCAGACGAGTAGAAATCGCACTTGAGTATAGTTGCTGCTGCATAAAGTTCTTTACCTTTTGTTGTTGTTAACCGTGATCCCCAGTAAGTATGTATTTTTGGCATTATAGTCTCCTCCGATAATGAAGTTGCTTCCTAGCCTTTCAAAAAGACTTTTATAGTCATCTTGCTTCAAGTTATGTCTCGGGGGACAGTAAATTGCTGCTATTCTGAAACATTTGTTTTTGAGTTGCACGTTGACCGAGGTTACTTGCATTTTTTCCTCCTCAATTTTCAGTTCTTCGTGATGCACTACGTTCTCATTAATTATAATTCCTGAGCCTCCTCTAGCTTTATTGCTAGGGTGAATTGTGTGGTAACAAACGTACCCTTTTATTTTAACGTAAGAAGAACGAGTGAGATGAGTTTCAGAGATGAGAAGAATGTCTATCTTGTTGGAATGGAGAAATACTTCCACTTCTTTTATGTGATTCAGTAAACCATTTGCGTTCCATGTTGCTATTCTTAATGTTGGATCCATCATATTATTCCGTAGTTGGTTAGACTTTTTTCTAATTTGGCTATTCTCTCAAATAGCAGCTTATTAGTATGATTTTGTTCGTTTAATCTCTCTAGTATTTGTCCGAACATTTTTTCAGTGCTCGACACGTTCACCTCTTTTTTTGCAACTACGTTAGCATATGAAGCCGTCAGTCTTGTGCGAAACCTCGTTGAGTCAACATCGGACAGTTCTCTTGCGTAAAAAAATATACAAGTGCCCAGTGGACGGTGATGTTTACATTACGAAATGGATGACCCGGGCAACAATGAAGGCCAGCCGACTATTCAGGTCGTTATTACGGAAACAAGGCAACAATTATTGCAACACCGTGAGGCCACAAATGCGATTCGAAGTGTGGACCCCCACGTAAGTAACGCATTTAATCATTTGTATGGTATCGTAACTTCACTTTGCGATTACCTAAATCAAGCCAATGACCAAATAGTGAATCTTAATCAAAAAATAAAAATTCTTGAGGACAAGCAAGGGGTACCCAAACCGACTCTACCCCAGGTTCTTAAGAATTATAGTACTGATGAAGAAGACCTCGCTAGAGAAACGGATTGGATCCTAAAGAAATCACGCAAAAAACGCAAAGCTGGTTCATCAACAGAAGGAGCTCATTCCTCGAACAAACCCAAGGATGGTAAGGTTGTGAACAAATTGTTAGATACAAAACCAAAAAAAGACCCACCTCCTCCACCTATAAATGTTGTAGGCATGAAGAGCTATTCATCGATTAAAGACATCATCAAAGACATGCCCAAAGACAAATACAAAGTCACTTCACTGAACAATGACGTCTGGAAAATAAACGTGGATTCTCGTGACAATTGGAAATTGATCACAGAGAATCTACGATCAGAGCAAAAACAATGGTACACTTACCAGGACAAAGCCGAGAGGCCTATTAAGGTTATGGCTAGAGGTCTGCACGCGTCATGTGATAAAAGAGAAATTATCGAAGACCTGAGAAATCAAGGTTTTAATATCTTGGATGTCACTAACATACTAAAGAAAGTTAAAAAGAAAAACGAGAGAGGTGTATTTGAAACCTTTCAAGAACCCCTTCCTCTCTTCATGCTAACATTTGACAAAAATGATGATATTAACAAGATACATAACATAAAGGCTATCCTCAACATAGTTGTGAAGATTGAACCGTTAAAGAACGCAACTAAACTTATCCCTCAATGCAAAAAATGCCAAAGCTATCTCCATACACAATCCTACTGTGGAAAAGAACCAGCATGTGTGAAATGTGCTGGACCACACATTACAGCCGAATGTCCTCTAGACAAGGCTGAAACTCCGAAATGCGTTAATTGTAAAGGGAATCACCCAGCAAATTATCGCGGCTGCGAAGTAGCTAAAGAGCTACAAAGAATGAGGAACAATGCCACCAAACCCCAAGTGAAAGAACTCAGAAGACAACATACTTCCACCGAAAGAAGTGTTAGCAGGCGAAAATCGCTTACTACAGCAATAGCAGGTGCTTCCACCTCCAACGCTTCATTTCTTACATGAGTATAATATACTCATGTAAGAAATAGGCGTGTCTCCCTCAAAACAATTATATTATAAGCTTATATTATAAGCTCATTATAATTATAATTATATCCCTTAAGCTTATATTATAAGCTCATTTGATGAAGCACGATGAATATTAGCCACATTGAGAAAAAAATCTAATTTTCATTTTCTTTTATTGGTTTTCCCATTATTTTCAATAATGAACCTTCGGAATCGAGCAAGAAAAAATATTCTAACCCCTCTCAAAATCATACAACATGTGAGGAGATATGCCTTATCTCAAAGATTCAGAATCTGTAAAAAAAAAAAAAAAAAAAAAAAAGTGTGAAAAATGGATGTAAGCTAGTTTGAAAGAAAACACTTCAACTTGAATATACATTTAAAAAACGATATCGTAATCATTATAATGCCTACGAACTAAATTTCTTCTACTGTATTATTTGCATTCTTCATTTTGACATTTTATGTCTTTACTTTGGCACATAGAATCGCATTGCGTTACTGAAGTGTGGATTGCAGAATTCGAATAACAAACATTTGCTCCTGGTGGAGCTAGGAAGCTGATATTTCATAGTAGCCTCTCTGATACTGCAGAATTCGAATGAAAAACTATGGTCCTCCCTGACCAGCTGGGTGAGCTAGAGTGCGCTGAATAGAAAGAGAGATTCTCTCAACGAGAAAAGGGTGCAAGAGGGTGTTTAAAGTAAAGACATAAGATTGTCTCAATTTACCAATGTCTCTCAGACTCGAATGCAAGTTTTAAGCACTTTTAACCCTCCTTGCGTCTTTATTTTGGCACACAGATTCGAAAATCGTTACCGAAGTGCGGACCGCGTGGCTGTCACAAAATTTCACAGGGTGCCTCTCCGAGACTGCAGAATTCGAATGCCAAACTTTTCAAAACTAACTGCACAGAATGTTTCATTAATTGCATTAGAATTTAATTTAATTTTAATTTCAAAGCTTCTTCTGTTTTGAAGCTCATTATGGTAGATTAAAATTCCCCTCAGAGATCGAGTTGAATATTATGGGTAACAGTTGTATAAGACGGTGGGGTCGTTGATTCTAAAACAGATTGAGACCTTCCTCAGAGTAGAAACCCAAGTGTCAAGTTAGGTATACCTTCGTCCGTGATCCCTCTACTTCGACTAACTTGCCAAAGGCAGAAGTTGGCCCAAGTAATCACTTCATCTCGAGTAAACGACTCTGAATAAGCTGAGGCCTTTGCCCTACTGGCGGTGTCAACGACACTATAAAACCATTATAATTCATCGTATTGTTTGGAGGACCTGAGGATGTAAGGTCAGCATCCCTACCTACACCAATTTAACTGTTCTCACTTTTACACTATCAATGTTTCCCCTAATCTCTATTAGTAATCTATATTAGTTCAAGTATCTCACATATTTCATACCTTCATATTCATGACAAACTAGATTAAAATTATTAGACTACATTACTACATTACTACTTACATTACTACATTATTAGACTACTAGACTACATTATTGTTTATTTCTAAAAGCAATTCGTGAAATATATTTAATTGTTCGTTCATTTCTTTGTTTTATAAGGGTAAATTTTAATCTTAGAGAGGGGTAGTTTGCACATCTGGATACACTGGACAGTGCGGTACCTACACATTGGACACAGTCCACCCCACCTCCCCCCTCCCCATCTCATTACTTTGAAAATTATAGATATCCACTACAGGGAAATTTATCTGATTAAAAACATCTCGCTGACTTGTTCAAAACTCTGTTCTTGGAGGTTTGAAACTGATGTTGATGGGTTTGAGAGTGAAATAATGTCCATGAATCACTGTAAAGCTTTGTTACCTTAAAAAACTATTACAACAACCGCAAAAATATTACACTAATATGGGTAACAATAAAACTTCTTTTCAGGCAACTTTTTGGTGCCCCCAAACATCTGCAGTGTTGCTCGTTATTTAATTTTAGTGTTGTCCAATGTATTATTATTAATTAATCTCTAATAATTTTTAGTCCCTGTTGACCAATAAGATGGTTGTATTTGGCAGGTTGTGGCTGCTTCTACTCCACAATCCGTCGGATGGATCTGGTGAAGGTCGGCCCTCGACTCGAGAGCGGTGCTGTGGTGGCCGAAATACCGGTGATACTCAACAACAGCAGGACTCCGCCTTCTCAACTTAATTTCACGCTAACTGGCGACTACTGCTTCACGGTCGATAATCAAGGGATCGTCTCAGTCGTTGGCACTTGTAAGTGTGATTTCTGTAACTTACAGCTGTAATGTGAAATCTATGTCGGAGGGCCTCTCGATTGAGGGGTGTTTGATACTTCGAAATGTATCAATATATTAAAGATAGTACCTAATATGAAATATTATTTCATATTAACTTAAAAGATGCGCAACACAATTTAGCGCATGACTGGCAGACTGACGGCTTACATTATTTATTTACATTAATAGGACTTATTTATCACCTAAATTCAAATTCTTCATGCGAACTGTGCTATATCTGAACATTACATAAATGGCTTTTACTACTTGTTGGAATGCCAAACACTGGGCTCAGTGGTAAGTGCGGGGAGGACTACCTATCCCGGCACTTAAAGAGGAGTGGACTGTGAATTCTAGATTTAATGATTATACAATTTTAAATTGGGCATAAAAGAAGCAAAATTATGTTTTCTCGGCACTCGCGACTTTCGGGTACCCGTTAAGAGCGCGGCGAACTTCACTTTGAAGTCAAAAACGGCGACGAACTTGAAATTTGAGCGGCGATGATTTCGGACAAAGTTAGGGGTCTATTGAGGTAGGTTGAGAGCCGGTGAGCGAGAGAATTTCCAGGAAGTATGGCTCCGATTCCAGGAAAAAGGTGTGACGTCACCGTAGGCCTGGTTGAGCAGATCAGCGATGTTGCGTACTGTTAAGCTGTGGATATTGGTGGCCAAAACCTCAGATAATAATGCCCAATTTAGTACATGCAAAATATGGTGCTCTGTTTGCACTGAACGTTGAAAATTGCGGTGCTACCTATATTAAATTACGACAGTAGGCAGGTGATTAAGTAGGCCTCTGCTTCAACAAGTAAACAATGATAACAATGATACGCGGGACGATTAGAAGCTCCCGTTAACAGTCAGTTTCAACGAGGTAACAATAATTAGTTGGATCAATACCAATATCAAAATAAATCTATAAAGAACAATAACGATAAATTAATTAAAAGTGCCGGGTTAATAAGATGCGTGCGTGTTAGTGTTCGAGATAGTCGCAAATGTTCGACGGAAAACTGTAAGTTGAAACACTACTACAACTATACATTTGGATAATTGTTGATTTCATAAAAACGGAGCTGAGAAGAATGTTCTATTTCCACGATAATAATGAGTTACAAGTTAAATCGATTTCAACGGTTAGGTCATCATCAGTAACAAACAATAACAAATTTTTTCTGATTTATCGTAAGACCAACCTTTAAGTTCTCATAAGAAGCGAACGGTTGGTCCTATAGAGCTTTGGTTGGTCTCATTCGATTCTAAAAATTCAATAAAAAAAGAAAAAGCAATAAAAATTAAAGAAAAAACAATACCTTAATATCAACATTTTTTGAGCTAGGGCGTTTCAAAAATGTCAGCTCTTATTTTTCAACCCTCAGAAGTGACCGAAAGCTCCGGGGCACAACTAGACCCCAAATGGAGCGCATATACCAAATTTCATCAAAATCGTTCTATGGGAACAAAGGATCCCGCGGACGGAGGACGGAAAATTTTTTATTAGATTTTCGGATTCTATGTACCTTGAAACGTTAACCAACAAATTTGAGAGGGGGGGTTAACATTTTTTTTCTTGTTCGATTTCAAAGGTTCATTATTGAAAATAATAAACCAAAAGGAGGTGAACAAGGTAGTCAGCAACATAGGCAATAACAACTTAAGTAACAACATAATATGTGTAGAGATAGTAATGTTCTAGACATGAAACATGCATTTTATCAAAATCTGAAATTAATTTACCTATAATTATCGATTTAACTCAATAGTTTACCTTGATTCTCCTATTCGTTTTATCCTCGAGACTCAATAATCGATTATTTTCGATATCAAACATAACCTTCTCAACATAACCTTCTCTGACCCCGATCAGCTGGTCGTGAAGGGGCGCCATTTGCGCTCCTATCCAGCAAGGTTATTCTGTTTACATATCAAGTTTCTTCTCGTGGAGTATCTTGTATTGAAGACGGATTTCATGTCCCTGAAGCAACTGAAGTGCTGCAAATCTTTGAATGCGCACAACTTCATTGCTTCAGGGCATGTGAAATCCGTCTCATGCAAGGTACTCCTAGGTGACAAGGTGGTGGTGTTTGGAAAGGTAAATAATTCAATCGTTTTCCAATTATTATTAGGTTAATTGAAATAATAACTATGTATGCCATGTTTTGGGCAGGTAGTAGATTCAACAACGGTCGTTTGATGAAAATAATGTTATGATAGCATCCCCTGCCCATTGCTAAGTCAACATTGTTATTATGTATTCTGTATTATGTATTCATGTCATGGTATTAACTTTCCTATAACTCAAAAATACTTAATAATACGTGTTTTTAGCCCAGTGCTATTGAATGGTGGAATCAGTATGTAGGTAGGTAGGTAAACGACTTCGTTCAGCTGTAACTCCCAGCGCCTCCTAACAACATCCTCCGCCAAAGTTAACTTTGGAATCATTCAGAAATTACTTAGTATCAACTAATTAGTATTAACTTCCCACTTAAATGCCCACTTAAGAAGGTAATTAACTAAACGAATAAACCAGTCAACAGAATTTGTTGAGGCAACGTAACTACACATCTTTCCAAAAACATCACGTTCCTCACTTTCCTACTTCCTCTCCCTGCACATGAATTTTGAAATTCTGGAGATGAAGTGCATATTTACATCGATCATTTACTTATTGAACTTCAAAACAATCACGCAAATTGGTTCAAAATTATCTTCCTGGGAACTTCGTACAAATCAAAACACTTGGACGCAAACAAAAACATCTCGTGAAGCTCGTCCAATGAGGGTAGGTATTCTATTATTACTACCTAACTTCTGATGACTGAAGTAACGTAAGCACATTAAAATGTGATGTATTTTTATTCTTACTGGTGATGAAATGCCGAGAACAAACTAGTATTTGTTTGGAGTTTAGTTGTCGCCCTCTCAAATTGCGATTGATTCGAGCGAGCCACCTTCCTCTTCTTTTTTCTGATAGGTCTTTTGTCTTCTCACACTGGCTTTTAATGACTTTTGGCAAACCAAATAACGAAATACTGCTCCCGTGACGGGAAGAGCAGCCAAACACCGCACAAATCGGCATGCCTAATGAAAAAATCTTTGTTTACAACGAAGGGAATTCAGTCAGTTCATCGAACATGGTTGTCAGGAACGCTGGGAATCAGCGACGCCAAAAGGCTGATATTCTTATTTTTTCGGAAAGTTCTCTTGTCTTTCCACACTTTTTCTAATCACTTTTGGCAAACCAAAAAATTAAATACCGCTTCCGGGACGAGAAGAGCAACTAATAACCGCATAAATTGGCATAATGAAAAACCGTCCATACAATCTTTGTTTACAACGGAGTCAACATGGCCGCCTTCCAGCAAGATTCGAATAACCGTTCGATTAGTCGAAGAATCGATACATCCATTCTGTGTGACGTCACACGGATAAAAGCAATAAAAATAATTACGATTCAAGAAAGATCGATGTAAGTAAAGAACCATTTCAGGTTGGATTTTCGTCCGACTGCCATTCCTGGTGTCGCCGTCGTCATCAGCTGTCTTCCAATGGAAAGATCAGAATTGGTTCTGAAAATTCCATTATGGTTACTTATTGCCTCACCGCCCTGGGTTGCGACGAGGGGGCGACGAGAGCCAACTCAACAAGAAATACTTGCAATGTAACTTGAGGAATGAATTAGAGAACTCGCTTATTAATAATGATTCTCTTCTACAAAAAACGTTTGAATGATCATTAATCAATAACAAACTAAACGTCGTTAATTAATTGAGTCGTCAATCCAGAAGTTGATATCTGCATAATTACCTACGCCAGCTTTGATTCACTGCTATTTAATTGAAAGGATGCAGTCCAATTTTTGATGAGGTTTGGTCTGTATACCAGCTGAAGTGAAATTCTGTCACACCGAGTGTGTAGTTGAATGAGTGGAAGAAATTAGAAGCAATTTTACGATCATGTTCTGATCTCTTGTCTGTAAGATTTCAGAAAGATGATGCGACCTCTGCTTGGCCAAATCACTCGAGTATTCCTGCAACATCTCCTCCTGGAAAACGATTTTTCATGTTTTCGGCTTTTCAATAATGTATTGATACTGCAACTCTGCTTCTTTAATGGTCTCTGACCTGGATGCTCGCATCTATAGTTAGAAAAACAAACCCCCAACCATCCATTTGTGGAAGGCATTATTAGAGAGCGCCACTGATTAGGTTGTGGAACAGGCGTAGCCTTTTTCAGCGCAATTGTATCAGCAGCAGTCAATGCTCATGATTCCATTTCCTGAGGTCATTACCTCAATACAATAATTACGTTATTTAATTGCTAAAGTATTTAGATGCAGATTATTTCTGTGCATCTCGTTCAGATCAAAATTTTTTATACAGTCTTTTCTAAACGTTTCCTAATATGCGTATTCCAATGGAGAAACACTAAGCCTCAGTAAGTAATCAGATGGTAAATCATTCAATATCTTTGGAGTCTGATGTTTTATTCAACTGTCATTTTCACGTTCCTCGAAGTCATTGAATATTCTTCAAGATAATATTGAACGGAATGTCTGAATCCTCGGTGGTTTAATTTTTCTCTTTCCCACGAGGACCTCCGCAAAGAAATGCTCTGGAGAATTAAAAAGGCATTGAATAAACCCCAGCTGGTGCGGCAGATGCTGGAAATTCTTTGGAACCGAACGATGAGTATAAAAATAGAGCTACCTGCCGCACTCTTTTTTTCCTTATAATATCTTCGGGAATAGGAGGGAGTGAAAATAGAACTTGTTTACCGCTTAATGCAAGGATTTAAAGAAAATGGAAGATGCTTTAGACGGGCCTAGATTATTCTCCACCAGTAAACCATTATTAAGAAGAAATCATTGTTCAATATCGATTGGCGTTCCTGGAGGCATTGCTTCTGGATGGAGAATAGCAAAACTTCTTTCTGTCTGAACTGGTGTCAATTATAGACCGATTGTTGAATCTTTTTTTGGGATGAGTGTACTGTCATCCCTGAATTTGAAAGCAGAAGACTTAAAATAAAATATAATTAGACTTGAAAGACTTAAGAAGACTTGAAAACATAAATATAATCAGCATGCTTTAAGACACGATAACTGGCACCATGGTGACCACCTTCTTTAGTAAGATCGTATTCTTTTTCTCATATTTTCTTGGGATTATTGTCCAGGCAGTTCATTCAAGAATTTTTTGGAAAATTATTATTTTATTATTACACATTATTCAGCATCAACTACAGCTTACCCCTTCATCAGCCTTTCATTACAATTTTCGAAGTACTCTATTTCACCGAATGTTTCCTTGTATTGCGACATCTCCACAGAAAATATTCGGCCATACATTCCACTAATATACAGACAAGCTATATTCAATCATTACCACAATTTAGCACATCCTGGAGTACAATCAACAGTAAAATTAATCTCAACAAAAGTAATTTGAAAAAAACTCAAAAGTGATGTAGCATTGTGGGCGAAATCTTGTCTGAAATGTCAAAAAAGTAAAGTAACAAGACACACAAAGTCTCCAATTTGTGAATTTCCAAAAACTGATGAGCGTTTCAGTACTGTGCACATTGATATTGTGGGACCTTTGCCACAGTCTGAAGGATACTCCTATTGCCTCACCTGTATTGACAGATTTACATCATGGGTTGAAGTTATATCACTCAAAAACATCACAGCAGAAGCAATCGCACAAAAATTCTACACCAACTGGATTTGTCGTTTTGGAACTCCAATCACTATAATTTCAGACCGTGGAACACAATTTCAATCCGAACTTTTTCATTCATTAGCCAAATTATGTGGAGCAAAATTACAACACACAACAAGTTACCATCCTCAAGCCAATGGAAAAATTGAGCGATTCCACCGCGTGCTCAAAGCAGCTATCAGAGCTCATGGGAAACAGAAATGGGCATCGGTGATTCCTACAATCCTTTTAGGACTCCGATGTGCCATAAAAGAAGATACCCAAGCAACAATAGCAGAGATGGTATACGGAACAACATTAAAATTACCTGCAGATTTGTTGGACCAATCATTAACACCAACATCAGATCCATCAGTTTTCATTCAACAGTTACGACAACTCATGAACAAACTGAAACCAGTTCCTTCAAAATTTCGAAATCGAGAATCAACATTTATACACGAAGACCTCAGCCGATGCAGCCATGTATTCCTGAGAGTGGATAGAGTCAAGGCATCACTGGACAAACCGTACGAAGGACCCTTCACAGTCATACAACGCGCGGACAAATATTTCACACTCAACATAAAGAACAAACACGTTAATGTTTCAGTGGACAGACTCAAACCAGCATACATCTTATCAGAAGACAGAGACGAATTTTCAAGCACAAGTGAACACATAAGAGAACAAAATTCCGAACAACAAGATACTAACAAAACATCATCAGAAGAATTTAACCGAAGAACACTACAAGACAGGAGAACACGTTCAGGAAGAACTGTACGATTTCCCTTTCGGTTCCTAGAGGAAAATTCCAAGGGGGGAATGAATGTAGGTGCATAATATTTGATTTTTACTGTTTTGGTTCATCTTCATTTTTGATTGTTAAGCACCACATGACAAATTCCATCTTAGTTACTTTTTTGTAAATAATAAAATTTCAGTTCGAGTTCAAAAATTGTACCAGCGTTGATTCTTATTTCTCTAATTCATAAGCCGGTACATGCACCATTCGACAGATTATCTGAAAGGAAAGAAAGAGCACGTTTTTCTGCTCTTCCTAAAACATTTGCCTAGATGGGTGGGTGGTATGGATTTTACAATAAAATAATATGCAAATAATAATTGTTGTGTGAAAAATGATCCCTGATGTAGATTTTCGCGGTTGACAATTTTCTAAATTGAGAGAATCCACCAAGATCCACCATATTGAGAGAAATTTATGTTGAGGAAAATTATCTTTGCTCTTACGCAGACGCTGCTGCAGGTCTGATGGCGATGAAATTCTTATGGGGCCGTTACTGCACGAAACCTGAAAATTTCATCCAGTAGCACCAAGATTTGACCTTCTATCTGCTAGAGTTGAACAATTTTGGTTCCGTTTCTGTCATGAAATCCTTGTAACGGGCAAAACTCAACGAAGATATCGTCCGATTTCGATGAAATTTTCAGGGATTGTGCGGGTTGGTGTGTAGATAGTCTCTATGGAAACTATCGACCTCGGAATGATAGTAGCCACTGCGCATGTTCAAAAGTAAATTATTAAATTTTTTTTTTCCTTAAAAAAAATTTTTTTTTGCATCTCGTTAGGCGTACTCCGTGGTATCACCACCCGCGTTCTGCTAGGCTCATATCTCAATTGGTGGTCTTTCTAAAGAGGCACTTCCCTTCATCTCTCTCTCCCACCCCCACCTTCCTCATCTTCCCTCATCCTTATGGCGTGCCCCCTCCGTCACAACAGACATTTTGTCTTTGAGGGGAGTTGATTAAAAAAAAGCCATATCTCTACATTTTCCTTCCGATTTCGATGAAATTTTCAGGGATTGTACGGATTAGAGTGTTGATTGTCCCCTATGAAAATTATCACTCTCGGACTAATAGTAGCCTCTGCGCATGCGCAAACGTAAAATCCTTTTCAGAGCAAACTTAACTTCATTATAACTTCTACATTTTCTTTCCGAATTGCGTGTACGTGAACGTGGTCCTCCCCTATGTCGGTGACATATTGATTTTGGAGCAGCTACAGTGCGTCTTTACTTCGGTAGTGAAGAAGCAAAAATAAGAGCAGGAGGGCAGATGCTTACAATCATCTTTCGATTCCGATCGATGATCATCAAATAACAGATCCAGCAGAAGCTACCTGCCTCAATCTTTCTGGATTTAATATCTTTTAGAATAACTTTCTCGGAGGTAGTGGAAGTGGAATATAGAAGCAATGGGTGAGAAATGAGTGTTTGAAATCTCGTTGGTAGGTAAGTTAACTAAAGCTAGGTAAAATAGAGAAGTCGGACCGCCAACTGACGCTACTTTGGCCAAGTCGTAGTTCACAGGCTCAAGGCGGTTCTGATCGGGCGAAGTGGTTCTGATAAAGGCCATCATTTCTCCGAATGACCCGCGAGCCCTTTGCCCATCCTGGATCGCCCAACTTCCCCTCACCGCCACAGCAGAGCACACCTTACCTATACTCCATTAGGCTAACAAGCTTCGCCGCTTTCCAGAGCTAAAACTCAATCTGAGAGATGATCACCTCATTCCTCTTTCCAATCGATCGAGTGATTGATGGTGTCGACGACCTGAACTGCGGCAAACTTTCAGATATGTGGTTCACCGTTCAATGACTATGAGACCTGATTATGGCCTGATTGTAAGATTCAACATAAAATTATTCCCATTTCCGACTTGGCTTGAAGTTTCATTTCACGTAGATTCTAAAGGATGTCAGTCATGCTGATTTTCACGAATGAATTTTCCAACTACTATTTTACCTGATTTTTTGCGATAACCGACAGTAAGACTTTGGTGTCCTTCTGCGATTAATCTGAGATGAAGGAGAACAACACTCAACGGAGGAAAAATATAACCACATACAAGTCCGTTTAAGACCTTGCCTAATCCAAATCCTTAAAACCACCAGAATCAATCAAGACTTACTAATGAACCCAAGCTTTGAAATTCAGGGAACACGATCAATTTACCTCTGGATTTTAATGAACTTTACTTTGTGGCACCATGGACCTGATCAGTGGTGCCAGGACACCAGAAAGCGCAATTTTTATTTCTCCTTGAGTACAGCTGTGATACTCTATCAAAACCTATCAAAACTAACAGATGAATGTTCTAACGTTAAGACGTAAGCTTACATTTTGATTAATTACATTGGAAGAAATATCTTGTGCAGTAGAAAGGTTTTATCTGTTGATATTGAAAGAACTACTCCTTATTCAACAGGACGTTCCCTGGAATGCAAGCATTACTAAACACTTTCATAATGTGGTCAACTATGACAATTTTTGCTCCCTCAGTGCTTTTGGTTAGTTTAAATCAGCCTGTAATTCTGAGAGTCTTAACTATACTAACCCAGAAACCTCCAGGGATTACATTTCCCGGGATTGAGCGGGTTAGGCTGCAGATGGTCTCTTTTGATAGCATCTGCTCGAAGGCAAACGGTAAATCCTCTGAACTTATTACCTCCTATCCATCCTTTAATCATTCCTCTTAGTTTAAACAATGGAATGAAAATATGTACGAGACAAGTAAGTTGGTAGAGAGCGTACTTATTCAATTATGGACGACACAAAACTGGTTCTTAGAAAAGAGAAGTGCGAGCAGCGACGGTGGGGAGAGAGGATGTACCTGAAAAACTAGGTAAAGCTCTAGGAGCTAACTACTTCAACATACTTCTGTTATGGTATCGTTATTGCAGTTATAGAAGCATTACCAATTCTGTACTGTACGGCTGTACAGTAGGAAGTTGGTCGGTATGTTGATGGTCTGACGGCTGTGCAGTAGGATTCAATATCAATGTCTTTCTCCTTCTTAGTATCTTTCTTTCACTAAAACTTTCACTTCTCAAATTTGACAACTCGTTTCTTCTTTTTTCTTCCCGTCCTCTCTTTTTATTTTAGTAGGTACTTACCGATTCTGTCTATCGTAGGTAATGAACATAAATTGATCAATTACAATACCAACAATCATTTTGGTACCGTTATACTTCTTTATACTGCTTGTTGTGAACTGTCTTAGTTGTCTGAATTAATTGAATTGTCTGAATTTAATATTTCGTTTCATTCGAGCTGTTCTCTGTGCCTCAATATTAATCTAGTTAATTGTTGTTCCTTTATTGACTCTTGACTCCAAACTCGTATATGAAGGAACCCTCGCAAACAATTCAACTGTTACCAAACGCGTGTAATCTGATACATCGATAAACTCTATTGCTTTCTGTGATGACGGATCGAATGGGATTTTACGGATTTTTGTTATATTGGTTCTACGAGTATTTTGGATACCTGATCGGTGAAAGTATATGTTTCGTCCCCATTGGCTCTCTCATGTTCAAAAGCTTTTCAACTGAATTCGGACTGATTACTTTTTGTATATTAATGGGTTTGAATCGTCCTGGCCTTGCGTACTTTATATTTTCTTTACGGATCTTTTCTTTTCAAAACGTAGTTTTACCACTCATAATGGGGAATACATTCTGTGGATGGTACTAATTATTGAAGACCTTAACTTTCCTCAACCCACGTAAAGGGTGTAAGGAATCATATTATCGTATAAATAACTTTTGATTATTCCATTTCGGTGTTGTAATTTTCATCAGATTTCAAGTTCGGCTCGAACTACGAACCTTTTTCTAGTTTGAAACCGCAAAGTCGACTACTCGAACGAAAAGTAAAAAACTATTCCATTTGCCTAACGTGAAAGACCCTTCGTGCGAGGCGGTCGTCCATTTCACGTTGAGGGGCGTAATGCGGCTTTTGCCACGCGTTATTCAAATGAGTTTACTCAAATCAATGCACGCTCTTGCAAAACCTTCTTTATGCTCGGAAGAAGCTCTCGGTGCAAAGGAGATTTGAAAGTCGTTATTTTTGTTCACTGAAAAAAGCGGGAGACTGGAAAAGATGGCAAGTTATGATGATTTTCTCAGTTCATTACAATGTATAATGTGAGTAATAAAATTGCTAATTTTTACTCAATGGTTTACTATTTTTGTTTAATGACTACCCGTTTGCGAAGAACACGGCAGGAATCAAGTTTATTTTTGACAGAAATTTATACCAGCCAAACATCGTCGTTATTGTTGGTTGAGGAGGCACAACTGAGTGACATGAAGGTCTATTCGAAGAAACAAATGTGCAATTCACACTCGTGTTTCTGACCCATCATTCGTCCATCACGAATAATATAACTGAAATAACTTAACCAACCTTGCGCGGGAAATGTCAAATCCTTCTAAGGACCAGAGTCAGTTTGGTGTGGTAGGGTGGGGTGTTTTGATAAATTTCGCAATAAACGCGTGTTCCACTGTTGTTTATCATCTTGGTGGAATTCATTTCTAGAAATTAAACACTACCTGAAATTGATGAAAAAACGTCATTGAAATTCATTAATTAGTTAATTAATTATCCTCATTAGGCGATCGGTTGGTCCCACAGTGCTGTGGGTGGTGTAGTTGGATTCTTCAAAATTTTATCGATTTTAAAGAAACCCGGCTGTAATAAAATGTAACATTTTTCGATTTTCTGATTTTGACATTGAAAAACTCTTCATTCAAATTCCATCAAAACGGTGTATCAATTTTTGAATATTTCCTCTCCAATCAGAACTGGTGTAAAAATGAAGTGAGTTATGGCAGGGTTAGCCATCCATGGGTTCAGTGTTGGGCAGCTCCGTAGGACATGGATGCTACACCTTGCCACCACTTGCCGCTCACCAACAAGTTGGGTATGAATGAGCCAGAGCTGCCAACATTCTGTGTATAAAGTAGAGAATTACTTGTCTTCGAATCCAAATGATGAAAAGAAGCTATAAGTTTCTCTGTAAAGAAGAGCCGGACGATCTAGAGGAATAAAAAGCAGTTCTCGACAGTCAGCAGAATTTTAAGAAATTGTAACACCTACTGTTGATTTAGGCGAAGAAATATTTGGTTGGGTTGCACGTTTCCTCCTACTTAGAGAATTTTTTTTACAACTGACCGATTGCCAACCATTTTTGTGAATCTAAACTTTGTCAAAGAACACTGAGGGAAGAAGCAATAATAACACGGAAGAGAAATCAAATTGTGGACAAAGTTAGTAAACCTGGTTGAAATTAACGTTCCTCCTTATTCTTCTTCACTTTCTATCATTTGCATGTTTAAACTCGTTCTCACTGAGGATTATTATTTACTTCGTTTGAGAGGCGTTTTCAGAAAAAAATGCTCTCCCGTAAAATCACGTATTTTGGACCTTCATGCCCGTTCCTCTGTACCGGTTGAAATTGTCGTATTCCCCCAATTTTTCATCGAAAGTACTATAGTTGAACTCCACATTAATCCATTGGTTTCTCAAAGTTTTGACTGTTCATAAATAATTTTTTCGCGGAGACGCGAGTCCTCTCGAGTTTAGCTAAAGGATAGCTGAAAGATACACGTGAGTCTGAAAAATGTTACAAAAATGTGTTTGTCATTTAAAGATGGGTGGTTTTAAAAAATTGATGGAAAAGTCATGAATCATTAATTAATTGGGTACCTAAATAATTATCCTCATTTGCGAACGGTTGGGCCTACAAAGCTTGGTGGTTATTTACAAAAATTATGTTTGACAAAACGTTGTTACAAAATTGTGACTTTTGTCCCCTTAGGGATCTGCTCCTCTAAGCGACCATCTACCTTCCCACCTCGTATCAACCCCGTGAAAGCTCCTTTTGATAAAAGCGTTCGCGGGGTTATTCTTGGAACATGAGGGAGTAATAGGTCTGCATAAAATATCTGAGACCCTGAGGGTTCCCACTGCCACCTGAATACGAATTTGCCGCTTGCTCCAGGAGAGAAGAGGATTCACGCGATTCGATAGTTGACGTTGAAAACACGCGACTCCCATTTTGATGGTGGTAATCGGTTTTGAGTATTCAGATTGAATAGGAGGGTTAGAGAGTGTTACACCTCGCAAGTGTATTTTTTTGCGACTACCACTTTTTTCAGGAAAAAGGCAATTTTCATGAATCTGATGAAAAATAAAAGTCTGCCCAGTTTGGTAGGCAGTACAGCTTTCAAACTTAGAAAAGCATGGAAAAACGTCTGTTTGGTGTTGCGCATAGTTCCCTCGTATCCATAACACGATTGTATTTGTGGTCTGATTCTTAGTAGATAATCACAAAACTTCAACTACCTAGTACCAACAAAGTAGATGATCACGTTTCGATGACATTAATAGGGAACCTTCCTGGATCTCAACAACATAATCCCTGAAAATCCGATTCGGATGGAGTATATCAGTTATTTTTGGATTTTACGTCTCAAAAACTCGTACCTACCTGATGTAACTTGTTCCCTAAAACGAAATACTTCAAATACCTGTTTTAGTGATTTTTTGTTGCTTGTTGGGTTACGCAAAATTTTAAGAAAGGACAATAGTTTTCTTGCATTTGCAAAATTCAACTTTTTTCATGTTCGATTGAAATAGACAAATAGAGAAATGTACCCAATGATAAAATTAAAACACGTGTTTTGAGCTGGTAAAAGTGGAGTAGATAATATCTACTATTATGTAGAATATTATTCTACATTACGTTTGCGCATGCGCAGAGGACAGTGTAATCCTGGGGGATAATTTATATGCTAATCCACACAATCCCCAGGTAGATAGATCTTTATTCGTTGTCTACAAGGACATGAATACGTCAAATTTACCAAAATACTCGAAACAGGCGGTCCTGGCTCACCCACCATGGCGGCTCCCGGGGCCGCCTCCTATCACTGGGAGACAACCATTAAGTGTTTGTACACTAAAGAATACGCCACCCGACCTGAAGCCACCAACTATTAGACCGTGAATACATTGATACAAAAATAAAATTAATAATCTTCAACAAGTTAAGATGAATCACACGTATACCGCAGTTGATGAATAAAAACGTTTGCCAAGTGGGTGTGGCACATAGCTTTCTCGTGTTCACGACCCGATTGTATAGAACATCCGAAGCATAGTGTAGTTTAATTCATCTCAAAACATCAATGTTTAAGTTCCTTGCACTACCCTCTTAGGGGACTCTACACATCAACCGACCAATCTCCGAATCTTGTTGGAATATGTAGAAGTTATGGCTGTTACAAGTATTTCACGTTTGCGCATGCGCACAAAATACATTCAATTTGGGGGCCATGATTTTCATATCTAAACGCCAACCCGCACAATCTCTGAAAATTTCATCGAAATCGGATGAAAAATGTAGAAGGTATGGCTGTGGCAAGGAATTCATGACAGACACGGAACCAAAATTGTTAAGGAATGTCTGAAACGTAAAACGCGAGTGGAAATTTTGATTTTGGAGAACATTATTTTAACCTTGAAAAGTGAACACAAAGCTTCCGCTACCTTGGTAGACTGGGAAGGAATATCACAGGCTGGAATATAAAAATAGCAAAATAATCACAAAACATTACACGCGTATCACAGTCATTATAATAGGAGTTTGAATAAATAAATTAAATTATACTCTTACAATAATACATGCAAATCTAAACAATTTTTGATGCTAGCAAGAGTACTTTTACTAAAATTCCTCTGCTGCCCGATGAGATCTACTTTTCTATTTAAGTCCATTAGTTTAATAAATGTACTCGTAATTAGTGAGATCTATCTTATGAATATCGTCGATTTTATATAGTGGATTGCTGTTTAGTGCTGCTTTGGTCGTGAATATCTTGAATTCCCAGTTAGAAGTTATTGCTATTAGGTACAGGGGTTTTACGTTTAAGCATGCGTAGAGACTATCAATGCGTAGGCTATGATTTCCATAGGGGACCATCTATCCGCCAACCCACATTTCCTCTGAAATGTTAATGTGAATATCTTGAATTCCCAGTTAGAAGTTATTGCTATTAGGTACAGGGGTTTTACGTTTAAGCATGCGTAGAGACCATCAATGCGTTGGCTATGATTTCCATAGGGGACCATCTATCCGCCAACCCACATTTCCTCTGAAATGTTAATGTGAATATCTTGAATTCCCAGTTAGAAGTTATTGCTATTAGGTACAGGGGTTTTACGTTTAAGCATGCGTAGAGACCATCAATGTGTGGGCTATGATTTCCATAGGGGACCATCTATCCGCCAACCCACATTTCCTCTGAAATGTTAATGTGAATATCTTGAATTCCCAGTTAGAAGTTATTGCTATTAGGTACAGGGGTTTTACGTTTAAGCATGCGTAGAGACCATCAATGCGTTGGCTATGATTTCCATAGGGGACCATCTATCCGCCAACCCACATTTCCTCTGAAATGTTAATGTGAATATCTTGAATTCCCAGTTAGAAGTTATTGCTATTAGGTACAGGGGTTTTACGTTTAAGCATGCGTAGAGACCATCAATGCGTTGGCTATGATTTCCATAGGGGACCATCTATCCGCCAACCCACATTTCCTCTGAAATGTTAATGTGAATATCTTGAATTCCCAGTTAGAAGTTATTGCTATTAGGTACAGGGGTTTTACGTTTAAGCATGCGTAGAGACCATCAATGTGTGGGCTATGATTTCCATAGGGGACCATCTATCCGCCAACCCACATTTCCTCTGAAATGTTAATGTGAATATCTTGAATTCCCAGTTAGAAGTTATTGCTATTAGGTACAGGGGTTTTACGTTTAAGCATGCGTAGAGACCATCAATGCGTTGGCTATGATTTCCATAGGGGACCATCTATCCGCCAACCCACATTTCCTCTGAAATGTTAATGTGAATATCTTGAATTCCCAGTTAGAAGTTATTGCTATTAGGTACAGAGGTTTTACGTTTAAGCATGCGTAGAGACCATCAATGTGTGGGCTATGATTTCCATAGGGGACCATCTATCCGCCAACCCACATTTCCTCTGAAATGTTGATGTGAATATCTTGAATTCCCAGTTAGAAGTTATTGCTATTAGGTACAGGGGTTTTACGTTTAAGCATGCGTAGAGACCATCAATGCGTTGGCTATGATTTCCATAGGGGACCATCTATCCGCCAACCCACATTTCCTTTGAAATGTTAATGTGAATATCTTGAATTCCCAGTTAGAAGTTATTGCTATTAGGTACAGGGGTTTTACGTTTAAGCATGCGTAGAGACCATCAATGCGTTGGCTATGATTTCCATAGGGGACCATCTATCCGCCAACCCACATTTCCTCTGAAATGTTAATGTGAATATCTTGAATTCCCAGTTAGAAGTTATTGCTATTAGGTACAGGGGTTTTACGTTTAAGCATGCGTAGAGACTATCAATGCGTAGGCTATGATTTCCATAGGGGACCACCTATCCGCCAACCCACATTTCCTCTGAAATGTTAATGTGAATATCTTGAATTCCCAGTTAGAAGTTATTGCTATTAGGTACAGGGTTTTACGTTTAAGCATGCGTAGAGACCATCAATGCGTTGGCTATGATTTCCATAGGGGACCATCTATCCGCCAACCCACATTTCCTCTGAAATGTTAATGTGAATATCTTGAATTCCCAGTTAGAAGTTATTGCTATTAGGTACAGGGTTTTACGTTTAAGCATGCGTAGAGACCATCAATGTGTGGGCTATGATTTTCATAGGGGACCATCTATCCGCCAACCCACATTTCCTCTGAAATGTTAATGTGAATATCTTGAATTCCCAGTTAGAAGTTATTGCTATTAGGTACAGGGTTTTACGTTTAAGCATGCGTAGAGACCATCAATGCGTTGGCTATGATTTCCATAGGGGACCATCTATCCGCCAACCCACATTTTCCCTGAAAATTGCATCAAAATCGGACTGTAACTTCGGAAAGTTTTGTTCGTTAGAGGGATTTGAAGACACACGGACTGACAGACAGACATGTTTGTTGACTTGTTTCTATCAGAACTTCATTGGTCTTCCTTGTTTCAGGTTTGCCTAAAATGGATCGTGGATCCCAAGTGCCTCGTCAATTCCAGGTCAAAGCGAGTTTGCCTCATTTCTCTGTACCAGTGATTGTGGCTGCTAATCTGACAATTGTGAACGCCTCTTGCGAGCCATCTCCGGTAAAATAGTACTTACACTCCTATTACTCGTACTAACCATGATTGAAACTTGCACGGTGTATTTCAGCATTAGTTTGCACGATTGCCTGCATGGTTTAAACTACTTGTGAGTTCATTGAAAAAATAATTTTTCGTTTCGATGATATCCGAGCTGAATTTTTAAGGAAGTGTGGTTATTTTCAATCTTTGGAATTAGGCCCGTAGCCAGGATTTGGTTGGGGAAGGCAGGGAAAGGAAACCCCAATATGCTTTAGTTCGGGAACTTGAAATATACAGTGTTCTGACACAAGGGAACGTTTAACACAGGACAAAATTGGTTGGGACAGTTGGTGTACGTCTCCGTGCTAATTTGGAACAATTTACAATTTACCATCAACCGGTGAGAGAAACAGCATAAAACGTCTCAGCTTAATTATCGGTAGCCAAATTGAAAATGTTTTCAAGCTGTAACATTAATTCGAACAGATCTTTATGGACGTCGTATTTCAATCTCAAAGCTTTACTAGAATTTATGAATTTAGCAAATTCACAATTCACCAGTAGAATAGATCAGTCAATGGACGTCTACATTTCCTTCTGATAAGTTGCGAATTGAGAATTTCAACTATCAGGAAAGAAAACAGGTTTTGAGTTTATAATATGCAAACTGATTGGATAAACGACAATTAGAACTTCAGAGATTTAGAATGATATCATTTGCAGATAGGCAGACCAAGGGAGAGACGGTCGGACTAATAAACAAGAGCCAGGACTTGTCCTTATAACGGAAGGACGTCGAGGTGGGAGACGAATCCCCAATTAGATGGTGTCTCCTCTCTGTCCTTTTTTTTGGTCGTTCTGAGGGGTGAAGCTTGTTCTGCCTATATTTTTAAGCGTTATTATGAATATGACATTCATAATTATAATTGGTCTTGATTCGTTTAATCATGAATATTCAGTATGGTTCCACATACAGTTTTTGTTTTTTCATACATATGAAAGAGAATTGAATTTTCATTATCGAATGAGACCACCCAGAGTTCTGAAAGCTCCCTATGAGGACTTGAGAGTTGGACGAATAATAAGTCAGAAACACGAGTGTGAATGTTCACTGACGGAAGTAAGCCAAATCTCAGTTTCAGCTGATGAATTTTTTTCCGTTTCTTAGGATAGAGTTTCGTGTCACTAACAACCATATTGCGTATTGAGCAAACCCACAGTTCCCGGATGACTATGTAATTCCTTGTAGGAACTTTCCGTCATTGTTATCATTGTAAACGTTGCTCGATAATATGGTTGAAAGGTGCTAATAAAGGAATAGAACACGACTTCAACCATCCTGAAAAGTCATAAAACCGTTGTGTAATATTTTGCAGGGTTTTTCTTTCTCATTTATCTATTATGTTTATGATCTACTCCTAGAGAGTTTTAGGAGAAACGTCGCAAACTCAATTAAAATTTCAGAATTACTCTATGAACGTCACTAAGGAAGGGCTTTTTCTAGAAGAAGGTTTTGCTCAGAACTGCTACCTACAAACTTCCAGGATTTTAGACATCGAATATCAAAATCCCATTCGAAATTGGTGTAGCTATTCAACTGTAATTGAATTACAAATATACTCTCATTCGACAGTAGCATACCAAGTGAGTAATAATAAATTCTAAGATTTGCCTAGAACAGTATCAGTGAATGAAACGACTCAGCGCTAGTTATAGTTACTATAGATAGTAACAGTTATAGTTATTATCTGTTAAGAGAAGCCTGATCTTGAACGCTTGGAATAGGCAAAAGTAATAATATCGTATAAAATATTGTATTTCGTACGTTGATTTCTCTGACCTAATCCAGTCTTGCAGTTAGAAACTGTCACGGAGATAAAGCACTTCCTGCTCGCGAACTGCCCTATTCGGAAGTTTTCAAACCAAGTCATTTTGAGTTATTACAGTTTTGAATTGACAGGGAAATATTATTGTTTAGTGAGTCGGTGAGCTGATCCCTTCAAGTAGCAACAAAGCCCAGTAACTTGCGTTAAGTTGGCTTCTTGGGCTAACTTTGGGTGGCGTCCCGCTTCCAACTCATTAGAAGTTTTGGGTGGTTTAATATTGAAGTTTCGAGAGCCGCGTAGAAGATGAAATCAAACTAAGTCATGGGGTCTGGAAACCTTAAACGGTTGCTATGTTGCAAATAACTAACATAACTTGGAGTGTCTTGCACGGAGCCATATACGAGTATCTTCAGTCCTTTGTCGAGGCATCTGTAATGCGCCTCCTCTAGTCCCAAGCCCATGAACAGTACTTTGTGCGACCAACTGATCCTTCAAGTATCCTGGATTATCAAATTTAAGAATCTTAAATAGTCTCGATGCTGTTGCCAATGTTAATCTTTCATGCATGTTGAGCCACCCTCTTTCTGCATCTAAGGCATGCTGGTCCTCAACTCCTATAAGAACCCTATTTACCATTCCAATTATCCACTCGGAGAATTAGTTCAAACCAAAAGGAAAACTTGGAAAAATGACAGAGGTTTTGCTCCCCAGGAAACAAAAGAAAATTTAACGCACTTTGTATCAAACTTAAAGTGCTCATTGAAGAGGAAACCGTAGCCGTTCACTTGAACAAGTCTCACTCTAAGAAAGGAACGGAATATCCCTTGTATGGAGCCATCAAAGGACTAAAACGGCCAAATCTCCGATATCTCCACTCAAAGAGAAGACGGAAAGACAAGGAGTGCCAAGGAAAAAGCAGAAGTTTTCAAGGCATACTGCTGCTGAAGATGCAATCATCGAACATCTGGTTGACTTTCAAAAGCCTATCACTATTCAAGAGCTATGACCAATCATCATAATCCCCAGGTTATTTTTTTCGGCAGGCAGGTGATCCACAGGTGGAATTTGGTCTCGTAAGAGTAAGTCCATGTCCTGTGAAGAATTGTGTGAGGAAAATAATCTCCAGGGAAAACGATCTCACTTCAGGGAGAATTCTCAAAGAACTGCAAAAAAAAAAGTCTTAAATACGAGTACTAATCAATGCGCCCTGGTAAAATTACACAAAGTCCTACCTACAACATATCTCCCTTTTACCATAATTTCCAAGCTCTTTGAAAAACTCGTCGCGAAATGGTTAAAATCAGATATCGAAGAAAGCTAATTCCTGATCACCAATTTGGATTCAGAGAGGAACATTCAACAATAGATCGAGTACGCATAATCACCAGTGAGATAGAGGAATGTTTCGAAGAGAAGAAAGGAAATTTGCTCAGAAATATTCTTGGACGTCTCTCAGGCGATGAAGCTTGGTTCAGGGGGCTTCAAGCAAAACTACTCAGAGATCTCCCTATCCAGTACCATGAAATTCTTGTCGTCTACCTAACAGACAAGCACTTCCGATTTGAACTAGAAGATGAATACTCCCATTTCCGGGTGAAAAGAAACGCGCTTACCCGTCACATGATTTCCGACTCCAAGCATCCTTACTTTGCATGTAACCGCTCACTGTTCATCAGTTGTTAGCCACTCACACTTCAAATATGCAGCAATTATGCCTTTTCTTGGTGACAACATTTTGTTCCCGAAATACCGGCTTGAAACCCCAAGCGGCCAAGCTGCAAAAAACTTTGCATACTCTGGTCTCTAGGTGTAGGTACCTATTAGACTTTGGTTAGAGCATCGCATGCCGACAATCTGGGCTTTCCATTACAACTTCTCAAATTCACAATTAACCTCGACCTTTCTTTTAATAACGTAATCGGATTGAAATAACAGGTAAGCACATAGTGTCATCCAAGTTCAGTTAACCAGAAAATAAAAGCAAGACAAGACGCAAGGCCATAAATTTAACGTTTAAGAAGGTAAAACCAAACTCCCACACTGCTTAATACGTAGGTATGACTTTGGATGCCAAGCTTCACTGGGAAGAACGAAAATCGTCTAGATAATCAACAACAACTATCTAATCGTGTTACAAGGTGTGGAATTTATCAATGCGGCACTAGTCTATTTTATACTAACAATTATTTGTTTTTCATATCGACAATCCTTAGTACGTGATATTATACGCGAGGAAACTATTGCCACCTCATTTGATTTTGATTCCCTTTCGAAAACTTGCAAAGAATGCAAAAATGTGGAAAGTTGAGACGAAATGAAAGTTTTCTCGAATAATTTAAAATCCTTCTGAGCTTGTTGTTCTTGTAGAAAAGTACGTACCTATAAATTTCCCTATAGATCTATTTAGATTTTGCAGTATTACGGTTTATATCTCCATATATTTCTTAGAAGTAGTTATATGGTAGTTTTTCCACTCTTGGAATAAATCAGATGGAGCGAGTGATAAGCAAGGCGTAGCTCGGAGTCCTCATTCCCACTCGTATAGGCCGTAAGTTCAAGGAAACTCTTGACTCTATCTGACTCCAAGGATCAACTCGGCAGTCAACGTAAATGGTTGGTATTCTTGGCTCCTGGAAGGGATGTCAGCTATCTCGGTGGCTGTAGAGATTTACCTGCTATTTCGCTAGGGTCAGCTCCTGAGGATTCCTCCCCAAACACAGATCCACATCTTTAGATACCCCATGTAAAGAGTCTACGAACATAGCTGCGCTTCTTATTCTTAGTGATGTTCTTGAGTCTTCCTGAACGTACAATGTAGGTCTTTAGTCCATTCAGTGAATGATTATGCAGGGTGTCCACACTTGAGTTGGTCAGAACGTCAGGGTTCGATTCTGCATGATATTTCCACCATGTTTCCGAGCAATTTTGTTTTCACCCCCTGTTTTTCCAAGTTCTTTCAATTTTAAGATTCTTTTCGTGTCTACGACCTTTTCTCATTAAAACTGCCGTAACTCCCGTTATTTACCAAGTAAATTAAAATTTGAGGATATCGTTGGAAAGAATGTCCAAGATATCGAGAGAAAAATCAAAATCTTTCAGAAACCGAACATTTTGAAAAACATCTGTCGTGAGAAGACATAGTTTCCTCGAACCCATACCCCTGTTGTCTGGATGATCCAATTATATAGTACCTAGTTGATCTCAAAACATCAATCTCTAAGTGCACTCTCTCTTGCACTACCCTCATAGGGGACCATCTACACGTTAAACCTTACAATCTCCGAATATTGTTGGAAAATGTAGAAATTATGGCTGTTTAAAGGAATTCACGTTTGCGCATGCCCGCAAAATACTTTCAATTTGGGGGGCCATGATTTTCATTGGGGACCATCTTCACCACAACTCTCATAATTCCTGACAATTTTATCGAAATCAGTTGGGAAGTAGAAGTTTTGGAAGTTGTAGAATGTTAAAGTTACAGTTATATAGATAGTTAGAATATAGAAAGTTATGGAATGTTATAGAAGTTATGGCTGTAACAAGGAAATACACGTTTGCGCATGCGCAGTGGCTGCTATCTACTAGTCTGGGGGTAATGATTTTCATTGGGGACCATCTACAAGCCAACCCGTACAATCCCTGACAATTTCAGAATTGTTGAAGCTATGGCTGTGGCAAGGATTTAATGACAGACAGGCAGACACGGAACCTAAATTGTTCAGGAAGGTCTGAAACGTGAAACTTTACGGGGACCATTTTCACGTCTACCCGCACAGTCACTGAAAATGTCATAGAATTAGCGAAGAAGATGTAGAAGTTAAGGCTGTGACAGGGGATTCACATTTGCGCATGGGTAGTGTAATCTGTACAATCATTGATAATTTCATCGAAATCGAATGGAAAATGTAAAATCACATTTGCACATAGGCAGTGGCCACTATCAGCCCCGGGGCGATGATTTTCATAGAAGGCCATCTCCCCCCCCCCCCCATCCGCATAATTCCTGAAAGTTTATGGTTGTTTTAGTGTTGTAAAATCCAAAATACAAAGTGGAAAAACAACGATGAAGTAAAAGTACATCCAAAAACAAAACAGTGTTTGTCGAAAACCTTTTATGAGAAATTTGGATCACACCAAGTTACTCTGCAAAGCATTAAGTGCTCGGCTTAGGAGATCCGAAAATCCGGTCACCTCGTCCATAATCGACCTCATTTCGAAATGAAAAGACTGAGCAGAGCCGCTCTGTGTCGACGTGTCGGATAATTTATTAGGAAGAGTGGCCTGCAGGGGTCGCAGGTATTGCCTGTCCGATGAAACATACTGGAGGTCGCGTCTTTTAATTTCGACCAGCTGGCGAGCATGGAGGGTCACATCCCACGTAAAATACGTCTCGAGGCCATTTGTCATTTCGGATTCTGTCTTTCTGGCCTATTTGGACCATATAGGTACGCGTTGATGTTTGGACTACTCAAGTGTTGGATCCTCATTTATTATTATAGTTGTTGCCAACCACATGGCATGTGTTGATACTTATGGAAAATTCCCGTAAGATATAATTCATTCTTATTCTGATAATATACTAGTTCTTATTATACTCAACAAAAGACCTAGAGGTTTTTACATCAAGTATTCCAATTTTTGTTTTTATAATATAAAAAGAAGTAGAATATATAATACAAGAAGAAGAATATTATTCTTCTTCTTGTTTGTCATATTCTTGTTTTTATAAGTTTTTTTCCCATTTTCAGATTGTTTTTTGATTTTGTCTTTACTTTACTAAATTAGTCAAAACTCTCTTTATTTGCCGTGTAAATTCAATTTTGAGGAAACCGTTGGAAAGAGCATCAAATTTCCCATCGGTTAGATGCCTGACCTTTTCTTTGAGTCAAGGTTTAAGACTTCTCCAACGGTCTAATCATTTTGTTTCCGAGTCTACCAAGGTAGCTGAAGCCTTGTTTCCACTTTTCAAGGTTGAAAAAAAAGTTCTTTAAAATCAAAATTTCCACTCGCGTTTTACGTTTTAGACCTTTCTGAACAATTTTGGTTCCGTGTATGTCTGTCTGTCATGAAATCCTTGTAACGGGCATAACTATACGAAATTTTTGTACGATCTCGATGAAATTTTGCTTCCGAGTCTACCAAGGTAGCGGAAGCTTTGTTTTCACTTTTCAAGGACGAAAAAAAAAGTTCTCCAAAATCAAAATTTCCACTCGCGTTTTGCGTTTTAGACCTTTCTGAACAATTTTGGTTCCGTGTCTGTCTGTCTGTCTGTGTGTCTGTCATGAATTCCTTGTAACGCGCATAACTGTACGAAGTTATTGTCCGATTTCTATGAAATTTTCAGGGATTGTGTGTGTAGACGGTCCCCTATGAAAATCATCACCTTCGGACTGATAGTAGCGACTGCGCATGCGCAAACGTGAATTACTTGTAACAGCTGTAACTTCAACTGTCCCCCAGGGGTCGCGGGTTCGAATCCCAGCCGAGGCTAAGTATTTTTTGATCCAATCACATACATCTACTCACTTAATTTTTCATCCGAATTTGATGAAATTTTCTAGGATTGTTTAGATTAGCTTGTAGATGGTCCCCTATGAGGGTAGTGGAAGGTACTTAGAGATTGGTGTTTTGAGATTAACTACTATGCATCTGATCATCTATAATATAGGTTATATTATAGATATTATAATCGGGATATTATAGATATTAGATATTACAGATATTATAATAATAATTTAATAATTATAAATATTATAGATTATCTTATTATATTATAATCGGGTTATGGATACGAGGAAGCTATGTGCCACACCCACTTGGCAGACGTTTTAGGGATTTTGCGGGTTGGCGTGTGACGGTCCCCTATAAAAATCACCCTCAAATTGACAGTAGCCTGTGCGCATCTGCAAATGTGAAATCCTTGCATGCATGGGATTATCTTTACAATCGGGTTGTAGTACGAGGATGCTATGTGCCACACCCACGTGGCAGACGTTTTTATCTTGAAAGTGAAATAATTCCGCTATCTTTGAGCATCTTCTCGTCCTTAGTATTTCATCATCCTGAAATGAAAGTGGGCGCGATTGTGACGTTTAAACAATGAGGATCCATCGAGGTACCAGTGGTTGAGTAATTCACTTATTATGCTCCCGATAAGAAACACCGTTGAGCAACGACAGGTGAACAAAAGATCGCGAGCTGCGCTGCCACACCAAAGAATAGCGTCGGCTCTCAACGTCAGCCGTAAATCCCGAGTTCGCCGCATCGGACAGGGTTTCGTTCGACCCATCAAAATAATTTACGAGCTGAAAACTGGATGTTGGCTCCCGCTGCACATATTTTCCACCGCAATCGTTCGTGAGGTGATTAGCGTGTTTCAGAGACCGAATTCATTGCGACGGGACGGTACTGTGTGAGGGGAATTTACCAAACAATAGAGTATTTTTGTACTTCCCGTGTTGACAAAACGTGAAACGTGAAAAAGAGCAGCTAGCGCGAGCACTCGTAGATGTTCCCGTTTTAGATAGGATATTTTTTCTTTTTCAAGTTCCTAGTATCATGATAAAAGTTATGGAAGAAAGGATGGAGCTTATGGCAGAGTCCATGAGATGAGTCCATCTGGCAGAGTTCCTCCACTGAAGAGGAAGTTGAGCAAGTATTTAATGATTATTTAAGGTTTCTGCTAGAAAAAGCACCCCATTTCAGAAATTTCCATGGTAGAAGAGGAAGTTCTTGTCAAACCCCAGTATATACCAAATCTGACTTGAGAATTTAACATAACTACTTAAACAATCTAGTACTCCCTTACAGACAAAATTTTCCGAAGGTTTTATTATTCAATAATATTTTTCGATTTCTTACAAATATTATAAGAAATTCCTACTATGTTATAGACATTATTTATGTTTTTAAAATTATTACCTAATTTTTTTTATTATTATTGATTTTTTACTATAGATTTTATTTAATAGTTATAAATAATAAATTGCATTGATAATCAATAATCAACTGTATATATATTATTGTGGGTTTTGATGGTAATTTACCGATTTTAGGGCATGTTGCAGTCCTGGTTTTGGTAGACCTGAATAAGGACGATGTGTTGTTACTTTCCCGGTTTTATTGTTTTGGCTCTCAGTTTTTGGTTTAAGTGAAATATTATATTGTGCGAATTTGAGAAGAGTTGTCGTGTTTATTTTGTCTTTACCCGGTTGTAACATATATAGATAGCAGTAAAATGAATAAAGAAGTATGATAGTACCTACCTAACAAATGATAGTAAAACCTATTGGAGAAAAATTGGAACCCATAGAAAATGAAACAATAATGAGAATTGAATTAATAACTTCAATATTAATGACGAAGTGGATAGGTAGTGGTAGGTACAAACAAATAGTCATTTCTGTTCAAACTTGAACTTGCTGTTTTCTGCCTTGGGTAGTCCATGAAAGAAGAAAAACAACTCCATCTACTCTGAGGTTATCCTCACGTAGCGCACCCTCGCGTAGACAACCGATTTTTTAAAACGCCAAAAGTTGGCTTTTGGCGTCAAGGAACTTTTCACGTGTAGGAGTACTTACGTGTGAAACTAAACGGCAAGTACAAAAATACTCTAATATCCCAACAGTCGATATTTGACACGTGGGAGGGTTACGGCTGGATTCCATTCATCATCATAGTTATGCAAATGCAAGCTTGAGGTCGTCCTGAACTTCAAGCTAACGAAATAAAGTGACGATCGTCGCATTTGATCAGCTTGGATGGAGGGTTGACCTCCTTTCTTCTTTTAAATCGATGAAAAAACTTTACCTTCATTTCAAACGTTTTGAGCTGGTTTTGAAGTTTCATCTCCTGATTTCTTCCCCGCCAAGAGATGTCTGACGGCTACGTATTGATACGATGCACATCTTAACCCTTAGACGAGACCATGCAATGCTTTGGACCTTTACCACCCTCAACTCTTAGATTTTTATTAAAAACTATCGCATATGTATTGTAGTTCCTTTTCTGATATTTTGGAGGAATTTGTGTTGGTTGTGGTTGCTGAATGTTGTGCTCACTTCTCGGGCACCCTGTTTTGCCCCCCCCCCCCCCCCCCGTGCAGTAGGCAGACGAATGTTCTTTCACGATTTTTGAATTCTTCTTCTAGTGCTTTTGCTGAAGTCAGAGGTCATCGATAATTTCAAAACATCTCTACTCCCTGTTTCAAGTCTTGGAATTCTAGTCCGATCCTTGAGAGAATATTCTTATACCAAGGGGTTTTTCGCCACCCACTGTCGCGTTTCATCTGAAATTTCCCTTCAAATACTAGCTGCAGCAATGTGTACTAATCACCACGGAGTCCGAAACTATGTTACGTCCGGCGTACGAAACTTCTCTCTTGTTTAAATATTCTAGTATAATTTAAATATTTAACTTCTTGACTATGTTTAAATATTCTAGATTGATTGAATTTTCGTTGTTCACCATGCGAACCCATGAACGTTTCTTTCGACTCCTCAGTCCCAAAGGGATTTTACCTGTGCATGATCCTCGCATTCAAACAACTATTACGAAAAAAACCATAGGTTTGACTAAAACATGACGATCATAGCTGTATTACTGTTTTTCGAAACGTCTAGAAGTCTAGAATGAGTTATATATTTAAGGTTAAGCCTTAGTGGACCCTGCCGACCAGTACCTTCATTTTACAAAAGGAGATACCTAATAATATCCCATCCCGTATCCCAAGAGACCTGAACACAATCACATGCTGTACCTGTCATAATAAGTGACTCGGAAATCCACTCTTGAGAGGTCTACAAGATCCGACCTGAAACTGCGCGAAAACCCAAAAATCAGTCGATTGGAGCTGAGGAAGAAATCGAAGAGTAAAACGGACTGCGTAAACTGGACAAACTGTACTTTTTGTCTCCCGTTTTTCATGACTGACAAAACGAACGACAAGACGTTGAACGTAGGTATTTACCTGACCACCTCTAGTTAGCTGGTATATAGGCACCCTACCTCCTAGATAAGTTTACGAAGGAGATGGAAACTGATGCCAATCGGAAAGTACATCACTACTCTTCACGGGAAGACAAAAAGTAATCCCCTCGTTTCGGAAATGTGTCTGAAGTGTTGAAAAGAGTAAAGAGCACTTATTTAGTGGCGGGAAGTGCTATTTTTCCGCCTTCCACTCAGTCTCAAGCCTGAATCCCCCTTTCTCTCTCTTCTCATCTAGCTCTGTTCGTGATTTATGGCTGGAGAAGAAGAAGATGGCCATTGCCGCCCGAACTTCACAGCGTTTCTCTCAAGCCCAATAACTTTCAAGCTCAGCTAAAATGACGAATCGGAGCTTTTTATTTCAGTTTGAGAAATCCCTGGAAAAAGAAGTGCACCAAGGTATGGTAGATAAGAACCCTTCAAAGAGATTCCATGTAAAAAATGTGACGTGTGAACAGGGGTACTTGGTATCCATGTTGTACCAACCAAACCCCTCTGAGTCTATAATCACCTGGTACTTTGGTGGACCTTCACTTAACACCTTGATTTGTCGATGGTTTCTCCTGCTGGTTAGAATTAGGTCCTGCAAAATCAATATTTCAACTTGGGTTTTGCTTTGGAGCTTTTCTACTCGAGAGAAGTCCATTCCGAAGGTTTGTTGTCGATCGTTCGAATCGAAACATTGAAATTAATGTTGCAAAATTTTCATATCGAGACGGCATGTGAACGTAAAGCTTTCCATTCATGATGGCACTATGACGTCATTCCATGGAAATTAGGTTGTAAACATTGGAGGAAGGTTCCAACTTAATTTTATCAAATGGTAATTACCAGGGGGTGAATTATTATCAGACAGTTGGTAACTCTGTATCTACCTAACAAAACGAAACAGTAATTAGATCAGAGTTGAAACTTCGTTTAAAAAAACTTACTTGTGGGTTTACGAATCTAAATTAAAACGTCAAATTCAGCGAGAGGAAAAGTGTTTTCGAGGGATGAAAAAACGCGTGGAAATAAACTCTTCTCCACGCTGGATTCTCCGGGGGATACACTTCCCATCGCTTCACTCTTTTCTTTTTTTTTACTATTTCAGCTCTATCTGTGGGTTTTCCTTCCATGAGTAGTAACTCGTAGTACAGTTGCCTCTCTGGAGGTTCCTGAGCACAAAAGGTCTCTCCGTAGACCGATAATCCGCTGGTGAACCCGCACCAAAAGCACCAATAAAAGGCGGGGTAGTCCGAGTTATTGTCCGACCATCTCGGCAAGACTCCAAACAAGAACAAAAGAGCTGAAGGTGTGTTGGTTGACTTCTATTCATTTCTATTTGAACATAAGTTATTGATCGAAGTTGTTGATCTGAGTGAGATAGAACACGATTTACGTAACGGGTAACTACTGACTAGTGAGTCACTAGTCAGGGATCGAATTTTATCGCGGAAAAATCAGCACATGAAACGAAAAAAAAGTTAATTATTCTTAGATTGACAAAATTGTTAAAGTTATACCTAAGGATAAAGTATTCATAATGAAGGTTTTCTCAAATTTCAAATGAAAAAAGTCGATTCATGCAGCATTAAATAATGAGCAAATTTTCAAAGAAATCTTTTTTTACGCCCTTCAGAGATCGTTTCAGAATGTTCCAAAACGGATTTCAGTTACATTTTTTTTTTTCTCGAAAAAGCCCATTCTAAAAACTTTGAGGCCATTGCAATAGCTCCATTTTCCTTGAAAATTCGCTAAAAGGATTCAAATCTATAAATTTCAAGTCTAACGAAGAATAAAAGATTTTCTCAAAAATCAAATGAAAAAGGATTCAAATCTATGAATCCTTGTTAAGGGCAAAACTAGGTTATACCACCTCACAGTCCAATTACGATGAAATTTCTGGAGGGATGTTGAACGTCGAGACCAGGATGGTTCCTTCGAATTTCAACGCGCTGGATTAATTGTAGCTTCTATATATTCATGAACAAAAACTCCAAGTTCAATGGCAGATCAATGATAGCTCTTGCGAATTTTGAAATCTTTTCTTGTTGCCTACCAAATTGTCTGATTTAGCTCAAACATGGCGGATCGCAGGGTATTGTCCCAGAGACTTTGTTCTTTTAAAAGAACAGAGAAGTAGAAAGTAGTGCGAAGCCTAGCTATTCTGCTATCGAAAGCTGATTTTATTCGCTCTTATGTGGATTTGACCATCCGTCTTCTATTCACAAAGAAACCAACAAAACGGATCAAAAACCGTTTACTTATCAACATTCAACACACATAATTCTTTCGTTCATCTTCAACTTAGTTAAGTATCAATACGATAAATATTGTTGTCTGTTCTGTCGTACTCAAGCGAGCCAAAAAACCTCGACATTTTTGGAGTTGTTTTGGATTTCCTCCTATATCGCCGAAACGGCGCATACAAGCGTTTCGAACACTATAACAAATGAAATCCCTTTCAATTCTGATTCAATGATTCAATGATACCTAACTGCTCCAAGTTCATTTTTCAACTATTTTCATTTTAGTTCATTATTTTCAATAATGAACTTGGAAATCGACCAAGAAAAAATATTTTAACCCCCCCCCCCCTAAAAATTTGTTGGTTTATGTTTCAAGGTACGTAGAGTCCGAAAATCGAATAAAAATTTTTCCGTCCGTCCGCCGAACGCGGCACTTTTCTTAGTGCAAATTATTTCACAAAGGTTTATTATTTTCCTGTATAGATCATTCGTCTGCAAATATCGCAGCTTGGCCATTGTCACTATTCATTTAAGTTACCTGCGGTACATTCTGCTGACCTAAGCAGACTCTCCCGACATTATAAATAGCAGCTCTGCCGACCATCAGGCAGTTCTCTCCTAGCTCCGCTCATGTTCAGATCGCAATTAAACCAAGTTCACCTTTTTTAAAAAGCTTATTTCGTTCCAAGAACTCCTAAGTGGCGCAGTCTCCGGTTTTGTACGCGTTGTGCGCAGTTTTCGAGTGCATATCGAGAACCTCCCAAGCTACAAACGAACCAGTGCAGTGTCCAGTGTGGTGTTCCTACGATCAAAGAACAGGGAACTACGAGCAAGAACTCCTAAGTGGTCACCCAGTGGAACTCCTTACAAGTCACCCAGATGAGATCCAGGATCTTGTAAGTAAACACCAAATTTTTACTGGACCGCCGTCTCCAAATCGATCTCCGATTTCGTACACACCCTCGTACGACGTCTTGTAACTCGCACACCCAGCGAATTTGTAGGTGTGCTCACCCTCGCACATCGACTCCATTCTATCGTGCACACCCCCGCACGTCTACTGAAATTTTGCATAGGTAAATTTCTTTTCTTCTCGCACGGACGGATCGTACACACCCTCGTACGACGTCGTGTACTTCGCATACCCAGCGAATCAATAGGTACCTAGCTATTTTTGTGCACACCCTCGCACACTCGTCGAAGTAGCAACGTAGCTCTTTGCACCGACCTTTTGAAACTACTTTTCGACCCCTGACAACATCTTGAGCCGGGGAAGAATCGTCTGATTCATATAAAACAAGATCTTCATCTCTCGTCTGCTCACCTTCGCAGACACGTGTTGAGCTTATCTCAATAACTTGACACCAACCACCTCGTCCTCCTCTCATCCAACATCATCTTTAATCTCGATCTCCACACCCGACCCAAGGTCGACCCTTTCAGACACTCTTCTAATTTTAATTAGAACCTAAGTTTTGCTTTCGTATGTTCATTGTATCTTTTAAAGTCAATTGTTCCCACTAATTTTTGTTCCTTTAACACTCCAAGAAAGGTTTTTCTAAACGAGCGACCAAAATTAGCAAAAATTCCGAAGGAATTTAAAACCTATCTCCATTCTAAATTAGGGTTCTTGCCTAGTAATAGGAGACCCCGAATTCCTGCTCCTATCCCCGAAGAAGTCCTTCCTCCTCCAGATCCCGAGAGACCACCTACAATGGACGCCCAACAGTCCAAATTGTTGCAGGACTGTGTTGCTGGGTTAAATAACCAAATCGCTACCCAAGCGTCACAACAAGCCGCTCTGACGGACCAAGCGAACCAGCTTGCCGAAATTAGAGCGCAGATGACACAAGTAGTAGAACTCATAGGGACCCTCAAAGTAGTAGACCCTGATGCTCAAAATAACGTAACCGTTCATGAAACCCCTACCGATAAATTGAAAAAAGAACACATGGAAGTAATTCCTGTGTTCAAAGGCGACCCCGAACACCTACACAATTTTTTGGAAATAACGGAACATTTAGCAAACCGTTTTTATAATTACGATAACGAACAGGACTTTCAAAATATCATGCTAATAGCTGCTATAAAATCAAAAATCCTTCCCCCGGCCAAAAATAGCGTCCCCTCACATGCTAAAACATATGAGGCCATCAGAGAAGCATTAATCAATGCCTACTCCGATAAACGTGATATTTACAGTTTAGGAATCGAGTTAACAAAAATTCGGCAGTCGGACAACGAATCGCCATTTGACTTTCACAAAAGGGTTCTCAAAACCCTACAGCTGATAACAGCTTATGCCATGAATCACAAGATCGATTACTATGAAGTGCTCATCGATCATTACGAAAAAATGGCTCTCCGCTGCCTCCTCCTACATTTAAAAGAACCATTAGGTTCTATACTCCGAACTCGTCAACCAGCAGACATGAATACTGCCCTTGCTTGGATGACGAACGATTATCAGTTGCTATGCAACAATAACCGATCTAAATCAATAGCCCCCAATAATTTCAAACCCAACAATAATTTTAAACCACCTTACAATAACCAGTCCAACAAACCCCAACTTCAGAAACCGTCAAATCAGAAACCCCCTTTCAACCCGAAAAACGGTCCATCAACCTTCAAACCAAAAACCCAATCATACCCTCAAAAAATGTCTTGGCAAACTACGAACCCAAATTATCACAACATCGAACCCGAATCAGAAGATTCTGAAGTGGAAGAACCAACTGAAGAATCTCCTGTAACCGAAGAAGAATCTCCCGAGGACCATTTTTTAGGAATGAACGGCCTCGATCACCAATCATCGAACTGATGAATATCTCAAAAAAAACTGTTAGCGAACTTCCATTCATCCTACTCCCAAAAAACAATTTAAAAATTCTGATTGACACAGGAAGTACAGCCAGCTTTATTAACCCCGAAATCGCCCAAACTTTTTTCCCAAAAAAGATTCACAACGATCCCTTCTGGATTCGTACAGCCCATGGCACTTCCAAGTCGAATAATAGTACCTATGTACCATGTGGTGAACTTTTCAAAACAAAGAACCTTAATCTCAAATTTAAAATTTTCAAATTTCATAAACAATTTGATATGTTGATTGGCCTTGATAACTTGAAAATCGTCAACGCCTCCATAGATTTAGCCCACAATGTTTTAAAAACCCCGGAATGCTCCATACCTTTAAGATATCTAGGAGTAGAATCAGCACAAACTTTCAATATCTCCTCGAGATCTATCCAGCAAATAAAAATCAGAGTAAAAAACATAGAAAACGGTGAAGCAATCATCCCTCACACTAAGATTGGCAAACTCGAAATACCTCAATGTTTAGTCAATATAGTAGACAGTGAAACACACCTTAGGGTACTCAATCCTCTAGAGCATGATTATCGTTTCGTACAGTTGAAACCTTTCCCAGTTGAGGAGATAGGAGACATTCCTGACAATAACCTACATAACTATATTACTGAACATTTTAACTTCAAATTTGACGAGAGCAGACTTAGACTCGACCATATGAACGAGGAAGAGAAGACTGCCATAATCAAATTAGTCACGAAATATTCGGACATCTTCCATAAGGACGATGAACCACTAACTTTTACCAACAATGTCAAACACGTAATTAGAACGACAGATGAAATCCCGATCTATGCTAGAAATTATAGATTTCCAGAAATTTATAAGGCCGAGGTCAACAAACAGATCCAAGAAATGCTTGACCAAAACATCATCCAACATTCTGAAAGTCCCTGGAACGCACCCATTTGGATCGTTCCGAAAAAAGCTGATGCAAGCGGGAAACAGAAATTCCGAATAGTCATCGATTATCGTAAACTCAATGAAAAGACAATCGAAGACAAGTATCCACTACCTCAAATCTCAGAACTCCTTGATAAACTAGGAAGATGTCAGTACTTCAGCTGCATTGACCTAAAATCAGGATTCCATCAAGTCGAAATGGACCCTGAGAGCGTCCCAAAAACCGCTTTCAGCATCCCGAATTACCATCTTGAATTTGTAAGGTTACCTTTTGGGTTGCGCAATAGCCCCGCCACGTTTCAGAGAACTCTGGACAACATCCTGCGAGGCATTGCCAATGAATATTGCTGTGTCTACTTAGACGACATTATCGTCTTTAGCACAAGTTTGGAAGAGCACCTAACACGTCTGGAAGAAGTGTTTAAAAGGTTGCGGAAAGCCAACTTGAAAGTCCAGCTCGACAAAACCGAGTTTCTAAAACGTGAAGTAGCCTACCTTGGTCATGTAATCACCAGGGAAGGAGTGAAACCTAATCCCGACAAAATCCAAGCAATCCAAAAATTTCCGATTCCCAAAACCTCTAAAGAAATTAAACAATTTTTAGGTCTATTAGGTTACTACCGAAAATTTATAAGAGATTTTGCCCGCCTAACAAAACCAATGACCAGATGCCTCAAAAAAGGTATTAAAATTGACCCCTCTGATCCAGAATATCAAGAATGCTTCGAAACATGTAAAAATCTGCTAATTAACGACCCAATCCTGCAATATCCAGATTTTTCTAAACAGTTCCACCTCACTACAGACGCGAGTAATGTAGCACTTGGAGCGGTCCTCAGCCAAACCGTTAATGGTGCTGACCTACCAGTAGCGTATGCAAGCCGCACCCTCTGTGATACTGAACAAAGATACTCGACAATCGAAAAAGAACTACTTGCAATTGTTTATGCGGTTGGTTATTTCCGTCCCTACCTTTTTGGAAAGAAATTCAAAATCTTCACCGACCACCGACCTCTTCAGTGGTTATTTAGTCTGAAAGAACCAAATTCAAAACTATTTAAATGGAGGAACAAATTGGAAGCTTATGACTTCGAAATTGAATACAAAAAAGGTTCCCTCAATTCCAACGCTGATGCCTTGTCTCGGGTAGAAATCCTCAATAACAACGAACTTGACGAAATCATAAAAGAAGCAATTTCGGAACACATAGTTGATGACCCAAATGACACAACAATTGACGACATCTTGACCGAATATGAGGACCTTAAACTAAGCCCCAGAACGATTAACGATATTATCGGTGTTATAACTAAACCCGGTACCCCACCAACCATTGAAAACCTGCCAACCGAAAACGATAACTCAGACAAACTTTCAATGATTGCGAATGTCGAAAATTCAGTACAACCTTCCGTTTCATCAGCAGATGATTCACGGTCAGATCAAACTGTTCATTCCAACTTCATTGGAAACAGCGTAATCTCCATCCCAATCCGAGAAGAGCCTATAAATTATTGCACCAACCAAATCATAGTGAAATTAACCAAACGACCTCTTGTCAAAACAGTAAAAATAGATACATTATTTGGCAATAAGAAACGAATAACTGCTTGCCTTTCAGAATTCAATCTCGAAAAGGATGTAATCAGTTTCATCAAAGAATTTGTACAACCTAAAATTAACTATGGAATTTATTTTTCGGATGACATTTACGAAAGATTTGTGAAAATCGTAATGAAGAATTTCACCCATTCCCAACTTAACCTTACCAAATACACTAAACTAATTAAAGACGTAGTTATGGAGAACGAAATAGATAAGATATTAAACGACTACCATTCAGGAAGTAATAACCATCGAGGTATCGATGAAACACACGAACATCTTAAACGCGAATATTATTGGCCCAACATGCGCAAGTCGATCCAGAAATATATTAACAACTGCGAAATCTGTCTCAAATGTAAATATGATAGAAACCCTCTAAAGATCAAATATAATGTCACCCCTACATCATCACGTCCTCTGGAGACCCTTCACATCGACAAACTGACCATAGACGGTTCCAAATTTCTGACAATAATCGATGCATTTTCCAGGTATGCACAAGCATACAATCTAAACTCATCAAACAGCATTGAAATAGTTAATGCATTAATGCAATTCTTCTCCCATCATGGTACTCCAAACAACATCGTAGCTGATAACGGCCCCGAGTTCCACGGTGCATTAGTTAAAGAACTCATGATTATGCACAAAATTAATATTCATTATATCTCATCCCAACACCCAGACTCTAATGGAATCATCGAACGCTTCCACTCCACCCTCATCGAACACATTCGAATCCTCAACAATCAGACCGACTTCAAGAAAGCCACCACCAAGTTTAAAGTTTCCTATGCGCTCATCGCGTACAACAATTCGATTCACTCAGTTTCCAAACTCACCCCGTTCGAACTACTTTATGGTCATATCGGCAATAAAACCTTGCTCGATGTCGACATTGACCGTACATTGGCTAACAATTACCTAAACCAACATAAAGAACGACTTAAAATTCTCTACGCCCACTTACAAAATAAATTTCACGAAACTAAAGATGATCTTATCAACAAACGAAATGATAGCCGTGAAGATCCTCCGAAAATTCCCTCTGAAGTTTACGTGAAAACAGTCCAAAAACAGTCAAAAACTAAAGCAAAATACAATAAAGAGCAAGTTAAAGAAGTCGACTCTACCCTAAAAACGGCCCTTATAATCCCCAGACATCACAACACCAAGGAAAAAATTCACCTGTCCAATGTGAAACGACCACGCAGATTTTGTAAACTCGACATCAACACAGCATGGGACGAGACATTAAACCAAACGGAAAAACTCATTTCAAAATTCGGACTGGACATAACTAGAGCAGACTTACTAACGCTTAAAGACAGAAATTGGTTGAATGACAATATTATAAATTATTATATGGAACTAATTGACCTTCACAGCCGCAATAACCCTCATCTCCCCAAAACCTTTTCATTTAGCTCATTTCTCTACGTTTCCTTCGCAGCCCAAGGCTACGAGCGAGTAAAAGCCCACGCCCGAAAATCCGACATCTTTTCGTACAACATCATCAATTTCCCAATCTTCAAATCGAACCACTGGCAACTAGTAGTAATTCGGGTGGCCGAGAAACAGATCATCTATCTCGACTCTTTGGGTCTAGATGGTTCTGATATCCTTGCCTCGATAAAAAACTATTTAGTTTCAGAACATACCCAGAAAAGAGGATGCCCTCTTGATCTTGATGATTGGACAACAATCACACCAACAGACCTTCCGAGACAACAAAATTCCGATGACTGTGGTGTGTTTGCCTGTCAATTCGCTAAAACACTCGCCCAATCCAATAAAATAAATCTTGACCCAACTTCGATCCCCTCAATCCGGAAACTCATGTGTCAAGAAATCATTGACGGAAAGTTGTCTTGGCCTGAAGTTTGGCCAAGGAAATGAACGTAAAGGTGAATAACCACAAAGATTACCATTTTCATGTTTCAGAATAACCGCAATGCTCAAACTCGTTCTCCCATTGGTCACTCTTCCTCTATTGACTACAGGATCAGAACTGACCGACATAACTACTAATCCCGGACTACTCGCAGTTAAACTGAAACCAGCTAAAGTACTGGAAGGATACCATACACTTACACACTACTATGACTTAACCAACTTCATCAAACAGCTGAACTTCTTAAGAATAAATTACGAACAACTCTTACTAGACATACGTAACAACTCTATCGCCAAGGACAGGACGTTAATTGCATTATCCACCTTCAACCACACTCTCGAATTAATAAATCAAAAACTAGACAACATCATAATAACCCCATCTGGGAACAGATCTAAAAGAGGGTTGGTCAACGGATTAGGATCCCTAGTTAAATTTATTACCGGTAATTTAGATGCTCAAGATGAGGAAAAATATAACAATATAATAAACCACCTTTCCGACAAGCAAATGGAACTTCAAACCCAAATCAACTCCCAATATTCAATTAACCAAAGAATCCAAGAAAATTTTAATAAGACAATTGAGATAATAGACCATAATAATGAAGAAATCCTCAAGGAACTTCAACGCATTAACTACATAACTTTAAAGATAGGGAGAGCCGAACAAATTATCATAGTCTTGGAGCATTTTCAGATAATCTCTACCCTCATGTTAAATACCCTCCAGGATATTGAAAATTCACTCACATTCTGCAAATTAGGCAAACTTCATCCCAGCATAATCGACTCCCATGTCCTCAGAGCAGAACTTCGCCGATTGTCAAAATTTTATCAAAATCGCTTCCTGAACTATGAGGATAAAGATCTTTTCGAAATCCAATCTCATATACAAGTTCAATGCCTCATCGGAATCAATGAAATTGTATATTTTCTCGACATACCCATAGTCAACCCAGATGAATTCGACCTGTACTACCTTGAACCGCTACCCACACAATTAGAAAACTCCGAAATTGTTACCATAATCCCATCAAAGAAGTTCTTCCTTAAATCCCGGTCTAACTCCAAAATCATCACACTCCGTCATAGTTGCCCTCCCGGACATCTCTACCTGTGCCCTAACCACCTGTTTTCCAAATCCGACCTACCCTGTGAAACCTCATTCTTGCAATCAGGCACCACAACTCCCTGCAAATACGTAAAACTCAGTATTCCGAACAATTACGTAAACCTAATTACCGAAATAGGTCAGTATCTGCTCGTCTTCCCTCACGGAGACACCATCAAAATCGTACGTGACGACGAGACAGAGGTTCGTAAGTTGCAAGGAATCTACTTAGCTAAACCCGGAAAAGACCAGCTTTTGTATAACAACCAAACACTATTCGCCTCAAGAAAAAAACTTTCTGGACAACCCCTCATCATTAATAACTTTGACCTCCAACTTCAACCCTTGCAATACCCAGATTCAGAGATTAAATTAAAAGGATTAGATTTGAACCTAGTCCACCTCCCTGACTCGCAGCCTGTCCCAACTTCCAAAATCTTGCCGTTAATAACACCCAGCTTTTGGACCATTCTGTTGTACCTTCTGATAGCTTCATTCGTCATTTACGTTGTAATACAATACCTCCAACACAGTAGAAATCATACCTCTACATAACTAACGCACAGCGCGAAAAGAACATGCCCGCCATGCGCCATATTTTCTACAGTTCGTACAGTTTTGTAATTATATATTTTTTTTTTTTACCTCATGTTCATGTTTATGTTTTACGTTTATGTTTCATGTTCGTAGTTTTGTAATCATAGTCTGTGTTCGTGTCTTGTGTAATACGTACCATGCAATTTTTGTAATAATATGACCTGTGTTCATGTTTTGTGTTTATTTTTCGTGATTTTATATGGGTTCTTTAAATGTTTATGTGTTATGATTACCCGTGCATTCATTGTACTTATTCTCATGTAATATTGCCTCATAGCTGCTCGTCTTTGTAATATTACTTTCTTTTTAGCTGCTCTCACAACTTTTCGAAATTTTGTACCCAAATTTTCATCTTAGGGGGGAGAAGTTACCTGCGGTACATTCTGCTGACCTAAGCAGACTCTCCCGACATTATAAATAGCAGCTCTGCCGACCATCAGGCAGTTCTCTCCTAGCTCCGCTCATGTTCAGATCGCAATTAAACCAAGTTCACCTTTTTTAAAAAGCTTATTTCGTTCCAAGAACTCCTAAGTTTTATTTTTTGCCTACCAACCATAGGTACCTACTTCTTACCTACTAGGACATTTTTGAAAATTTCAACCCTTTATTTCCATTTAGTTGGTGGTTGGGGCTGAAATTTTCAAAAATGCCCTAGTAGGTAGGAAGCAGGTACCTCTGGTTGGTAGGGGACCCCTGTTAACGGGTTCCCTGACCCTGAAAATCCCGCGCTTCCCCTGTTATGGATGATCAAACGGACCGGCCTCATAACCCCCGCCAGCCCATTGGCTCGCGGGGTATTAGGGGAGGCGCTCAGAGGCGCCCCAGGCAGGGGCGTCGGCCATCCTCTCCCTCCTCCTCTTCCTCATCATCCCTACCCTCTTCCTCTTCCACAGCCTCTTTAGACCACCAGTGTGCCCATTGTGAGCGGGCATTCACCTCCAGGTCTGGCCTTGGTGTCCACGTCAGACGGAAGCATCCTGTTGCTGCTAATGCTGCAATTGAAATAGAAAGAGTACAGCCTAGGTATGCTTCCGAGGATTTGCGCAGGATGGCGGCAGATGAGGTGGTGGCTGTGCGCAATGGGGTACGTAATATAAATGTTTATTTAAGCGAACGTTTTCCCACGCGCACGGTCATTGCCATCAAGAACCTCCGCCTGAAGCCCCACTATAAGCAGCTTGTCCAGGAAGCTATCCTGGCAAATAGCGGTGGGGCTTCTCCCGCATCTCCTGTTGCTGGCGTGGACCAGCAGTCTGCCATTCAGTATCCCTCCCCCGGGACCTCCGGTCTTCTTGCCGATTTAAAGACTGAAGTCTTGAGGCTCGGGGGGCAGGTAGGTCGTATTGAAGGCTATGAAAGCACCTACCTGCAGGATCTGGCGAGGCGGGCTGCTGAAGGGCTGGACAACCTGGAGGACAAGGTTGCGGCCTATCTAGGGAGAATCTTCCCGCGGGTTGGGGATGCGACCGTGACGCAGCACCAGGGGAGACCTCCTCCCAGAGTGGTGTTGCGTGGAGGTTGCAGAGCAGCTAAGCAAGCAAGAAGGCAGGAGTACCACCGGGTTCAGAGTTTGTGGAGAAAGCATCCGGCACGTGTAGCTGCGGAGGTACTGGAGGAGCCTGGGGAAGATCAAGTTCAGCCCCCTCTTCAGGAGTTTGTGGATTTCTGGGAGCCACTTTTGAGTGCTCCCAGTCACAACCCTGAGGAGCGAGTGGTTCCCCCAGTCTCCACCAGGGATTCCTTACGCAGCATCTTGTCTTCCCCGGTGCTACTTGACGAGGCACACAAGTGCCGTGTCAAGAACTCCACATCCGCTGGACCGGATGGTATTTCTGCCCGTCGCTGGAATAAAGCACCAAATACGATTAAGCTGCTCATCCTCAACCTGCTCATGCTTGCGGGAAGACCCCCGAAAGCGTTAACCCGTACCCGAACCGTGTTTATCCCCAAGAAAGGGGGAAGTGGGCCTGGAGGCTATCGACCGATCTCAGTGTCCTCGGTAGTCTTCCACCACTTCCAAAAAGTACTGGCATCTCGCCTCCAGGTGGCTGGTGTCATTGGTGACGTCCAGAGAGCGTTTCGGCCAGCGGATGGCACAGCGGAGAACCTTACAGTTCTCCAAACTGTCATCTCGCTGGCCCGTATTAAACGCCGGCAACTCCACCTCGCCGCTCTGGACGTCGCTAAGGCCTTTGACACAGTCAGTCACCTTGCCCTGACCGATTGCCTTCGTGGTGTCGGGGCCCCATCTCGATTAATCGAGTATGTGGCCTGTCTGTACCATGAAGGCGTGACGGTCCTCGAGGCAGGGGGCGAGGTATCAAGGGATATACGGATCGGGCGTGGGGTACGCCAGGGGGATCCCCTATCGCCACTCCTCTTCAACCTGGTCGTGGATACGGCCTTGGGTAAGCTGCCCACAGAAGTAGGGTTTGATCTCGCCCCTGGGGTGCGAGTGGGAGCATTGGCTTTTGCCGATGATGTTATCCTACTCGCAGAAACCCGTGAGGGCTTGCAGATCGCCCTCAATGCATTTGCTAAGCAGCTAGCCAGGTGTGGACTCGTGGTTAACCCCGATAAGTGTGGGTCGGTCTCCTTGGTCCCGTCGGGTCGCCAGCATAAGGTGAAAGTTGTGGATGGGGGTTTTGTCATAGGACAATCCCCCATTCCATCTCGATCCGTGCTGGAGGTTTGGCGGTACCTTGGAGTCGACTTCATGGGGGTGGCCACCATTACTACCAGCCGTGTGGACCTTGGTAGAGCGCTAGCTCGCGTTACCAAGGCTCCATTGAAGCCACAGCAGAAGCTGCGCCTCCTCCGCACGTACTTACTGCCAAAGCTGACCTATGGGTTAGTCTTTGGCAGGCTTACGGCGGGGAGGCTGCAAGAATTAGATCGAGAAATCCGCTCTGCTGTGCGCTCTTGGCTGAGGTTCCCACCTGGTGTCCCAAGTGCCTATTTTCACGCACCGGTCAAATCCGGTGGGCTTGGCATTGTGTCTCTCTCAGCATGTATCCCTTCCCTGCGCCGCCAGCGCCTGCTAGCCCTTCGAGGGTCGAGCTGGGAGGTCGCCCGTGCGGCTGCTGATCTTGATTTTGTCAGACAGCAGTTAGCATGGTGCGACCGAGCAACACCATCTGCTCCAAAACCCAGTTCGTCTGCTGAGTTTGCTGCTGCCCTGCATGAGTCAGTAGATGGTAAAGAACTCCGACAGTGCTCCGAAAGCCTTGTCTCATCCCAATGGGTAGATTGGGCTTCGGAGGGCATTGGGGCCCGTGACTACCGACACTATCACGCCGTCCGCATGGCAACTCTGCCAACTGCGGTACGGTGTTCGAGAGGTAGTCGCGGGACAACCCTACCCCTTTGCCGTGCCTGTCGGAGTGGAAATGAGCATCTTTATCATGTAGTGCAGCAGTGTCCTCGGACTCATGGGGGCCGCATTCTACGCCATGATGCGGTAGCCAAGCAGATAGCAGGTGCTTTGTCATCTAGCGGCTGGGATGTTGAGAGAGAGAGAGATTGTATCACATGCCAAGTGACCAGGGTAAGAAGCCCGACATCGTTGCCGTCAAGCCCGACCAGTCTTGCATTATCCTGGATGTCCAAGTTGTAAATGGCAGCTTGGACATGGAGCAGACTTGGCGGGCTAAGATAAGAAAGTATGACAGAGATGATTTACGGCAAGCGGTGTCGGAGCTAAAAGGAGTGGCACCCAACAACATCAGGGTGATGGCTGCAACCTTGTCATGGCGCGGGGTGTGGTGCGGGAAAAGTGCCACGGAGTTGCGCGAGTTGGGCATCTCAGTAGGCGTACTCCGTGGTATCACCACCCGTGTCCTGCTCGGCTCGTATTTGAACTGGTGGTCGTTTTACAGAGGCACTTCCCTTCATCCATCTCTCCCACCCCCACCTTCCTCATCTTCCCTCATCCCTAGGGCCGGCGTCGGGTGAGTCCTGGGCGTCCTCCCCATTATATTTGATTTATTTATTTATTGTTCATTTATGGCGTGCCCCCTCCGTCAAAAAAGACATTTTGTCTTTGAGGGGAGTTTATAAAAAAAAAAAAAAAAAAAAAATAGGGATTCCTTGCGCAGCATCATGTGTTCGCCGGTGCTGTCTGATGAGGCACATAAGTGCCGTGTCAAGAACTCCACTTCCGCTGGACCTGATGGTATTTCCGCCCGTCGCTGGAATAAAGCACCAAGGACGATTAAGCTGCTCCTCCTCAACCTACTCCTCCTTGCGGGAAGACCCCCAAAAGCGTTAACCCGAGCCCGAACGGTGTTCATCCCAAAGAAAGGGGGAAGTGGGCCTGGAGGCTATCGACCGATCTCTGTGTCCTCGGTAGTCTTCCGCCACTTCCAGAAAGTACTGGCATCTCGCCTCCAGGTGGCTGGTATCATTGGTGACGTCCAGAGAGCGTTTCGGCCAGCGGATGGCACGGCGGAGAACCTTACAGTTCTCCAAACTGTCATCTCGCTGGCCCGTATGAAGCGCCGCCAACTCCATCTGGCTGCTCTGGACGTCGCTAAGGCCTTTGATACAGTCAGTCACTTTGCCCTGACCGATTGCCTTCGTGGTGTCGGGGCCCCATCTCGGTTAATCGAGTATGTGGCCTGTCTGTACCAGGAAGGCGTGACGGTCCTGGAGGCAGGAGGTGAGGTGTCAGGGGATGTACGGATCGGGCGTGGGGTACGCCAGGGGGATCCCCTATCACCACTCCTCTTCAACCTGGTCGTGGACACGGCCTTGGGTAAGCTGCCCACAGAAGTAGGGTTTGATCTCGCCCCTGGGGTGCTAGTAGGAGCATTGGCTTTTGCCGATGGTGTTATCCTGCTCGCAGAAACCCATGAGGGCTTGCAGATCGCCCTCAATGCATTTGCTAAGCAGCTAGCCAGGTGTGGACTTGTGGTTAACCCCGATAAGTGTGGGTCGGTCTCCTTGGTCCCGTCGGGTCGCCAACATAAGGTGAAAGTTGTGGATGGGGGTTTTGTCATAGGACAATCCCCCATCCCATCTCGATCCGTGTTGGAGGTTTGGCGGTACCTTGGAGTCGACTTCATGGGGGTGGCCACCATTAGTGCCAGCCGTGTGGACCTTGGTAGAGCGCTAGCTCGCGTTACCAAGGCTCCATTGAAGCCACAGCAGAAGCTGCGCCTCCTCCGCACGTACTTACTGCCAAAGCTGACCTATGGGTTAGTCTTTGGCAGGCTTACGGCGGGGAGGCTGCAAGAGTTAGATCGACAAGTTCGCTCTGCTGTGCGCTCTTGGCTGAGGTTCCCACCTGGTGTCCCAAGTGCCTATGTTCACGCACCAGTCAAATCCGGTGGGCTTGGCGTTGTGTCTCTCTCGGCATGTATCCCTTCACTGCGCCGCCAGCGCCTGCTAGCCCTTCAAGGGTCGAGCTGGGAGGTCGCCCGTGCGGCTGCTGATCTTGATTTTGTCAGGCAGCAGTTAGCATGGTGCGACCGAGCAACACCATCTGCTCCAAAACCCAGTTCGTCTGCTGAGTTCGCTGCTGCGCTGCATGAGTCAGTAGATGGTAAAGAACTCCGACAGTGCTCCGAAAGCCCTGTCTCTTCCCAATGGGTAGATTGGGCTTCGGAGGGCATTGGGGCCCGCGACTACCGACACTTCCACGCCGTCCGCATGGCAACACTGCCAACAGCGGTACGGTGTTCAAGGGGTAGTCGTGGGACAACTCTACCCCTTTGCCGCGCCTGTCGGAGTGGAAATGAACATCTGTATCATGTAGTGCAGCAATGTCCTCGGACTCATGGGGGCCGCATTTTACGTCATGATGCGGTCGCCAAGCAGATAGCAGGTGCTTTGTCATCTAGCGGCTGGGATGTTGAGAGGGAGAGATTGTATCACATGCCAAGTGACCAGGGCAAGAAGCCTGACATCGTTGCCGTCAAGCCCGACCAGTCTTGCATTATCCTGGATGTCCAAGTTGTCAATGGCAGCTTGGACATGGAGCAGACTTGGCGGGCTAAGATAAGAAAGTATGATAGAAATGATTTACGGCAAGCGGTGTCGGAGCTAAAAGGAGTGGCACCCAACAACATCAGGGTGATGGCTGCAACCTTATCATGGCGCGGAGTGTGGTGCGGGAAAAGTGCCACGGAGTTGCGCGAGTTGGGCATCTCAGTAGGCGTACTCCGTGGTATCACCACCCGTGTCCTGCTCGGCTGATATTTGAACTGGTGGTCGTTTTATAGAGGCACTTCCCTTCATCCTTCTCTCCCACCCCCACCTTCCTCATCTTCCCTCATCCCTAGGGCCGGCGTCGGGTGAGTCCTGGGCGTCCTCCCCATTATTTTATTTATTTATTTATTTTCTTTCTTTATGGCGTGCCCCCTCCGTCAAAAAAGACATTTTGTCTTTGAGGGGAGTTTAAAAAGAAAAAAATAAAAAGAAAAAGAAAAAAATAAATAAATAAATAAATAAACAGTGACAATGGCCAAGCTGTGATCTTTGCAGAAGAGTGATCTAGGGATGGGTATCGATACTCGATATTTCAAAATATCGATACTTTTGTACCGATACTCGATATTTTAGTATCGATACTGCACTATCCGATATTTTTGGATATCGATACTTTGGATCCGATATTTCTAAATACCTATCGAATATCGATACAGTTCTCGCGGAAAATTCAACATGATGGCTCAAAAATAATGAAGGTAGAGAGGCTTTTGGGTCATTTCTCTTTGATTGCACGAATAACGTTTATACCATGGAAAAAATCACTCTGCTAAGACTCTAAATAATGAAAAATGAATAAAAGTTGTTGAAAAAATTATTTTTCTTGAGAAAATTGGATAATCTTGATAGTTTGTGACACTAAAGTATCGATACTCGATATTTTAAAATATCGATACTCATGCCCAACGATACTTGGGATATCGATACTCGGAAACGATACAGTATCGATACAAAATATCGATTCTTTTATAACGATACCCATCCCTAGAGTGATCTATTTAGGAAAATAATAAACCTTAGGCCTCGTCCTACGTGGACGACCAAAGAGTGCGATCGAGCGACCCGCGAGTGTGCGCGACCTCAAGTCGCGCGCGCGCGCCGCTATAGTGTCCACAGTAGGCGTCCAAAAAACGCGTCTGAAATCCTTCCTTACGAGGTTATCTTTGCTTCGTCCTGAGTTGTAAAATCTTTCTCTACTTGTACATTTTCTGTTATTCGCGATAGTATGAACGGCATATTTTATTCGAATAATACAGCATTGGTTTATTAATTTACGGCAACTAATTCGTTGAGAAGGACGCTAATTTCGGCAATTTTTCAATGAGGGAACCAAGCAGTGAATTTGAATCGTTCAAACACGAATTTCTCCCCTAAAGTCGATTGCAAAAATGTTCGATTGTAAAGGGACCAGTTTTTACAGTAGAGATACTAGTATAGAAAAACAACCCAGAAATGAAGCACAGCCGATGTAAAACTTGCGGACCTACCCGCACGCTCAGGCAGCTTTTTCACCAAATCAAAAAAAGTTGGGTTCGACATTTGTGAGAGAGAAAATTTAACGCCGTTTCCTTGAAGAACATCTGACCACATTATCTAATATACCCTTTGTATTCAATTCTATTTATTTTGGTCCACAGCGGGTTTCTTCAATTTTGGATTATACCGAGATCGAATGTCTTGAAACCTATACCAAAACATATAATTTCAAGATGGGTTACAAATAAAATGTATCTTTCTATTCAACTCCAAATGGTATATTTATTGAATACACATTATTATTTAGATTTCAAATAGGTTGCAAAATTTACTTACAGTAAATTAGCTCAACTTTTTGCCAAAAATTGTGTATCGAATTCCCACCTTCGTATTTCAACATAGTATTGTTTTCTTGTACACCAGAAATGTCTTCCTGTTCACTTTACTCTTTCCACAACGTTTCCCTTTCTTGAATTTCGCTGATAAGAAGCTCGCTATAAATAATTATTACAGCCATTTCCAGGGAAAACATGAGTGGAACACGGACACAAACGAAACAGTAAACTGGAAAATGATAACCTCCCGGCAAAGCGCCCGCCTGGGCGCGCGACCAGAAACAAACTAGTTTGAAAATCAAACCCGAGCGTGCGACCTCAGCGCGGATCGCGACGTCGGGCGTCGGCACGTTGGACGCTCCGTTCGGTTTACATTGTTTGAAATCAGCTGGTCGCACGCTCACACGCGCGGGTCGCTCGATCGCGCGTTTCGGTCGTCCACGTAGGACATGGCGTTAGTGAAATATTTTGCAGCGTTTTCTCCTTAGCAACCAGTAATCAAATTTCCATACGAAGGAATCCCATCTCCCTATTTCGTCGAATCGAGTGTGAAGCGTTTATTTCTTCCAAATAAACTTGATTGTGAAGGTTATATTATGTAGTTGATAAGTAGTACCTATAGTTGGTAAAAAATAATTATGAAAAAAAAAAAAAAAATTAAAAGTGGCAAGGGAATTCTGTGATCTTTGCATACGAGTGATCTGTACAGAAAAATAATAAACCTTTGTGTAATAATTTGCACCGTTTTCCATTAGCGAATTTATCTCTAGATCGAATTTTAAAGTTATGGTACTCATTCGGTAAAGAAGTTTTTATTATTTTATTTTTTGGCCCCAAAACGATCTAGTTTAACTGGGTAATCAGACCTGGGCTAGTGCCCCTGAGCCCCCCCCCCACCCTGATAGCACCTACGTTAGTTCATCTTTAGTACCTATAAGAAGTTATGTTTGTTTCTTACAGGACTGTTGATGGTAATGAGGCATAAATGGCCGAATGCTCACACATTCACACTTGGGTGAATAAAACTAGTTTCCAATGGCAAAAGATCCTTAACACTTTGTTCAGCTTCTCGTCAATAAGACTCTGTAACTAATTCGATTACATGCAGAGGTTCTTCTTTTGATCGAGAAACTATTTCAAATATCGTAGGGTCTCAAACTAACATGGAACACCAACTTTCGGATTTATATGGGAGGCAAGTAGAGTGAAACCTCTCTTCAGATGTTTTGGAATTTATGTGGACTCGAGTAAGTAGCAATTATTCTGGATAAAAGACTCGATTGGATGCGTGGAGAACAATCGTTCGTTAAACGTGACGTAGTTGGAACCTTCTCAGAGCTGGCTAATAGGAGCTGGAACTACCCTTGAACTATGCAGCCGGGGGGGGGGGGGGGGTGCCACAATGTGTCAGCGCTAATCCTTCAAAGGGTCCCCTAAAAGCCGGGCTTCTCCCGATCCATCTTGGTTTCATTAGTCTCTTGCCAACATCAGCTGCTCCGATCTCCATGTCCCACCCGAATTTCCGGAAGCCTTCTCAACTAGGAGTCCCTCACCATTCCCGGTATGCAAGATGCAACAGAACCACTTGAATATGTAGTAGAAACTTCTCTACTAAGAACTCTACTTAAGTCAACACATTAGCGAAACAGAGTACTTACTGAAGTCCAATTATGTTTTGGACTAAATTCCTCCACCCAACTGTACTTTCATAAACCATAATTATACCATGGTATCACTAGTGACGCAAAATTTCGGAAATTTTTTCATGAAATCTGAGTAAGGACCATTAATACCACTGGTGGCTAGACACGCCCAAAAGCCAACGTTTTCATTTTTGAATTCTCAATTTCAATTTCTCTTAACTTCCAGCGAAACATTAAAGTTTAAATGTCTTCCTTCAATTTATTGTTCTCCGAATAAAGCCATGTTATAGTTTCATTTTTTAGAAAGTTGAAAAACTGCTGTGAAAATTTCTTGTCCTCCATACCTTGATTACTAAACATAATTATTTTCCGAATACATTGGATAGTACTAATTTATTTTTACACCCCATTTTTTTTTTTTTTTTTTTTTTTTTTCGTTGGTTGTGCAAATGAGGGGAACCGCAGGAGAACAGTGTTGGACTACACCAACTGAAACCCCACTCCCATCTTTCTTCTTTGCTTACTCCGGAACTACTTTCCAGCATAACTTCGGGGTAGTCTTATGCACCGCCCTATCATGGGCCTCATCTACTTTTCTTCTTCTACTCCTCATACACCCCATGTTACCATTGGTCGCACCAAATCAATACGGCAAATGGCGTGCCAGTCCCACGGTATCACCTGTGCAACTGAAAAATCTTAGGAATTCCACAGCTGTCCCAAGGTGTCCTTAGAGTAACTAAATTTGAATTACAATTTTAAATTTAATGAATAGAGCTGAATTTTTCTAAACAATTTTTGTGGACTAAGTATTGGACGTTTGATAATGAAGTTATGACCAAAATTTCCAAGTTTTAGTCCAATGATGGTTTGGTTTTGGTTTTTTTTTTTATGATTTAAAAATTTGATTGAGTAAGATTTAAGAATATTGGCGCTTCAAGGAAAACTTGATGTTTTTAACGGGGTACGAGGGGGGGGGATAAAAAACCAACCAGGGCCAACTTAAACTTAACTGATGAACTTTTGGAAGCGGGTCTATACAAACGACAAAATTTGAGCCAGATCAACAAACAGTTCCAGACATAACAGGCCTCTCCAATTTTACTGCAATATTACCTGTTAAACGTTTCCAATAAATTACATTTATTCCTCTTTATCTGTAAATCTTTCTTTTTTGTCTTATTATAATGTTTGGCCCTTGCAATAGAGGAAAATGCTAGAAGTGTAAAGCCGCCGAACTCGATGGTTCAGTTTGTAGTTATTTTGCAGTAATTTCAACAAACGTGAGCTGAAACAATAATACAACATAAATGTTTGAAAGCCTTGTCAATTGGAAGAATAATATACAGGTATAAGCTCCTTGAGCAGGGTCAACTATTACAACCTTTATTTTAACGTTTTCTACTTTCCTGGTTAGTTTATATGAAAGACACGTGTGTATAGTACGGATTTCACCATCAACTATTTTTAACAATAATCGAATTTTTTATTTCAATTTTTTATTTTAGTTAATTTTTAAAAATCAAATTTTTCAAGTTTTTAACTTAACAGTTGCTTGAAAATGGCAAAAAAGTAAAATTCAAGTTGAGTTTGATAATTTTTTTCGTTTTTAAATCAATTTACCTACATGTTTTTTAACTATCCGCAACACCTCCGTCTAGGACCCTAACTATTTCGAATTGACAAGAACATTCTAATTCAATAACTGACTTAAAAAACGGATCTAAGAAACAACTTGAGTACTTATTCCAAGTTGTTAACCGAAGTTCGGAGGTCTTAATTATTTAACGGAGGTTTGGAAACAAAGAGTCTTCCTCACTCTATTGGTCGATGGCCCAATTTCGGAAACAAGGGAGTGAGGTCTTTCAATTAACTAAACCCCATAGTTTTTTTTCAGTTTTTTAAATATTTTTCTTTCATTCTGAACTTTGAGTAAAATGGCGGGCTATTGACCTCACACCGTAAAAGTAGCTGGAAGTAAATTCCATCGATTTTAGAGGCTATTTTTAGTTTGTTCGAGGAGTGCAGATAAAAGTGTCGTCTCTGACGTAGGATCGTGGAAAGATAATGGAAGGAGCCGTCCGTTTTTCCACTACTTCAGTTTAAAACGCGAAGTTTAGTCGACGTGGTTCTCATTCACTTTGACAGTGAGGGATAACCAAGTGTATTCTAAATTGTTTTATATTTTGTTTCCTCGCTACCAAACGGAAGCATCACTACCTATGTTCTTGGAACAAGTAGAACAAAGTCTGCCAAGTTTGGTGGGCAGTAACGCTATCTGTAGATAACATGGACTTTAGTTTGCCTAGGACACATAGAATTAGTTTTTGTAAAAATGCTCGGTGCTCGATTGAGTAGTAGCACTTTATAAATTACCCAGTATGAAACAGGATTTTCATGATTTGGTGGTTTTTATTAGTTGAGAGAACACTGCAAATTATTGCCCAAAGGTTTATTATTTTCTGTATAGATCACCCTTCTGTATAGATCACTGGTTCTCCATCAATAGCACCTACCACCATCTGTATTCTACCTTGACCTTCCCTCTCAAATTTCAGCTTCCAGCGTTCAATAGGATTGAAGATGGCTTCGGAGCTTACTCAGCTGATCAGTGATCTCCCAGGCGTCTTCTGCATTCGAGCTCCGAAGCCATTTTCAATCCTATTAAACGCAGGAAGCTGAAATTTGAGAGGGAAGGCCAAGGGAGAATACAGATGGTGGTAGGTGCTAATGATGGAGAACCAGTGATCTATACAGAAAATAACAAACTTTTGGACGATAGTTTGCAACTTTAAAAAAAAAAAAATTTTAACCTACCAACCAATGGTAGGTATTACCTATCACACCCTACTGCCTTCACACCTTCACAATCAAGTTCACTAGAAAGAACTAAACGCTTCTCACTCGATTCGAAAAATAGGGAGCTTCATATGGAAATCTGATTACTGATTGCTACGGAAGCTTAAAATTCAACGAAGATTAGATCTCTTTTGTTATTCACACTCGTGATTCTGTTTTATCGAAGGAAAACCCTGAAGTACTCGTAGAGAGCAGAGCTCTGGGTGGTCTCAAAAATTTTTAAAAATTCAATACTATTTAAAATTGGTGAAAAAAGATACCTTTATTTCGAGAGTTTTCAAGCTAGGGCACTCTTGAATATTTCAACCCTTAATTTTCACCCCTTAGAAGTGACTGACATCAACCAAAAGCTTTGCGGCACAACTAGACCCCAAATGGAGCCCATATACCAATTTGAACCAAATACGTCCAGTGTTGCTAATAAAAGTGCCGCGTACGGCGGACGGACGGAAAATTTTATAATCGATTTTCGAATTCTACGTACCTTGAAACGTAAAACATCAAATTTTGAGGGGGGTTTAATTTGTTTTTTCTTGCTCGATTCCAATGGCTTATTATTGAAAATAATAAATCAAAAGCAACAATATTGAGATACGTTGTTGATTTTGGTTTTGTTTTCAATAAGTACCTAATTATTATTGGCCACTTATTATAAGCCACTGAAATAGACCAAGAAAAAATTTGTTTAACCCTCCTCAAAGTTTTGTTGGTTTACGTTTCAAGGTAGGTAGAAACCAAAAATCGAATAAAAATTCCCGCCCGCCCGCCGTACTTTTCTTAATTTCCATGGGCCGATTTTGATGAAATCAATTGGGGTCTAGTTGTGCCCGAAGCTTTTGGTTGATGTAGGGCACTTCTAAGGGGTGAAATTTTGAAAATGCCCTAACTCAAACAATTTTGAAATACAGGTATTGTTTTTCCATCAATTTGATATAGTAATGAATTTTTAGAATCGAATGAAACCACCCAGAGCTCTGTAGGACCACCCGGTCGGTCCCCTGAGAACTTCAGGGTTGGTCGTACGATAAATCAGATACACGAGCGTGAATCGCGAAAGAGTCCTAATCTCCGTTGAAATTTCAGCTGACCGGAATGCGATCGTTTTTCGTTTCTACAAGTTGTACTCAGTTTTGTGTCTTTACCAACCAGTAATCAAATTTCCTCATGAAGGCACCCACAACTTCCTATTTCTCCGAATTCAGTGTGAAGCGTTAATTTCTCCCAAATAAAGTTGATTGTGAAGTAGATATGTGGTAGGTGGGTAGTACCTATGGTTGGTGACAATGGCAAAGCCGTGTTCTTTGCAGATGAATGATCTATATAGAAAAATAATAAACCTTTGTGTAATAATTTGGAGCGTTTTTCACTTTTCGACTGTACCGTGGCTCTCACTGTTCGGCTCGTGTTGAAATCGGTGGGACCAACTCCGAACTACCCTCCAAATTTAACAAAAGTCGTGCCGAATTTTCGAGGAATATGAAACTATTGCAATGGCCTCATAATGTTTAGAATGGACTTTTTTTGATTTTTTTTTCTTTTTTTTTCTACACTGAAATCCGTTTTGGGACAATCTAATACTATATCTGAAGTGCATCAGAACATAACCAGTGGACAGTGTAAAAAAAGTGAAGTTTTCTCCAAAATTCCTACATATACCGTTCACCGTTTTATATTCTATGAAAATTCGCTCATTAACATGTGCTGCTTGAATGGACTTTTTTATTTTCTCCTGAAACTTTTCACACTATTCCATAACTCATCATAACATTTAGTTAGGTATTTGCGAATAATTAAAGAAGGTATTTCGGTGGCGGTTAAAATATTCCCACGTTATGTATCAAATTTGTCGAGCTCAACCTTGGGAAGTAGTTTCCACCTCTCGAACGTGAACTCGAATGAAATCCCGGACAAATCCCTAATTGGAGACACAATATTTTATTATTGAGACAAGAGTTTCAGGGTGCTTCGTCGTTGATTCTGCCCTGTAATTGGTATTAAATTGGGAACCGTTTGTATTCACATCCTCAGGTATTTACGAATCGTTGATTCGGAACGCACGCGACCAATTAAGCACGATCTTTGTTATATCAACAGTGTTCGACCTTGTTATTTTCCTTTGTCTGAACGTGGATGGCACCTTCGTTATTATGTGAGTACAAAAGCAGTGAGTTCATTTAAATTCAGAAAGTACTTGGGGCCTAGCTCTTAGATGGTCGCATATGAGTCTGTAATGAGTGCGGTCAGTGGGAGCCACGGCCCCCTTGTAAAATCGGAAAAACTGGGAAATTACTTATGATTCATTCATTGACAAGAAATGGCAAATGAATGTCGTTCGCCAATTCAGAAAACTGTTGAAGGGGTTCGACCACAATTTTTTTTATTATTGGTATTTAATTTATTAATAAAATTGAATATATTCTGCACATTTTCAAAAAAAAAGCATCGCAAAATTCCAACTGGAAGACCTTTTCCCAACCTTCCAAATTTAGGTTTGAATCCGCCCGGAGCGTAGGATGGTGTGTCGCCTTCTTCCTGCTGCCACTGATTTTCTAATCTTCTCATAGCTCTAGGTCTCTCCTGTCTTTATCTTTCGTCATATCTAGAGCTCTTTACGGGATTTATTCAATCTCCTTCAATATTTTTTTTTTCCTTTTTTTCGTTTTAATATTTTAAGCAGAAATTACCTGGCTGCTAACCCAAAACCAAAAGCAACTTGCATGTTTCTCTCATAAAATGTTAGGATAGCTTCGTAAGTCTAAAACGTCCAATGTCTTGATGCCAACGAAGTTTTGCTTTGGTAATTTAGACCACAAGAGACACTTCTTTAAAAAAAAACCGTTCAGAAACTCGAATCATCATACAGAACAAGAACCAAAACAAAACCTTTACCTACTCAAAATCAAAACATCCCTTTATTCTTCTTCAATTATACCTACCGATTTTGAAATATGGACACTATAAGAGTGGAAGTAGCGGAACTGAACAGAACAATAAAAAATATCTGCATAGAGAATGGATGAAAAATGAGACGCGAGCGTGGAGCCGCAAACTCGGTAGGTAGGTAAACAAATACATGACACCTTCAGAAAATCAGCTGCCCTGGAAAGTTGTGTTTTTCAACATTCAGGAATACAAATCTTGAGAACTGCTGGAAGTATCCACTTACTTTTTTATTTTATTTGTTAGGTGTAGTCTTCGCTCATAATCTGGTGCGGCTAGTTTTTTGAAATATTCATCTTAAAATGAGATATAGCCCTTTAAATTCTTGAAAAAATCGAATAATTTTATATTTTGGATATTTTATTGTACGCTGCCCCTGATTTTTTTTCTTCAAACTAATTGCGCCAATACAACACACGCAAACACGTTCTTATACTTTCTTAAACGTTCTATTTACAATATTTCAAAACATACTTTTACTGGCTTGCATAGTTTCAGAGAAAAGGTACTTCAAATTAGCGAATTCTGCAGTTTGAAAATCTGGTCTTAACGATTTTTATCATGTTTGTGTATGAAATTGACCTGTCCAAATTTTTACAGCATCTAAATACAGATGTGTAGAATAAGTTGTAAAAGTTTGGAAACGATAGGAGCGATACTTTTTGATTTGCAATCAAATAAAGACCGTTGCCAACCGAGCGAATGTTGTGGACGAACCCCTTAAGAGATCGTGTTTTGTATTTATTCGTAAATACCGATTACTTAATTCTAAACGCCGGGAAGCTTTGTAATTCGTGCAACAGGTCAGAAAATGTGGGTCTTCTAAAATCAAAATTTCCCCTCGATTCAGAGCTTTTTGAACAACTTTGATTTCGTGTTTGTCTGTCTGCCTGTGGTCAATCTATTGTCCCAGGCATAATTACTGGAAATCATTGAGAGATTTTAATGAAATTTTCAGAGTTGATCCGTACTCTATGGATGGGCCTCATAGTACAACCATCAGCGTTCGGCTTGGGATATTGGTTCATACGAGATGTTGCTCAACTTTCTCAGTTTCTCAATTTATGTGCATTCAATCAATTTGATCGCTTGATTCTGCTCAAAATTGGCCAAGTATTCAGCTTTTAAGCAAAGAACACGGCTCTGCCATTGATACCACCAACCAACATGAAGAAAAACATCGATCGCATTTCGGTCAGCTGAAATTTGAACGCAGATTAGGCCTCTTTTGCGATTCACACTCGTGTTTCTGATTTATCGTAAGTTCAACCCTTAAATTCTCGTTGGCAGCGAATGGTATGTCCTACAGGGCTCCGCGTGATCTCTAAAATTTGGTATGTAGGCTCCATTTGGGGTCTAGTTGTGCCCCGAGACTTTTGGTTGATGTAAATCACTTCTAAGGGTTGATATTTTGTAAATGCCCTAACACAAAAATTTGAAGCAAATATGAAGGTATTGTTTTTCCATCAATTTAAGATAGCATTGAATTTTTAGAGACCAAGCGGAGCCCTGAAGGACAGACCGTTCGCTCCCTACGAGAACTTAAGGGTTGGTCTTACGATGAATCAGAAACACGAGTGTGAATCGCAAAAGAGGCCTAATCTCCGTTCAAATAATAGCTGACCGAAATGCTATCGATGTTTTTCTTCCTTGTTGGTTGGTGGTAGCAATGGTAAAGCCGTGTTCATTGCGGAAGAGTGATCTATAAAGAAAAATAATAAACCTTTGTGTAATAATTTGCAGCGTTTTATTCGATTTTCGGATTCTACGTACCTTGAAATGTAAACCAAGAAATTTTGAGGGGGTTAAAAAATTTTTTCTTGGTCGATTCCAAAGGTTCATTTATCTTCATTTATCGAACCAACGGTTCATTTATTACTGAAAATAATAAACCAAAATTAATTTGCCGTAACAATCGGTGCACAATTCGCCGCTCTGCACCCTAGGTTGAGTTATTACATAATGTTATGGTGAGGGTGTTCATCTCTCCTTGAAGTCACGGTACAGAGATAAAGGTCGATGCGCACTTTCTATGAATCCCCAGGGTTGAGTCGACCTTTGCGTGAGAAGAAGGATCGTCGATTTAATTTGAAATGAACTTGACTGAGTTGACATTTCAGTTCCGAGGGTGCAACCGAGAACTAAGTGAAATACAAGAAAAGCGTCTCTCCAAGGTCATAAAATATGAGTCTTTTTTTGACAGACTTCAGAGAAAGGAGTCCATCTAATCGGGTTTCTTTGATACTACTTTACGGATTGGCAGCAATAGCTGAGTCTGCGACTATATATTATTCACTTATTTAAACGTAGGTACCAGAAGGCATTGAAAGCACTGAAATACCAGAATGGGGATAGGTTTGATATTATCGTGTCTCAGGTAGGTAGCAGCTCTGACACTGAATCTCCGACTTGAATACAATCTATGAGTTTTTCGTGGATGTGAATTTTGGTTTTTGGTTTCAGAAATCTGGTAAATTCTTTCTTCCGTACGAAACTACGCGAGATACATTGTCATATGCTTATTCATGTCAAAATGTCCTTAAAAACCTGAATTTTGAGAAATTATGATCACATTTATTTACATTTTAAATGATTCAAAAACTCGGGGAATTTTTTTTCGGAGCATCGCTGGACACCCTGCGTTATGTAACAGAATATAAAACTCCTTATCTGATACGAGCCCAAATCGAGGAGTCAGATCATGAGAAATTAATGTTGAGGGGAAATCAAGTTCAAGAGTTGTTTCTTCGATGCTAACAAAATTCATAGAGAATCGTCTAAAGTCTAACCAGGATCTACCCTCTCATGCATTTCAACAAACTCCGACCAAAATTTTCAGTACTAATGCCCAAGACCTGGACTGACCACAGACAAGGAACTAAAGTTGATCAAAACGCTCTGGATTCCAAAATACGAGTATAAGTTTGATTTCCCCTAGAAAGTTATGTATGCAAAGCTTTCATTTTCAAAAGTGAGGAAGAAAAAGTTCGGTTTCGTACCAAAATCACAAGTTTCAGCTCGATCAAATCAAACATTTTGATGCTTCAATTATTCCTTTCTCTTTACGACCACAATACCTATTTTTCGTCCTTTTTACTGGTATTTCCCCCAAGCTTTTGCAGATTTTCAAAATGATTCTGCGTGACCCTGACTTGTCATTTTTTCCCCATTATTTCCACCCATCTCATGACTCTTGACACGTTCTTTTGTTGCAGGAGAAATGCTTCGCGGGGAGCCTCAGTTTTCAGGTCCATCAAGACGCAAGAGGTGTCACTCATGAAGTGAGTGATAAATAATATTTTTGTAGCCTAGCTAACTGGTAATCGATAATCGATAATCATAACTCGATTATCTAACTCGATAATCGATTGTCGTATTTGGTTGGCAAAATAAAGATACCATGTCTTCTTCCTCACACGGATACAGGGTATTTGGGAGAAACTGCTGTACAACTATAACATACCTACTAGGTTTGAGCCATTCAATTAAGGAGTATAGATTCCATTATACATTATCTGAGAAATTATAGGTTATGGAACCCGCAAATCCCCTGGGGAAATGGCGGTCGAGAGAGTGGGCGATGATGTACGTTCTCGCTTTGCCAACCCCTCCCTGCTTCTCACCACTATTATTCCCATCCACTATTAACCATTCAGTATTTCCCCTCCCCTTGAAATCCTCTACTCTCCATTCATTCGAATTTCTGCCGATGACTGCGCCACCTTCAACCCGCTTTTGTACGCTATCGCGAGTTTTACATCTCCGAATTGGATCCCATTGAATTTTCTGTTCTACTAAATTCTGTACGGATTCCACGGTCCAGCGAGGCTCTGATATTCCAGTATACCTACTAGTAGGTAGTGCTTTTCGAAGCTCACACGCTCAACTTATGAAGTATTATGAAATATTAGGTATTCGTGCAGCAGTTCAAAAAATGTCTGCCAAATTGGGTTGGCAAGATACGAGCTTCTTCATATGGTTCAGCATGTCCGAACAACCTGCCTATGAATAATTTTGGGTGTAAATTGTTATCATCGAGCAATATCAATGAACAACTCCTGAACATGATATTTAATTGTCACGACCTTATTGCTGGTTTTCTCAGCCAAAAAGCTACAACCCAACAATGAAGATGTTCGCTATTATCATTTATGATTTTTTCTCACCTTCTGTGATTCCTATTCGTTAAAGGATAACGATATATATATCAATGAGCATTCCAGTGCCTAGCCCAGAAATTCCTTCTACTTTAGAGCTAAATTTCATATCGCGAGAAAAAGATGTTTAAGGAAATCCAAGTTTGAGCGTGCTCTCTGGCCGGTGTTGACGAAATTCGTAGAGAACCGTCTCGAGGACACCATACATAAACTCTCACAATTCCATCACAATCGGACCGTGATTCTGATAGTTGTACCCGGACAAGGACCAGTGGCGTCCCCTCCAGGCAAACACAGCAAACACTGTTTTCCTTACTAAAAATACGCTAAATGAAGAAATAAATTTTTGTTGAGATTCTCCTAAATTTGTATTTTTTGTAGTATTTAGTATATTTTTATTTATTTTTTTATTTATTTTTATTTATTTATATTATTTTTTTGAGTAGTATTTAAATGATTTTGGAAAACTTAAATAGAAGGCAAAACATGGAAAAAATGTGTTTTTTGGTTTTTTATATATTTTCAATATGTATCACAGCATACGTACAGAAAATGGCAGACCAAACAAAACAAAAAAAAAATGAAAAAAATAAACATCTAGAAGGGGTAGAAATCTAGCCGCAAACATGGGTAGGTACCTCTCTTCTCAGTTATAGCCGCACAAAAGCTGTTGACATCGGCTTTTCAAATCAAAGTTGACTGAACCCCCCACAATCGCGACAACAGGCAGCAAGAGAAAACGCTGGTTTACTATTATTTGCGGCTTTGCGGGATTTCGGGTTGTCAGCTTTGTAGGATTTTGGGTTTGCGGAATTTCAGGTTTGTGGTGTTTCGGATTTGCAGGATTTCGAGTTTTGCGGGCTTTTAGCTTTGTGGGATTTCGAGTCTGCGGGATTTCGGGTATGAGGGATTTTGGGAATTTCGGGTTAGCGGAATTAAGGTTTTTTCGGGATTCTGGCTTTTTGGGTTTGCGGGATTTCGGCTTTATGCTTTTTGGGATTTCAGGTTTTCGGGATAGGCTTTTAAAATCAAAGTTGACTGCTACCTATATATTGTGATTTCGGCTTGCAGGATTTTGGGTTTACAGGATTTTGGCTTTGCGGCATTTTGGGTTTTCGGGATCTCAGCTTTGTAGGGTTTTGAGTTTGCGGAATTTTAGGTTTACCTATGGTATTTCGTCTTTGCAGGATTTCGAGTTTTACGGCTTTTTGGCTTTGTTGGATTTTGGGTCTGCAGGATTTAAAGTTTGAGGGATTTCGGGATTTTGGGTATTCCGAATTTGCGGGATTTCGAGTTCACGGGATTTCGGGATTGCGGATTCGCGAAATTTTGGCTTTTCGGGATTACGATTTTGCGGGTTTGTGGCTTTGTGGGATTTCGGGTCTGCAAGATTTAGGGTTTGAGGGATTTCGGGTTTGCAGGATTTTGCGTTTTTGGGATTCTGGCCTTTCGAGATTTCGGCTTTTTGGGTTTTTCGAATTTGCGGGATTTTGAGTTTTCGGGATTGCGGATTCGCAAAATTTCGCCTTTTTGGGATTACGGTTTATGGTTTTTTGAGATCAGGAGTTTTTTTTGAGTTTTCAGGATTCCGGGTTTTGGGGATTTTGGCTTTTCAAGACTTCGGGTTTTAAGGATTTCGGCTTTTTCGGATTTTGGGTTTGCGGGATTTCGGGATTGCGGGTTTGCAGAATTTGGGGTTTTTGGGATTTCGGGTTTGAGGGATTTCATTAGAGATAATAAAGGAACCCAATCCGTCATCACATACCTAGGTGCCACTCTACTCAACTTTCTGGACTCTGAATGTAGAGTTATAAAAATATGAGTAGCTTCATTGTGTTACCTACTGCCAATAACAAATGAAAGAGGGGGAAAAATCTGTTCATGAATAATATAAGAAGTTTATTCGTCAATATATATATATAGGATAAAATATTTCTAACATACCTAGTTACAATTTTAAAATCGATAAAATAAAGGTTGTGTCTGCAATGAATGCAAATTAAGTACAAAGTAGCTACTCTAACAGTAGCAAACAATCAAAGAACAGGGTTAATGAGAGTTACCGAGGTAATTCGTTGATACTGATTCTTAATTGTTATTTTTAACTACCTCAATTGGTTTATATAACCTGGTAATGATTCTCAATAAACTGACTATGTATAGTTTTATTGTCGTCTTAGGAAGGTAATATTCACTAAAACCGAAAAAATACAATTTTCAAAATTCCCTCATTTCCAAAAATATTGCCTTCGAACGCATTTTCCTGTTAGTATAGATAACATGGGAAAATTTTGGATTTGTCAGACAGTTAATTGCGTTAGTTATTGGATGTGGCAAGAATCATTCTAAAACACAACGCCACAAAGAACATTTGGGTATCTGTTTCTTATAGGTAGGTACTATAATTAGGTAGGTACTATAATAATACTGTATAATTTTGACAATCATTTTCTCACTTCGTCGAAACTTTCGAAAATTCTATAAAATGGAAAAGATAGTTTTCAAATCTTCGAGGTAACACTATAGCATATTATACCGGATAACGCGGGGAATTGAAGCACTTTTACTAATAAGGTTCTTGTAGTCCTTTCTGGTTTCGAGTTATTCCAAAAAGTTGCTCACCGGGTAGTATTCGCAGGCAAAAGGTCTTACAGTGTTGCAGAACAAATTATTCCACTTCCAACCCGATGTCAGTTTTTCATAAACTATACATTCTTGATTTCTGGAAAAATGAAAGCAGGTTTCTTGTGATGCCGAGTAAGTATTCTTAGTCTGTTTTGTGTTTAGACTTGATACGATTTTTACAAATTTGAGGGCTAATAGCAATTGATCAGGCGGAAGCCAACCTATAGAGTGAACGATATAAAACCTATTCGGACGTCTGAGATCTTCCCTTTCCCAGTGCTCCTGTATTCAGCCACGTAAGCTACAGTTCCATTTACGCTTCCAGAGGCACCGCTACTGTCGTGAGGGGCATAGATCCCCTTGTGAAGTCAGATTGGTTAGAAGACCCGTTGCGTTGCACCACGGCTGCCCCCAAGAACAAATTGCCGCTACACTTGAAATTTCCATCTTCCTTAAATTCTCTAAATTTTTTGGATGCTTTTTCGAGCAGCACACTATGGTTTTCTTCCATATTAGTAAACCCTCTTTCGAAAAAATATGAGGCAAATTCCCCATTTTTTAAACTATTATAACAGTAAGCAGTTTAGTAGGTACAGTGATAGGTAAGGAAGGAATTTGCTTCACAATTTTTTTTTTTTCGAAAGAGGGTTCACTGATAAGGACTAAAACCATAGTGTGCTGCCCGAAAACGCATCCAAGAAATTTATAGAATTTAAGGAAGATGGAAATTATAAATGTAGTGACAACAGAATATGGGCCAGCCATGTTGTGACGTGATGAGTTTCACCTTACGACAGCAAGGCATGTACATATCGATTTATTTATTTATTTTTTTTTTTTAATTGTAAAGAACAGATCCTGAATTTTTGCCCCAAGCGGTTATAAAAATTACATTGGGCCTCGCAAGCAATGCACTGCTCTTCCCCAGTTGTGAAGTTTCGCTCCACTCTTTCCTACATATCGACGGGAATGTTGGCTATGGCTTGGCGGATGTTGTTTTTGTGTTGTTGTGTTGTTGTTGGTGTTGCAGGGTGCGGGGTTTGAAGTTTGTAAACGATGGATTTCAGATAACCCCATAAAAAAATCAGAGGGCGCCAAATCTGGGGAGCGCGCTCTGATCGTGCGCGCTAGGATCTGTTCTTTACAATAAAAGAAAATAATAATAATAATAATGAAATCGATATGTGAAGTACTTTTTGTTTTATTGGCTTTTCAAATAAGCAAGTTTCTCTGCCACACCCTGTATTAGCTTACGTGACGCACTAGAGTGAGCTGCGAACAGGCAGAATGAAAGCAAACGCGAAAGTGTCTAAAAGATGCAATTTTACTCACTCTTTTTTACAATACGATTCTCCCTATTAGTTTATCAAGCATTAATTGTCTTCATCTTCTCTTATTTAGTTTCTATATTAGTTAGTTTCGATATTTGAATCACATTATTTGAGTGGATCGTTTCATGTGGTCATAAGGGCCTACGAATCTACCTGTTGACTCTATCTACCTCTATCACTGTCAATCTCTGACACTGTTTGCCGAGAGTTGTATTAGCCGTAGCTCAGTTTTGCGGGAGGAACCCCGGGGTGTGACGTGATCACTTTCCCTCGATTTTCGCGGTGTTTTTGACAGAGGCTTCACTTATTTGGTCATTTTTTTCTACGGTAATTTTTTCCCCTTGGGTATTCCTGGCGTTAAACGATATTCTAGGGCCCTATTTTAGGATTTGACTTGAAATTCCAGAATCTAAAATTGAGGCAAATTCCCCATTTGCACAGAGTGTCACGTGAAACTGAGATCGTTCAATACTATTCACAATTCAAGAGAGAGTGAATGAATGAAAAATATGTTTATTTACATTACTTTCTCATAAATAAATAACAAAACTTGAGTCGCTTTGGTCTCTAAGACCATCAGCGGAGCCCCGTCTTTTTTGTGCAAGATACTTAAACTATAAATAATATTAATGCTTTAGTACCTAAACATCCATAAGAAAACAAATATACATAAAACGAGCGGATAACAAAGGTAACGACAAACAAGTGGGTATAATATGAATCTGGAGGAATCCTGGAATAGAAAAATAATTTTATTTGTTGGATATTCTCATTTCTAGTCTTTATAGTTAAAATTAGAAATAAGGAAGTCCCTGTAACTCCAGGCCTGTCCGAAATATGAAAGGAGACTTGACCAATTTGGACCATTCAACGGATCAAATAGTTCCTCCATAGGAAGTGACCCACGGCCGTAACATTCGACACGAATGAAGCCAAGAATCGGGCACTCAGCGAGTGCATTTTGCCATTTGCACAGAGTGTCAAGTGAAACGGAAATCATTCAATACTATTCACATCATCAGTAACAAACAATACTGATGATGACCTAACCGTCGAAATCGATTTAACTTGTAACTCATTATTTTCGTGGAAATAGACAACATTCTACTCAACTCCGTTTTTATTAAAATGGTTTTCCACAATCTCATCGCGAGTGATTTTATTCGTACTATTCACACCCCAAGAGAGAATACAACGCTTCCACTACCATTGAAAGACCCGGAAACAAGAACACCAATGGAAAGTGAAGAAACACTAAAACTAGAATGAACCTTCACAAACTAGAATGAACCTTTAGAATAGACAAAATGGTTGTCGTACGAATAAATGGTGACAACTTTCCTCGTAAGGATGTATCTGAATACTTCGAAAATAACCTCCTCTTGTCAGACTGTCAATATGGATTCCGTACGGGTCGGTCCACTTCGATGGCTATGTCTGATCTGGTAAGGAAATGTTTTTCCAGCCTTGAAAATGACAATAAGACAGCCGTCATCATGTACGACTTCAGCCGAGCATTCGACTGCCTGAACTGGGATATCATGCGGGAAAAACTTCTATTCTATGGTGTGCAACGCACTTCAGTTGATTTTCTAATGGGATTCGCCCAGGATTGGCGGCAGTTGGTATCTTTTGAGGGGCAGTTATCGGATCCACTGCCTCTTGGAGCAGGCGTGAGGCAGGGAACTATCACTGGTCCAAAGATCTTCAACATATACATGAATGACCTTCCAAGAGCCCCTCAGAGTGATCACTCGGAGCCTTTCCTGTATGCAGATGATTCATCGGTCGTGGTTTGGGGGAATTCCGAAGAGCAGTTGCAGGAGCATATTGATCGGTTGAATATGACAATGAGGCGTTGGTGTCAAGCTAACAAAGTCTGCCTCAACGAAGAAAAAACAAAGATCATAAAGTTCAACCTAGGGCCATCGAGGAACACGGACGATGAATCGGCGGTGCCTCTCCTTGGCATAATGATGGCTAGCTCCCTGGGATGGCAAAACCATATATCCTCGTTGATTTCCAAGTTGGGGAGCTCTCTGTTTGTACTTCGGAAGCTTTCGAATTCTCTCTCCATCGACGTACTTAAGACGGTTTATTATGCTTCAATCGAATCGCATATAAGATATGGCCTATTACTGTGGGGGAATTCATCCCATACAGTTAGGGTCCTCCGAAAGCAAAAAGCTGCACTCCGTATAATGAAATCAGTCAGTGACTCGATCTCGTGCAGACCCATTTTTACGGAGTTCTCGATCTTAACAGTATATGGGTTATATATCATTGAACTTCTGACCTACGTTTACTCAAACGAAGACTTATTTCCCAGGCCAGTACACGATCATGCAACGAGAGATCGGGACAAATTGAAAACGGAAAGACTCCGACTAACTACGTCACAGAAGGGTAATTTAACATACATGGGTGCTAAAGTGTTCAACGCTCTTCCACTCCGATTGCGACAGGAACCCCTGAAGACTGTCAAACAAGAACTTGAAAAGAAGTTAATAAACGCACCTCTTTACTCTGTAAACGAGTTTTTCGATATTTTTGCTGATAACGAGCGATATAGCACTTTGTTTAGACAGTCCTTGATTAATATTCATGTACGCAGAATTGTTGATACCATTATGACGATGTATTACCCAATCATGGGTGGCATACAAATAAATTTATTCTGTTCTATTCTATGTGGAGTATATTTGTGAAGGTTCCTTGTCAGTTCAACTTGTGCTCGGAGAATCTCTTTATCCTTAAAACCACTCACCCTGATGGCTGGCCAGGACTCCAGTTCTGATAAGTTAAGGACTCTCCATCAGAAATCCAATAATAACCTCTTCCGGATCGAGCTGATGTTCCACCAATATACATAATTGAACTCAAACCTTAAACAAAATAAACATAGAATTGATTAATTAATTGAAACGTCAGTCAGGTTGGATATACAGAATATTACTCACACAAAATAACAAGGGCACTTGTACCTATTTATGAATGGATCACAACAGTAGAAATTAAAACTGGTCTTCTTGGAAATATTTATTGTTGTTTTAAACTTCGAAAAATAGTAACAATAGTATTGTTGGATCTACCTGAAGCCCTGAAGTTAGTTTTTCGACCCTGTAAAGAGAATAGTTGGAGTGCACCAGGCAGGACTCAAGGAAGGTAGGGGAACGACAGATCAGATCTTCTCTCTCCGCTTGTTATTCGAAAATTCGAGAGAATTCCGACCCACAACCTAATTGTCGATTTTTGATTGGCTTACAACGACGTTATAATTGGTGAGGATCATACTGCTTTGCTTGAGATGGACGTTCCTCCGAAACTCGTTAGGTTCTTCCAAATTACAATGGAGAAAGTGACATGTGCAGTTCAAATTCAATCCGATTTTAGCCTTATTTTCAAAACAATTGAAGCTATTGAAATTGACTCATAGTTTTTAGGATGGACTTTATTGATTTTTTTCAGTGTAATTCGTTTTGAAACATTCTAAAACTATTCCTGAAGTTTCTCCAAGAATCATACCGATGTAACAATTTACTCGTGTCCCTCTATACGACCCTAAAGAGTTGATTTTTTTTAGAAAGGCCCAAAAATTCGTTTTTAAGGTTTTTTTTTTATGGCTATTTCATAGTTAGTGACGATTCGATACTTTCGATATTTATTGATATCGATATTTTGTTCCGATATTTGTATCGATATTTTTCTTGCAATATTATCGAATATCGAAAGGAAAATATTGATATCGAAAGAAGTGAAATATCGGTTGGGATGGTTATAGCTCTTTCCACTGTAATTTCTCAATTTCCCCTAAAATAAGAAAAATAATAAAAACCCGAAAGTAAATAGAAACGGAAGATGAACGCAACACATAAACAACAATGTTGAAATAACATGACAATCAGCTATGTCCGACATAGTCCTCCATAATCGATCTGGGAAGAGGAACACGTTTCGATTTCGCCTTCGCCATTTCTGTTTTGTATTAATTTGTTGAGTCATCTAAAATTAACTTCCCTCGACCGGGGATCGATCTCCTATCGTTCCCATTCTGAATCGGAGCTGAAAATGAGCTAAGGAAGCGAATGGACAGAAATGCGAAGAGGTAGCTGATCACAACAAATTTATTATAACATATTACCTATGTATTATTACAACTTTTTACGAGTAAAATTCGAACTGGCATTATGTTTGGATATCGATTTTTTTTTAAACTGCAAAACATTCGATATCAGTATTTTTCTTTCGACATCACTGATATTGATCAAAAAGTGTGCTAAAACTTATTCGATATCAGTGAAATCAGTATTCTTTTCGATTTTTCTTTCGATATTCTATCAATAACACTGAAGTTTATGAAATAATATGCAAAAACATATTCGATATCGGTGAAATCAGTATTTTTCTTTCGATATTGATATCACTGATATTGATTGAAAAAATATGCAAAACATATTCGATATCAGTAAAATCGGAATTTTTCTTTCGATATTCTATCGATATCAGCGATATCGATGTTTTCTTTCGATATTTTATCGATATCGATTCTGCCTTCCGATATTATTTCGATGTTAGATATCGCATCGAAAGGTACATCGAATCGTCACTAGTAATGTTTGATATGTTAAACTCAATCGTAATGCAATGAATAGCATGCAATCGTAGGGCAATGAAAGAGGTGCGATAATGTCGAGTTATGATTATTGGATACGCCCTCTCCGTCATATACATTATTACATGAAATATGTATATTTTATATATTATTTAAAAACAATGTGTATAAATAATGAAAACCTAGGTTTGCTCGCTGTACCCAAAAATGCAACAGCCGAACTGGCTACTCTGAGAGTTCGTGGAGACGAGTAGAACATGAGTAGGGACTTGAAAAGTGAAAACAATGCTTTCGCTACCTTGGTACACTCGGAAGCAAAATCTACTTCAATGCTTAGGTACTATTATCAATATATTTTTTCAATAATGGTTTATACCTGTATAGTTCATCATTTTGACGATTTGGTCGTGTTCTTCTTCTGAACGGATTGACGCCAAGTTGCCGTGCCTTTCCTTGCAGTAAACTACAGCGTCGTTCCAGGTGTACTGTGACAAAATTGATTTTCCAGGTGAAATGCATAGATAGTTGGAGTCCGGTCTGAACCATGCAATTTATTTCCAAGCACTTTCCCACCGATTCAAATGCAGTGAATTTTATACCTAGTCGACTTGTTTAGTAAACCAAAAACCTATCCGAATTAGAACCATATTGTACTTTTAGGAAATAAGAAATCTTGGATCCAAGGAAACCACGTTTACGCTTGCGTGCATTTTAACAGACCATTTTAACACGTTGAACGCGGGGAAAAAAATGCGTTGGTCCCCTGTGGCGGAGAAATTTTTTGTCGCCGAAACGCTATAGCAGCAACATATATTAAGAGGTATATTTTTCCAAAAATTTTGACATTAAAAAAAAGTTGAGAATTCTGAGAATTTATTCTCGGCGTCAACGTGACACGGCCAGCGGCAGTGTAAAGTTGCTCCAGTTTGAATGGGAAATCAACCCCTATGTGAGTGGGTTGGCATAGGTCGCCTGTCCATTGGACGCGAATTCTGGCGGCCTTTGCAAGGGAGATAGGTTGATGGTGCATAGAAATAGGTAGGAATCAATCATGTACGACAATATAATACCTACCTCCAACCTGGAAAGAAAACGAGTCTTCTCTTTTTTGGGAGCTCTGTAGAGTTGTCTGGCAAAGATTCAAAACAGAAAAAACCGAACAAACGCAAAAAAAAAAAGAATCGGAGTCGAACCACTGGGTCTATTTTACGATAACGAACTGAAAGTATGAAACTTATGAGAGGATTGAGCTGATTATTGACACAACCAACAAATAAACAATGTCGATCAACCTTAAAAAGAGTGTATCATGAATGAAACATATTGTTTAGTAATGCATGCATTCCAGGGGACGTCCCATTGGATAAGCATTAGATCAGTTTAACCAGTTGTTAAGTGATAAAACTGTTTCACTCGATGTAATTTATTTATTACTTTAGGCAAGAAATACTAAACCCCCCCCCACCATTATCCACCATAACATTTCTAGCATCATGAGAGCCTCGAATCTGAAGAGCATTTTAAAATCCATGATCTACGATACCCAACATGCGAATTCGAGTTTACCCCCCCCCCCCCCTCCACCAATGGTGCCAGTCTGGCACCAATTCGGAAATACGTCGTAACATTGAACTTTCATCTGTTAGTTTTGGTTGGCAGTCCGTCGAAGTTCACATCCGTATACAAGGTGAAACACAAAAAAAAAACACGAAATAAGCGGTTTATGGCATCATGGCACCATGTCCTGGCACCATGGTGGCACCACTATTAGTTCCATGGTGGTACAGAGAATAATTCATGAAAATCCAGAGGTATAATGAGAATTTTTCCTCAATTTCAAAGCTTGGGTACAATTAGTAAGCAGTAAAGGAACCGAAATATTGAAAAATCGGATATTTTGTGAATATTATCCCCCCACTCACCCCCTCCCCTTGCGAATTTTGGTACTCTGGTAAAATCATGTACAACTCGGAAGTTATTTGAGTCAAACAAAAAAAGAAACACGCAAATCGGTTGGAAATTGAGGCCTGGGCAGAGTTTACAAGATTATGCACGCAAACGCACGTTTTTTAAGCATTAACCCCCCCTTTCCCCCTCTTAAAAAGCAAAATCCAAAATTCCGGCGCCGTAGTGCACAACTAGATAGTATTCCGCGTCAAACGAAAAAAGAACCAGGAAAATCGTTTGAGAACTAAGGCCTGGGCAGAGTACACAAGATTATGCCCAAAAACGCACGTTTTTCGAGCATTAACCCCCCTTTCCTCCCCTTAAAAGGCAAAATTCGAAATTCAGGCGACGTAGTGCACAACTAGATAGTTTTCCGCGACGAACAAAAAAAGAACCAGGAAAATCGGTTGAGAACTAAGGCCTGTGCAGAGTACACAAGATTTTGTTACACACACACACACACACACACATACACACACACACACAGAGAGAGAGACATACACCTATGGTTTTTTTCGCGGATTTGGATTCAGAATGGTCTAAAACGGATTACTGTGTGGTTATTTTTTTTTCTGTTGAGTGTTGTCCAACTTCACCCCAGATCGATCGCATAAGGACGCCCAAGTCTTACTGTGGGACGTCCTAAAAATGTGAAACATAACGAAATTACCGGAGGAGCGCACAAACATAAGGTGTCACTTTGATAACTGCTCAATTACCTTCAACCTCGACCGATTCAGTTCCGGATTGAACCGTTCGACTCATAATATGTTCATCTATCACGAAAAAAAACTAGAAGAGAGCGGAAACTGAGAACGAAGGAACAGGAGCAGATATTCTTGAACCTGTTTTGCGAGAGGTGTTTGCGTGACATAGACGCGGCCATCCACAGGGACCCCGGGATTTGCGTGACATAGACGCGATCCGCGTCCAACTTGTTAAGTCAGAGAGTAACTAGGTATCTAGTGACTAACCCGGACAGTTACATCAAAACTCGTACCATTATATTAGTATGGTTTCGCCCTAAAAACTCGGTTTGCTTCGAACATACAGACCGCCAGACATGTTAAAATGCAAAATGAAAGTGGACTTGCTGCGAATAAAAATAAAAGTTTCCCTATTCTCAACAGTGAGGAAGCTAAATTAACTAATTAATATTTTGCTTCCGAGTCTACCAAGGTAGCGGAAGCTTTGTTTTCACTTTTCAAGGATGAAAAAAAAAAGTTCTCCAAAATCGAAATTTTCACTCGCGTTTTGCGTTTTAGACCTTTCTGAACAATTTTGGTTCCTTGTCTGTGTGTCTGTGTGTCTGTCTGTCTGTGTGTCTGTCCGTCTGTCATGATTTCCTTGTAACGCGCATAACTATACGAAGTTATTGTCCGATTTCGATGAAATTTTCAGGGATTGTGCGGGTTGGTGTGTAGACGGTCCCCTATGAAAATCATCATCCCCAGAAGCGACTGCGCATGCGCAAACGTGAATTCCTTGTAACGGCCATAACTTCTACATTTTTCATCCGATTTCAATGAAAATTTCAGAGATGTTACAGATTAGTATTTAGATGGTCCCTTATGAAAATCATCATCCCCGGACTGATAGAAGCGACTGCGCATGCGCAAACGTGAATTTCCTTGAAACGGCCATAACTTCTACATTTTCCATCCGATTTCAATGAAATTCTCAGGGATTATGCGGATTAGATTGTAAATGGTCCCCTATGAAAATCATCACCCCCGGACTTATAGTAGCCGATGCGCATGCGCGAACGTAAAATCCGTGTAACAGCCGTGCGTACGTCACAACCTCAAATTCTACAGCACCTACTGTCTGGCGCTCGTAGCACATGTACAGCGAGTCATTTTGACAATTTAGAGGTCACGGGTGCGATTCCCAGGCGTGGCAAGATATTTTTGGATTTTTTGAGTAGTGACTCACTTACATTTTTCATCCGAATTTGATGAAATTTTCTAGGACTATCCAGAGTAGCGTGTAGATGGTCCCCTATAAGGGTAGTGAAAGGTACTTAGAGATTGGTGTTTTGAGATTAACTACTATGCATCGGATCATCTATATAATCGGGTTATGGATACGAGGAAGCTATGTGCCACACCCACTTGGCAGACGTTTTTTATTTTATTTTAATTATTAATTAAAACTTCTCCTCTTTCATCGAATTTTCGAAAATATTTCATCATCTTCAGGGCTTCAGATGATGATGAAAATATATGTTTTGAAAATTCGGTGAAAGAGGAGGTGTTTTTTGTCGGACCCAAATCCATTTTGAAGTCGACATAACTGATATTTCAAGCGTAAAGTCCAATTGGCTTTTTCGGCTCAGTTCCCACAAAATTTGGTGGTGAAAATCACATAAATTGAGTTAGTTAGGGAAATTAGTACCTACCTAGTTAGTTGTGAAAGGCTGTACAAGAATGTCATTATAAATTTCCACGTACTAATTTATAAGTTTTCTTCAGACATGTCCGGGATCTGCAGACAGGATGGAATTTACTAAACGGATAGACTCAGAACCAACATTTCAAAAAGCTTTTTCACGTGAAATTTGATTTTGGAAGTTTTGACTTGCTGCTCGAATACAAAGCTTCCTTCGACAATAATGATTTTGAATATTCTTTATACTAACTAGGTGGTTACCTACCTGAATGATATCTATTATTTATCTCCATATTAAAAATGCAAGAAAACTCTCCTTCTTCACTTTCAGGTTTTCCATACCCACAGAGTGAAGGAACAAATATTCTAGTATATTAAATATAATAACAGTATGTACCCTCATGGGCCCTTCAATCTGTCGAAACATAAAACCTGTGTAGGTACATTATAATTTATGTCTCACCAATGTTTTGATTATGTCAAACGTCTTCTTATGTTCTTGCATCGAAAGCACTCCTTTCTGGAACACACAAAATCAATGATTCACGTTGTTTCAGATTGTATCAGTTTGTGTATGTATTGAGGCATTAGAGATTTACGTCTAGCGAGTTTGTCAATTTATTGACGTAAACAAACACTCACCAACACGTCAATCGATGATACATTGAAGCTAGCGGTGATATCAGTACCGACGACCCCACGATTGATAACGCTCGCTCCAGCTGAAAATAGATGGTTGTACTGACTTAATAGTTTGTATTGTCAAAAATGCTGCAAAATATTACACAGTTTTTAATTTTTTTTTCTCGCGATTTTGACCTTTTGTTATTGAATTGGTCATAACTCCTTCAATTGGCTGTGATATAAATTGTAAATTTTCTTTTGAGAGGGCTTTTTCATGTCATAAATCTTGACTCGAAAAAAGGTAAGGGACCTATCCGATAGGAAATTTAATGCTCTTTCCAACGGTATCCTCAAATTGTAATTATCATACCTAATTAAAGTAGTTATGGTCAATTTAATGACGAAAGGTCAAAATCACGAAAAAAAAGTCTAAAGTTGAAATAACTCGAAAACGAAGCTTTTTTAAACGCTACAACAAGTTAGTTTTCCGCGTCAAACTGAAACGCTACAAATTATTACACAAAGGTTTATTATTTTTCTATATAGATCACTCGTCTGCAAAGAACACGGCTTTGTCATCGCATATCGGTCAGCTAAAATTTGAATTAGGCCTCATTTGCGATTCATACTCGTGTTTCTGATCTATCGTAAGTCCAACCCTTAAATTCTCGTTATCCTACAAAGCTCCGCGTGATCTCTAAAAACTCTGTGACGGGTCGTCACAAAGACCTGTGTCCGCACCGCCAGCTGGGATCCCGAAACTCAGAATAAGAAAAAGCCTTCCATACGAAGAGGAGGGTATGGAGGCAGCACCTGACGGGCCTGTACTGCGGAATAAGGGAGAGTGGGGTGATCACGTGACGGGGGAAGCGACCGGGGCTGCGCCATCTTGAGGAGTCAGTCGTGTGCTGAGATGTGACAGATCTACACACCTCTCCCCTGTCGATGTTGTATCGGCCACTATCAAGAGTGTATACTTCAATCAGGGTTTAAGTCAGTAACAGAGTAACCAGTCAGTGAATCAGTTTTGTATTCAAGTCAGTGAATTAGAGCCAAGAACTTTTGAACATTTGGAAGCAGTTTCATCGAAATAGCCTGAGACTTACGGTGCACGATTTCGCCCTCCCGAAGTACTCTAACGACGATTCTGGAAGACCCTCGCGATCCCAAGGACCATCCAACGAACTCTCTCTCTCAACTAGTCCATCACGGTAAATTTAGAAGTCATTTTGTATAAATTTTGATATTGTTCCTCCTAGGTTCTAGGTGTTTCTTTTGTTCTCGTTGTCCAAAGGACGTTCCGTTTGTTACCTCATGTTCATGTTTCGGAACATTTCCACGTGGTCACTTTGAGGTTAGTCCCATCAGGAACCTCCGACCAGAATACTTACCTTTATTATTTAGTAGCTTGATCTTAAAGTCATTTGTTCGTTTCTACCATTTTATTGATAATTTGAAGCTTGTTTTTCGTTCAAATAGAGATTTTCTATCCTTTGTTCTGAAATTGGTGTTCCATTATTGAATACTTACCTGAGCATTTTCCTGGAGCGTATTAGAGTCAAAAGTAAAGTAATTCAATTTAATACTTACCTTAAATACTTACCTTATTTGAAGCAAACGTAGAATCACCTGGAAATTAACGTAATTTAAATTCACTTACCTGCATTCGCTGAGTCACATAGTACCTGAAACAAGAAAAAGAGTTAAAAATTGAATTAAAGCAAATTATACACAATATACAGTAATAATAAAGAATCATACTTACCAGAATAACTCAGACGAAGGTAACATTTTTCGGTTATCCCACAAGGGAAACCTAGTCAACGCTACCAACGCCACTGCTACCAACCGATTCCAGTGAACCACGAAAAACAGTAAGTGCCCTGAAATATTACTAGATCGTAAGCGCAAGGTATTGTTTTGGTGAGTCTTCAACTCCTAATTAAGTCGGCCTCCACTAGGAAAACACACCATTACAATTTGGTGGCACGCGGTGTGATTTTTGATGAGTTCCGACCATCACGAACCTTCAGTTCACCTTGCGCTCGACTAGTACAAAAACGCCCAGGAGAGTGATCAGAATTATTGTAGGAACATTGTTGATGCAATTTTATTGCCATAAATATTGACTATTGTACATTGAAAAGAAAATACGAGCGTAGGACGTTGTTTTTCTGTAAAAACAAGGAATACGGCCGTAGACATCAAACCACTTGTGAGCAGAGGAACAGGAGTGTGAGCGAACTAGCGAGATATCAGGTTGTCCCACCGGCGTTCTCCCGTGAAAGTTTCGGGCGAACCGTCGCGTTCCGGGTCCTCATTTTTCGGACGATCCGGATCGGCCTTCTCGTTGGTTCGGAGGGTTCAGAACACATACCGTGTCAGAACTACTCTCGGGCGGGTCACCAGGTTTCGGGTCAGCGATCCGAACCAAGGAGTTTCGAATCAACGGGGTTCGGAACGTTAACACGTTCTGAGAACTGTTGTTCCCGAGTCAAGGGAACGGTTCGAAACAACTGTTACCGAAACTCGAACAAGTACAGAAACTTGTTCCTGGATCGGAACAGCCACCCAACGTTCTGTTATCGGTTCGGAACCACTGTTCCGGGTCCGTGAACACTAGCGAAACACCTGTTCTCGCGCAATGACGTTCCGTAACAAATAAAAGACCAACCAGTGACAAAAAGTGAAACATTCTTTTCACTCCATTCTTTTGAATACATTTTTTTTGTGTGCCCTACGAACATCACAATGGACTGCCATGGCCGAAGGAGGAGATGCCGCGACAATCTCACTTGAGATGATGGAGGCGGTAACCACCGCAATGGCGCAGATGGGAGATTTCTTCGCCTCACAGAGGGGGGTCCCAAAACCCGAAGGACAGGGTGCCGGACTTCCGAGGTCACTGTTCATGGAGGTGGATGTGTGGAACCCCGATGAGGTCGGATGTATTTCGGCACAACAATTTTTCTCGGAAGTGGAACAGGCCACCACCACCCTGACGCAGGCGCAGAAAGTACAATTCCTGAGAGCGCGACTAAAGGGGGGAGTCAAACGGTTCTTTTCAGAAGCGACGGGCGAACAGCCCTACGACCGTTTGAAGGCGCGGATCCTCCGGTGGTATGGGAAGGAAAACCCTGAGCAGGCCAACATCAAGCTGTGGACAACGAAGAGACAGACTGGAGAACCCCTGCGGAAGTACGCCGAACGACTGACAGCTCTGGCGACGTGCGCTGTGGAAGCAGAGGAGAACCTTCCTCTGGCACGACGGCCCGAATGGATTCGGCAGAAAACCCTGCGAGCATTCATCCGAGGGGTGGATAAGGAAATAAGTCTATTCCTACGGGGACGACCGATAGAGACCCTGGAGGAGGCGGTCGAGAAGGCTGAGGAGTGGGAGGAGACTGACCGGGAGGACCACGAGCCCGAACTGAAGTGGGACGTGGCTGGGATACTCAACCAGGAGCCCAGGAAGTGTTATGGATGCGGAGAGGTGGGACACTTCGCGGCCAGGTGCCCGAATCGCAACAGCACTGGGGAAAACCGAACACCGCCACGGAGTCCTGCACAAGGGGATGGGCTACCGAGGAGGCCCCCTCTCTGGAGACCACCCTCCCCAAAGCCGCGCGTGCCCTGTGAGTTTTGTGGCGAGATAACCCATTTCTCGGCGTGGTGCCCTCGGGCAGTGTACATTGACGATTATTGCAACTTCTGTGGCGCCGGGGGACACGTTAAGGCCGAGTGCCGAAAAATGAAGACGATGTTAGCAACCACGCCCCACCGACCGGTGATGTCGGTGCCTGCAGCAGCAATCACCACTCCGACACCAAGTATGCAGGAGGAAGAAGTGAGAGGCGACGAACTGGTCGCATTCCAAACGACGATAGCTTTCACCGAGAGGCCGATACTAGCGGTTCCGGTCAGGTTGGCAAACGTTCATCGCCGAATGGTGTTGGATACCGGTGCCGCCGTGTCGGCGCTATCGGAGCCTATCCCTGGAGTGGACATCCAGCCGACTGGAGCTGAGTTGTGGGGAGCCAGCGGACAACGACTGCCACTACGAGGAGTGCAGCGGGCCTCAGTGGAAATTGGGCCGGTGAAAGTCATGCACGACTTCTTTGTCTTTGAGCGACCAGACTCAGGACTGGACCTGTTGGGGCTGGACCTCTTGAGGAAGCTCCCCATTCGCATACGGACCGACACGGGGGCGGTGGAAATGGATAACCCGAACACCGGCAAACGGTTCCAAGTAGGAGCCCTGATCCGTGACCCGGACACTGTGGAAAGCCTGAAACGGCTGTCGGCGAACTGGCGAGCACACGAGACGAAGACCGAAACACCAGAGACCCGGCAGACACCGGTGAACAAGCCGGAGGAGTACCCCTCGGAGACCCCAGATAGGTCCGAAGACAAGCATCCCTCAGAAGAAAGAGAGCTCATACCTGCGAGCGATCAGGGGCACCCTTCCACCAACGACTGGGAAGAAATGGTGAACCCCAACGAAATACCACACCAAGCACACGAACCTTCGGGACATGTTCCGGAACTTTCGGAACATCCAGCGGGACCGGAACAACCGCCGTTGGGGGAGTTCCCGGATCGGAACCAGCACCGAACTGATGAGCCGGAAAAGGGCGAAAGTGCCCTACCGGTTTCACACGAAATGGACGTTGAAACGATATCACCCACGATTGAACAGACATACCAGGTGTCTCACGCGCCGCAGAACGTCGTGGAGGAGCCGGTCCGCGGGACGCCAGTAGCCGTGACGACTGGTACTGAAGCTGTGGATGGCGTGGTCAGGAGTGGAACAGATTCCATTCCGTCAACCGCTATCAACCGGTGGGCAAGAACGCTCCGGCAGATCCCAGGACTAACCAAGAAGCAGCTTCGGCGAATCTGGCGCTCACTTAGGCAGGCCGCCGACCGACAACTAAACCACCTTGGGTCCAAGAATGGACGGCGGACATGCGCGCGACGGAAGACGATTCCACCAGACAAGATAAAAAGGTTCTGGAGCCTTTGGAATGGGCCACGGACAAGAAAGAAGACATCGACGGACGACACTCGCGAGCGGAGGGACTCGCCGGGAGAAGAGACTGGCTGTCGACCAAGTCGATTTAGGTCCGCACTCGCCTGCAGCGTACCGGACAGGGTCCCAGCCTTCGACCCGGGGATCGACGTGACTGGTGCCCCACCTGTCGCCGAGAGAGCGGGTCCTGACAAGCAGGCCAACGACTGGCAGGAGTGGATGGATGTGGAGGACGAGGAGGTACCTCTCGACCCGGACCCTGATGGGGTATTACAACCGCCAAGAGAGAAGACACCTGGGGAGGTGAGTCAAGCCAAAGCTAAAACCAGCAACCCCCAGGCGTCATACCCGTCCAGCGATCCGGGATGCTGCCTGCCGGAGACACCACATGCGGCTCCCGTGTGGATGCACCGTACGTCGGAATGAGTCCAAAGTACCAATTTACCTGTAAATAAAAGAGATGTTATAAATTAGTAGTTAGAAAAAGTGAAATGTAAATAAATAAATGTACAATGTAACTTAGAAGGAACGAATATAATAAAGAAAGAAACAGAACTTGCCTGGATATGTTGTCCGAATACCTGTGACCCTACTGGGAGGGGAGCCGCGACGCTGGTCGGTCCTTTTCAAACCGAGCGATGGGGGAATTTCCGGGTTCGGACGGCAACCGCCACTCAGCGGGATTTTCCGGGTGGGCCTGGGGACAATCTGAGAGGAGAGAGAGAGGGAGCATGCGAGTTCACATAAAAGTTTAAGCAAGGTGGTGACTACGGCCCTGTTCTGTTTCAGGAGGAACTTGGTTAGGCTGCCAAAGCTAGGACCAGGTAGGACAGATGGAGGACGACGCCGTGGGGAGGCAACAGAACGTGGAGGCGATGCTCGTCATCGGGGGAACTGTGAAGCTGCTTGAGGGATGGCCGCGACAACTGGCCATTATAACTGACTGCATGACTCGACTGGCAAGCTGCTTGAGAACCGTAGTACCATCAGACGATCAGCCCCAGACAGTGGTCCGAGACGTGGCGACACCAAGGTGCCAGACGCAAACCCTGCAGGAGAAACATAGCGCAGGAAGCGACGACGACACCTGGGACTTACCAGAATCTCACGTCAAGACTCAAACGCTGTCACTGATCAAGGCTGTTTCAGCAACCGAACCGTCGGACAAGGACTCGGACATGGAGTGTGGCCAGGGGGACAGGAAGTACGGAGAGGCTCAGGAGGACAAAGCACCACCTTTTTCACCGCTGTCACAGAGCAACCAGGACGCGGTACAGGAGTTGACACCCAGGATAGTGTTGAGCGATTGTCCCATTTGTGGAAAGCCCGAACGGGTCATCACTGGATTCCGCTGCCAGAGCTGCAAGACGTTTTGGAACAGACTCGTTGCCAGATGCCGCAAATTCCCGATGGGCCACCCAGATCATCCAATGCCATGCAAACTGAGGGAACACAGGAAGGCTCGACCTGCAGAGTGCACCGGGTGCCGCCGTTGGCGCTATGAGCAAGCACTGCTTGAGGCCAGGCCCACCTTGCCATTGCCGTTGCCACCAGTGACCCCCGAGGGAAAGCATAGAGCTGATGAGGGCATCAGCCTCCGGGGAAAGGAAGATTGTGACGGGTCGTCACAAAGACCTGTGTCCGCACCGCCAGCTGGGATCCCGAAACTCAGAATAAGAAAAAGCCTTCCATACGAAGAGGAGGGTATGGAGGCAGCACCTGACGGGCCTGTACTGCGGAATAAGGGAGAGTGGGGTGATCACGTGACGGGGGAAGCGACCGGGGCTGCGCCATCTTGAGGAGTCAGTCGTGTGCTGAGATGTGACAGATCTACACACCTCTCCCCTGTCGATGTTGTATCGGCCACTATCAAGAGTGTATACTTCAATCAGGGTTTAAGTCAGTAACAGAGTAACCAGTCAGTGAATCAGTTTTGTAGTCAAGTCAGTGAATTAGAGCCAAGAACTTTTGAACATTTGGAAGCAGTTTCATCGAAATAGCCTGAGACTTACGGTGCACGATTTCGCCCTCCCGAAGTACTCTAACGACGATTCTGGAAGACCCTCGCGATCCCAAGGACCATCCAACGAACTCTCTCTCTCAACTAGTCCATCACGGTAAATTTAGAAGTCATTTTGTATAAATTTTGATATTGTTCCTCCTAGGTTCTAGGTGTTTCTTTTGTTCTCGTTGTCCAAAGGACGTTCCGTTTGTTACCTCATGTTCATGTTTCGGAACATTTCCACGTGGTCACTTTGAGGTTAGTCCCATCAGGAACCTCCGACCAGAATACTTACCTTTATTATTTAGTAGCTTGATCTTAAAGTCATTTGTTCGTTTCTACCATTTTATTGATAATTTGAAGCTTGTTTTTCGTTCAAATAGAGATTTTCTATCCTTTGTTCTGAAATTGGTGTTCCATTATTGAATACTTACCTGAGCATTTTCCTGGAGCGTATTAGAGTCAAAAGTAAAGTAATTCAATTTAATACTTACCTTAAATACTTACCTTATTTGAAGCAAACGTAGAATCACCTGGAAATTAACGTAATTTAAATTCACTTACCTGCATTCGCTGAGTCACATAGTACCTGAAACAAGAAAAAGAGTTAAAAATTGAATTAAAGCAAATTATACACAATATACAGTAATAATAAAGAATCATACTTACCAGAATAACTCAGACGAAGGTAACATTTTTCGGTTATCCCACAAGGGAAACCTAGTCAACGCTACCAACGCCACTGCTACCAACCGATTCCAGTGAACCACGAAAAACAGTAAGTGCCCTGAAATATTACTAGATCGTAAGCGCAAGGTATTGTTTTGGTGAGTCTTCAACTCCTAATTAAGTCGGCCTCCACTAGGAAAACACACCATTACAACTCAATATCTTAAATTGATGGAAAAACAATACCTTTATCTCACCAAAATCTTCGGGGCAAAACTAGACCCCAAATGGAGCCTACATACCAAATTTCATCAAAATCGGTCAATGCTAGGTGGGGAAAGTGCCGCGTACGGCGGACGGACTGCCAAATTTTTATTCGATTTTCAGATTCTACGTACCTCGAAACATAAACCAACAAATTTTGAGGGGGGTTAAAAAAATGTTATTCTTGGTCGATTCCAAAGGTTTATTATTGAAAATAATAAACCAAAAAATTGCTACGAGACATTTTTTGTTAGAAATTAGTTGTAGAATCAACTCGTACAGTATGGCAAACCAGTTTTGACGGGGGGGGGGGGGGGGTAAAAAAAATTTCTTGGTCGGTTCCAAAGGTTCATTATTGAAAAAATAATAAACCATAATAAGAAAAGGCGGCGACGTCACCGAGCATTTCCACTGAAATCCCTAAGCCTTACATTCATCCGGTAGGAGTGTAAGTACTAACGTGTAAACGAACGTTTTTGCATTGCAAAATTTTTTGAGCTAGGGCGTTTTCAAAATTCATTTTTTGACCCTAAAAAGTGACCTACATCAACCAAAATCTTCGGGGCACAAATAGACCCCGAATGGAGCCTACATACCAAATTTCATCAAAATCGGTCAATGCTAGGTGGAGAAAGTGCCGCGTACGGCGGACGGACGGCCAAATTTTTATTCGATTTTTGGATTCTACGTACATTGAAACGTAAACCAACAAATTTTGAGGGGGTGTTAAAACCAAAAGCTAGTAATAAATTAAGATGGCGCGAAGCGTTGAAGCTGGAAGTATTGAGAACCCACCCCTGCTTACTCTAACGTAAAGTTATTCGCATTTTCTGAACAAAAACTCAAATCAAGATAGTGTTACTTAGTGTGCCTTACCTATACCGAGGAGGATCAACTGGAAAAGCACTATTTCCTTCATGGTGAACGTGATACCACAAACTGACAGGAAACCACCTCGTTGCAGTACTTTTATGCGATGGCTAAGACAATAAAGTGTGAATGACAGAACTTAGGTAATACAGAACATTTAGGTGCGGTAGGAAAATTACACGAATATTTACTCTTGGACCTATTTATTTTGGGATATTGGATTATTAATCAATGATAAGGTTTTCACCCCTTGGGTGTTTTATCGAGCCAACATGGTATTTATTGGTTTATTGAGGTTGTAAAACAATATTATTTAGTATAGCGAACGCTGTCGTACAAAAGAAATAAGTTTATCATTTTCCTTTCTAGATAAATTACGAATATACTTCTTTAGTCACAAAACTTACCTAACAGCCCTTTGTTTTAAACCCTGATTCTCAAATTCACGTTTCTCTCGAGGTAAAGTAACCGAATGTTGACACCTCTCCTAATACCGACATCTTGTAATTGCGTTTTGAAAACATTTGCGATGTTTTGGTTTTATAGCATTTCTCCCCTAACAGTAATTTTTTCTATTATACCGATGGAAATCTGAGATCTTGGAACAGTTTTACTTTAACGGTACACGAAAAGCAATCCAAAACGCTACAAATTAATACACACAGTTTTATTATTTTTTCTATGTAGATCACTCGACTGCAAAGAACACGGCTTTGTCATTGTCACCATCTACCAACCATAGTTACAACCTAACCACCACATAGCTACTTCGCAATCAAGTTTATTCGAAAGAAATAAACGCTTCACACTCAGTTCGAAGAAACAGGGAGTTGTGGGTGTCTGAGGAAACTTGATTACCGGTTGCTAAGGACGCAAAACTGAGTACAACTCGAAGAAACGAACAGCATTTTGGTCAGCCATAATTTCAACGGAGATTAGGCCACTTTTGCGATTCACACTTGTGTTTCTGATTTATAGAAAGTCCAACCCTAAGTTCTCATAGGAAGCGAACGGTTGGTCGTACAGAGCTCCGAGTGGTCTCATTCGATTCTAAAAATTCAAAACTATCTAGAATTGATGGAAAAACAATACCTTTATATCAAAATTTTTTGAGCTAGGGCATATCCAAAATATCAACCCTTAGAAGTGACTGACATCAACCAAGACCTTCACGGAACAACTAGACCCCAAATGAAGCCCACATACCAAATTTTAACAAAATCGTTCTTTGGTAACTAAAGAAAGTTTCGCGTAGGCGGACGGACAGAAAATGTTTTATTCGATTGTCAACAAATTTTTTTTTTGGGGGGGGGGGGTGGTAAACATTTTTTTTCTTGGTCGATTCCAAAGGTTCATTATTGAAAATAATAAACCAGAATGGAACACTTACTGACGGTTGAAAAAACGCTGCAACTTATTACACAATGGTTTATTATTTCTATATAGATCACTCGTCTACAAAGCCACCAACCAACCATCCAACATGAACAAAAACATCGATCGCATTTCGGTCAGCTAACAATTGAACGGAGATTAGGCCTGTTTTGCGATTCACACTCGTGTTTCTGATTTATCGTAAGTCCAACCCTTAAATTCTCGTAGGGACCAAACGGTTTGTCCTACAGGGCTCCGTGTGGTCTCAAAAAATTCTATAGAATCTGAATGAGAATTAGAATGAGATTCCTCATATTTGTGGAAATTTTATGTTCAGACAGTTTTTTCACCTAATAAAACCAATCAAAAAACGTCTGCCAAGTGGGTGTGGCACATGGCTTCCTCGTATCCATAACCCGATTGTATAGATGCTCCGATGCATAGTTGTTAATCTCAAAACACCAATCTCTAAGTACCTTTCACTACCCTCATAGGGGACCATCTACACGTTAATCCGGACAATCCTAGAAAATTTCATCAAATTCGGATGAAAAATTAAGTGAGTAGATGTATGTGATTGGATCAAAAATATTCTTAGCCTCGACTGGGATTCGAACCCGCGATCATTAGAGCACAAATTAAGACTCTTTCCTCTGCGCTATTGAAGCCTCGTCATGTTACGATTTGAGACTCTCACAGGAGACCGTTCCTCTATGAATGAATCCCTCTATGAAAAACAATTCTCTATGATTTTCATAGGGGACCATCTAAACACTACTCTGTAACATCCCTGAAAATTTCATTGAAATCGAATGGAAAATGTAGAAGTTATGGCCGTTATTTTTTTTTTTTTTTTTTTTTTTTTTTTTTTTTTTTTTTTTTTTTTTTTTTTTAAACTCCCTCAAGACAAAATGTCTTTGGTGACGGAGGGGGCACGCCATAAAACAAAATAAATAAATAAAACAAATATAATGGGGAGGACGCCCAGGACTCACCCGACGCCGGCCCTAGGGATGAGGGATGATGAGGAAGGTGGGGGTGGGAGAGAGGGATGAAGGGAAGTGCCTCTATAAAATGACCACCAGTTTAAATATGAGCCGAGCAGTACGCGGCGGGTGACACCACGGAGTACACCTACTGAGATGCCCAACTCGCGCAACTCCGTGGCACTTTTCCCGCACCACACTCCGCGCCACGACAAGGTCGCAGCCATCACCCTGATGTTGTTGGGTGCCACTCCTTTTAGCTCTGACACTGCTTGCCGTAAATCATCTCTATCATACTTTCTTATCTTAGCCCGCCAGGTCTGCTCCATGTCCATGCTGCCATTAACAACCTGGACATCCAGGATAATGCAAGACCTGTCGGGCTTGACGGCAACAATGTCAGGCTTCTTGCCCCGGTCACTTGGCATGTGGTATAATCTCTCTCTTTCAACATCCCAGCCGCTGGATGACAAGGCACCTGCTATCTGCTTGGCGACCGCATCATGACGTAGGATGCGGCCCCCGTGAGTTCGTGGACACTGCTGCACTACATGATACAGATGTTCATTTCCACTCCGACAGGCACGGCAAAGGGTATCTGTCATCCCACGACTACCTCTAGAACACCGTACCGCTGTTGGCAGTGTTGCCACGCGGACGGCGTGGAAGTTCCGGTAGTCGCGGGCCCCAATGCCCTCCGAAGCCCAATCCACCCATTGGGATGAGATAAGGCTTTCGGAGCACTGTCGGAGTTCTTTACCATCTACTGACTCATGCAGGGCAGCAGCAAACTCAGCAGACGAACTGGGTTTTGGAGCAGATGGTGTTGCTCGGTCGCACCATGCTAACTGCTGCCTGACAAAATCAAGACCAGCAGCAACACGGGCGACCTCCCAGCTCGACCCCTGAAGGGCTAGCAGGCGCTGGCGGCGCAGAGAAGGGGTACATGCGGAAAGAGACACAATACCAAGCCCACCGGATTTGACCGGTGCATGGATATAGGCACTTGGGACACCAGGTGGGAACCTCAGCCAAGAGCGCACAGCAGAGCGGACTTCTCTATCTAATTCTTGCAGCCTCCCCGCCGTAAGCCTACCGAAAACTAACCCGTAGGTTAGCTTCGGCAGTAAGTACGTGCGGAGGAGGCGCAGCCTCTGCTGTGGCTTCAATGGAGCCTTGGTGATGCGGGCTAGCGCCCTACCAAGGTCCACACGGCTGGCAGTAATGGTGGCCACCCCCATGAAGTCGACTCCAAGGTACCGCCAGACCTCCAACACAGATCGAGAAGGAATGGGAGCCTGTCCTATGACAAAACCCCCATCCACAACCTTCACTTTATGCTGGCGACCCGACGGGACCAAGGAGACCGACCCACATTTATCGGGGTTGACCACGAGTCCACACCTGGATAGCTGCTTAGCAAATGCATTGAGGGCAATCTGCAAGCCCTCACGGGTTTCTGCGAGTAGGATAACATCATCAGCAAAGGCCAATGCTCCTACTCGCACCCCAGGGGCGAGATCAAACCCTACTTCTGTGGGCAGCTTACCCAAGGCCGTATCCACGACCAGGTTGAAGAGGAGTGGTGATAGGGGATCCCCCTGGCGTACCCCACGCCCTATCCGTATATCCCCTGACACCTCACCTCCTGCCTCGAGGACCGTCACGCCTTCATGGTACAGACAGGCCACATACTCAATTAATCGAGATGGGGCCCCGACACCACGAAGGCAATCGGTCAGGGCAAGGTGACTGACTGTGTCAAAGGCCTGTGTGGAAATTCACGTTTGCACATGCGCAGTGGCCACTATCAGTCCGAAGGTGGCGATTTTCATAGGAGACCATCTAAAGACTAATCTGTAACATCCCTGAAAATTTCATTGAAATCGACTTGAAAATGTAGAAGTTTTGGCCGTTACAAGGAATTCACGTTTGCGCATGCGCAGTCGCTTTTATGAGTCCGGGGATGATGATTTTCATAGGGAACCATCTACAACCTAATCCACATAATCCCTGAAAATTTCATCGAAATCGAGTGGAAAATGTGGAAGTTATAGCCGTTACAAGGAATTTCACGTTTGCGCATGCGCAGTCGCTTGTGTCAGTCCGAGGATGATCATTTTCATAGGGGACCGTCTACACACCAATCCGCACAATCCCTGAAAATTTCATCGAAATCGGACAATAACTTCGTATAGTTATGCGCGTTACAAGGAATTGATGACAGACAGACAGACACACAGACACACAGACACACAGACAGACAGACACGGAACCAAAATTGTTCAAAAAGGTCTAAAACGCAAAACGCGAGTGAAAATTTTGATTTTGGAGAACTTTTTTTTTCGTCCTTGAAAAGTGAAAACAAAGCTTCCGCTACCTTGGTAGACTCGGAAGCAAAAGTTGCGTTTGCCATCAGAGATTACGGAAATTGAACGCTCTCTTCAGCGGTATCCTCAGATTTAAACTTATTGGATCAATTTTATGGTAGTTGCAGTCCTTTTAGAGACTAAGGCTAAATCACGAATGAAATCTCAAATGTGAAAAAAGTTTGATTTCACGTTGAGTATAAAATATTTACGTGTAGGACATTTTTTGTTGCGAGTTAGTTGTAGAATCACCCTGTCAAGTATTGACCACATTATCTGATACGCCCTGCATTAGGTATGCTCTTGATGGAATTGTCAGGAAATCTCCGAGTTGCGACTTTCACTGGATGTTTTATTGTAGCATCACGGTATTTCAATAGTACTGGAAAATTTCCGTGTCGAGTACTACCTATTCAAGTAATTACCTACCTAATATATTTAAATAATTACCTTTTAAAATAATTGCCTATTAAAATAATTACCCACTGTTTGTTTGAAGGTGCCTTTGGGTCGGATCGGACAACGAGGAAGCGGATGTAAACTGGAGGCCGAGTACTCCCTGGACCCAGGTGAGTCCGTTTCATAACATTTTCATACACCAATAAATATTGATATTTGTACACAATATGCACGCGTGATAGATATTGTGTTTCTACTGCCTGTGAAAGCGCGATTCCGAATTACGTGGGCCTAATTCAATATTGTGGTCCTGTCACGTTCCAGCTTCACCCGTGTGAGTGGGAACTTCAGAGGGACACCACTCGATCAATAGTACATGGAAGCTCTTATTGTATGACGTAGTAATATTTAGTAGTAGTAGAGCGTCCCCTGGGAGAGTTGAACTTTGTTGTTAAACTTTGAAAAAAATGATCTCATTGAAAGCTTCCAGAAGAAATGCCATACTATGAGGCGTTCTGATCTCTAGAGTATATACTCTAGTATATGACTTAGTATATTATTTAGTTAATGACTTTTCAGACCAGAGTATATACTCTAGTATATACTCTGGTCTGAAAAGTCATTAACTTCACAATCTGGTTTCTAAACAGACCAGGCTTAAATCATTATTCAACTTTCCATCATTCGAAATTCAGTCAAATAAATATTCAGTAAATTTATCTTCAATCCTTTATTGAAGGATCATTTTTGGTTTATTATTTTCTATAATGAACCTTTGGAATCGACCAAGAAAAAACATTTTAACACACCCTCAAAATTTGATGGTTTACGTTTCAAGGTACGTAGAATCCAAAAATCGAATAAAAATCTGGCCGTCCGTCCGCCGTACGCGGCACTTTTGCCACTTAGCATTGACCGATTTTGATGAAATTTGGTATGTAGGCTCCATTTGGGTTCTAGTTGGCCCCGAAGATTTTGGTTGATGTAGGTCACTTCTAAGGGTTCCAAAATCAATTTTGAAATTTTGAAAACGCCCTAACTCAAAAACGTCTGCCAAGTGGGTGTGGCACATAGCTTCCTCGTACCCATAACCCGATTGTATAGATGATCCGATGCATAGTAGTTAATCTCAAAACACCAATCTCTAAGTACCTTTCACTACCATCACAGGGGACCATCTACACGCTAATCCGGACAATCCTAGAAAATTTCATCAAATTCGGATGAAAAATTGAGTGAGTAGATGTATGTGATTGGATCAAAAAAATTTTTAGCCTCGACTCTGTGCTATTGATACATAATTCGACTTATCCTCTGTGCTATTGAAGCCTCATCGTGTATACGATTTGAGACTCTCACAGGAGTCCGTTCCTCTATGAATGAATCCCTCTATGGAAAACAATTCTCTATGATTTTCATAGGGGACCATCTAAACACTACTCTGTAACATCCCTGAATATTTCATTGAAATCGGGTAGAAAATGTCGAAGTTATGGCCGTTACAAGGAATTCACGTTTGCGCATGCGCAGTCGCTTCTATCAGTCCGGGGATGATGATTTTCATAGGGGACCATAAATACTAATCTGTAACATCTCTGAAAGTTTCATTGAAATCGGATGGAAAATGTAGAAGTTATGGCCGTTACAAGGAAATTTACGTTTGCGCATGCGCAGTCGCTTCTATCAGTCCGGGGATGATGATTTTCATAGGGGACCGTCTGCACACCAACCCGCACAATCCCTGAAAATTTCATCGAAATCGGACAATAACTTCGTATAGTTTTGCGCGTTACAAGGAATTCATGACAGACACACAGACAGACAGACACGGAACCAAAATTGTTCAGAAAGGTCTAAAACGCAAAACGCGAGTGAGAATTTTGATTTTGGAGAACTTTTTTTTTCATCCTTGAAAAGTGAAAACAAAGCTTCCGCTACCTCGGTAGACTCGGAAGCAAAATGGGTAGACCATTTTAATGAGCAATACCCAAAATCTGCGACAAACAAGCTCTCGCGTGAGTTTCATATTTTTCCTATTAGACAAACTAGGTAGATTTTTTTTTAAATATCAAACTTCTACTAATTGCTTATTTCATTGCTTACCACAGAAAATCTTCAAACAATTACAATCGACCAACGAGCGTATCTCAAGTGATTAACGACGGTTGTGTGGTAATTTACTACCTTTTTGTTGCCTCTTTTGAGAGGATTACCAAGCGATCGGTCCTAAGATTTTACAGTCACTTTTCGTTCTCTGCGGTTGTAGAAGGGAAAGGGACATTGGAAAGTTGAAGGCCGCTTAGTACGTCGAACAACGTAAAACAAACTATCATAAAAGTGGAAAACTTCGAAGCGATGATTGACGACATTTCGAATTATTTGGTGACTTTGAGTGTAGGAAATTACATAAGAGGTTTCATACTGCAAAGGCATCACACTCCAACTGACATTGCATTATACTTATACAAGAATTTATTCTGCTCTAAAACTTGGAAAAATGTCTGCTCTTGGTTGCGGAAAGTGGAAAGTTTGGTCTCCCGAGCGGTTAAAATTGAAATCCTGACTTGCATTGTGGTTTATTATTTTCAATAAAGAACCTTTGGAATGGAGTAACAAAAAAAGTGTTCACCCCCCCCCCCCTCAAGGCACACTGAACTTTGAGCGAAAAAAATTAGTTGGTTCTGAATTCTGATCATGAAAGAGCTGTGTTCTAAGCAGGCTGTTCATATTTTACTTTTCATTGAAATTTTCTATTTCCATGCCGGAAAGAAAATTTTGGAAGAAAATTAACACAATGTGTTAATGTCATGAAAACTTCATTTTCACACAAGCAAATCATAGAGGACCATTCTCCAATTTTCAATGGCCATCATCCAATTCGTAGCATCATCCTCCAACTCATAGTGATGGGAAATCTGCAAAACCGCTTATCCCAAAATAACCCAGTTCGTCTAAAATGGCATTTAAACCAGGGGCGTCAGGAGAGAATATTCGTCAAACTTCTTGGCCAGTCACAAAGGAATAAACAATAGTGAAAAACACTGCTAATTGTTACATAAAGATTTATTATTTTTCTGATTAGATCACTCGCCTGCAAAGAACACAGCCTTGCCATTGTATTGTCACCACCTACCAACCGTATTCTCGCTCCAGAATCAAGTTTATTTTGATGAAATGAACGCTTCATACTCAATTCGAACAAATAAAGAGTTGTGGGTGCTGTCATTAGGACATTATTTCAATAACGGTTGCTAACGACGCAAAACAGAATACAATTCTAAGAAACGATCGCATTTTGGTCAGCTAAAATTTGAACGGAGATTACTCCTCTGTTGTGATTCACACTCGTGTTTCCGACTTATCGTAAGTGAAGTTCTCATAGGGAGCACAAGTAGACCCCCGAATACCATAATAGGTATCTACCTACCGAGTTTCTTCAAAATCGGTACATTGTATAAACAAAAAGAGATGCGGACGGAAGGATTTTTTTTTTAATTCAATTTTTGGATTCTTTATTACCTTGGTACGTAAACCATAAAACTGTGAGAGGGATTAAACATTTTTCTTCTAGAAAATAATAAACTAAAAGGGAATAATTATTCCTGTCATGAACACTCGTGGAGGAGATTTCAAATTTAGATCTACAGTGATGTGAAACCTCCATTCTACAATAATACAATAAATTCTCCGTATTAAGAGGAAAAACGATTGGGTACAGTGAAAATACAGTAAAATCGGGAACGGGACAGCAGCCATCGCCAGACAGTCGCAATTTGCGGAGAAAAAACGAACTGACAAAGAAGGCCAAAAACTGAAAAAAACCGGTTGAAATTGAAAACCTTCGAAGAGGCATAACTACCTAGTTCAGTTATAAATAGGTACTCTCAGTAATTAGCCATGTAATATTTGAATCAATAAATAATTACTTACTTCTGTAGAGTAAATTAATTGAAAGAACGCACCTAAGGCAATATCTGCATCGTCGTGAGAGACGTGAATGGATGGATACTTCATGCCTTGCCCTTCAGGGGTTGATTAGTATCCATCCATTAGTATCCATAGGCTCATCTTCCAAGTGTTTCTGCTTTCATGGTCACCAACCATCCTCGATTGTTTACCTGTGCTGTTCTAGGTAAGGCAATACTGGACCCCGCGTTAACCCCCCCCCCCCCTCCCGAGAGTCACAATTCGTTTCTACGAACTGTTTGCCGTGCACCACCAGCCCCCCTCCACCCCCCCCGCGCTAGTTCCAATCGATCGTAGTTACCGACTTCATGGAATAATGTTCCATGCCGACCTGTGGAACTCTCCGGTGTGTTGCGGGCTAGTGTCCTAGGCAAAATCGCCTTCCATTCTTCTACTTCGCCTAACTTCCCTTTAGTTGATTATAATAAAATAGTCCCTAAATATTATGCAATTTTTCCGAAATCGGCAATTTACTACCTGCAACAGTTTCCTCGATCTCAATGGCCGTTGCTAGCGTATCAGCGCTTATCACTCAGGCGATTTCGTTTCGCCCTTGAATCTCTTCTCAATGTAAACAAAAACAGCTGATTTTCCCGAAAACTTCTCTCGTACGATTTCCTTGTTTCATTTCCCTCGCGCGTCGCGTCATGATCATGATCTTAAGTTGTTGTTTGGTGTTGAGTGATTAGTTCCCAGTAGGTTTTACTTTACTAGATTCAAGTACCGGTTTTCTGTAATTGTTTACGCCCGAGTTCGGCGTTTTGCGATCTTCTTTCCTCTTGAGTGTTTTGTCGATAGATTTCAGGATAGGTACCTAAATTCCGAATGAAGTGCCGTATTTACCACCCCTATTTCGGGCCTAAAACTACAGGCAGTGCGGGTTTATGGTCATTTCGCCTACGATTCGTGAGTTTAGTGATAGTGAGTGACCAGTGCATCGGAAACAGGCGGATACGATCAATTTCGAGCGAATTACGTAAGATGGAGATTGATCGTCGCGAACACAGCTGATCGAACATTCACCAATCCCGTGAGGTTGGGTATGTTCCTACCAAGGTAGTTAATAAATAGGTAATTATTACTGTGGGGAAATATTAGAAATTAATATTTCGAGGAGAATTCATGCGCGACTTTTCGCATGCAATTGAATTAAGTGCATTTGAATGATATAAAGTTCGATGAATAATAATATTGAAGATAGGATGCGGATTGCAGATGGCCTAAGCTGACGCCCATTTTGATTGTATCATTCATAAGACGTCTCAATTGACTTGACGTTTCACTAAATTTTCCGATCGTGTTGATGTCATAACTTCTCCCATTCACTTGTATGCACGGCAGCCAAAACCTTTTCTTTCTCCGTTTTGTGGTCTCTTCTTATCAGTCGACATCACTGCTACGATCGCGGCCCAATCCCGCTCTTCACCCACGTCCATAAAAGCCGGCGCTAAATGATCCACAATCGTCAAAAAGCGCTCGAACTTGATTTTGAGAAGTATTTCCTCCAAACATGTCGGCCTAAAATATGTGTTAGGTATCTCCTGTGAGTGCCATTCCCTGAGTTTTAGGTCCCCACTGTTGATTACATGACGGCGATTAATCATTAAAATACTAGAAATGAATAAAATATCTGAAATCCTAATGTATCAGAATCGTTATTTCAATTTTACTTGTTCAGACCGACTAGGTTGAAGCATGTTTTTTTTTTTGTTGTAAGATGTTCGAAAGACAAAAATTCGGATGAAAAATTAAGTGAGTAGATGTATGTGATTGTATCAAAAAAATACTTAGCCTCGGCTGGGATTCGAACCCGCGACCCCTGGGGGACAGTTGAAGTTACGGCCGTTACAAAGAAATTCACGTTTGCGCATGCGCAGTCGCTTCTATCCGTCCGGGGATGATGATTTTCATAGGGGACTATCTACAACCTAATCCACATAACCCCTGAAAATTTCACCGAAATCGGGAAGAAAATGTGGAAGTTATGGCCGTTACAAGGAAATTCACGTTTGCGCATGCGCAGTGGCTACTATCAGTCCGAAGGTGATGATTTTCATAGGGGACCATCTAAATACTAGTCTGTAGCATCCCTGAAAATTTCATTGAAATCGGATGGAAAATGTAGAAGTTATGGCCGTTACAAGGAATTCACGTTTGCGCATGCGCAGTCGCTTCTATCAGTCCGGGGATGATGATTTTTTTCATAGGGGACCGTCTACACTCCGACCCGCACAATCCCTGAAAATTTCATAGAAATCGGACAATAACTTCGTATAGTTATGCGCGTTACAAGGAAATCATGACAGACACACAGACAGACAGACACACAGACAGACAGACAGACAGACAGACACGGAACCAAAATTGTTCAGAAAGGTCTAAAACGCAAAACGCGAGTGGAAATTTTGATTTTGGAGAACTTTTTTTTTTCGTCCTTGAAAAGTGAAAACAAAGCTTCCGCTACCTTGGTAGACTCGGAAGCAAAAATTTGATATAAAGGTATTGTTTTCCTTCAATTTAAGATTCTATAGAATTTTTAGAATTTTTTGACACCACGCGGAGCTCTGTAAGACAAACCGTTCGCTCACTACGAGAATTTAAAGTTTGGACGTACGATGTATCAGAAACACGAGTGTGAATAGCAAAAGAGGCCTAATCTCCGTTCAAATGTTAGCTGACCGAAATGCGATCGATGTTTTTCTTCAAGTTGGTTGGTGTTAACCATGGCAAAGCCGTGTTATTTGCAGACGAGTGATCTATTTAGACAAATAATAAACCTTTGTGTAATAATTTGCAGCGTTTTTCGTTTATGTGTCAATGTAAAGACATAAAAAAGCAAAATTTACAGTTAGTGTAAAATCACAACAATTAATTATACTATATTTTCTGTATGCTGTTACTTAGCGATAATATGGTTTCTACTTTTTTGAACAAGATAACCAGTTATCACTCCAATAGTTTATCAGTAATGTAAACGACCATCTAATGTTGAATTTTCAATTGGCGCCCCTGGCGTCGACGACGTCATCAGCTGTCTTCCAAAGGGAAGATAGAATGAGGAATTTCACCGAATTCTGTTTGCATTTTTCCTGAATAGTTAATGGTGTGGGATAGATGAAAATCGGGCTGATTTCGCAAAATAAGTCTCCTGTTATTTTTGGGAGACAATCAAAATTTTGCTTCCGAGTCTACCAAGGTAGCGGAAGCTTTGTTTTCACTTTTCAAGGACGAAAAAAAAAGTTCTCCAAAATCAAAATTTTCACTCGCGTTTTGCGTTTTAGACCTTTCTGAACAATTTTGGTTCCGTGTCTGTCTGTCTGTGTGTCTGTCTGTCTGTCCGTCTGTCATCAATTCCTTGTAACGCGCATAACTATATGAAGTTATTGTCCGATTTCGATGAAATTTTCAGGGATTGTGCGGGTTGGTGTGTAGACGGTCCCCTATGAAAATCATCACCCTCGGACTGATAGAAGTGACTGCGCATGCGCAAACGTAAATTCCTTGTAACGGCCATAACTCCACATTTTCCACTCGATTTTGATGAAATTTTCAGGGATTATGTGGATTAGGTTGTAGATGGTCCCCTATGAAAATAATTATCACCGGACTCATAGAAGCGACTGCGCATGCGCAAACGTGAATTCCTTGTAACGGCCATAACTTCTACATTTTCAATCCGATTTCAATGAAATTTTCAGGGATGTTACAGATTAGTATTTAGATGGTCCCATATGAAAATCGTCACCTTCGGATTGATAGTAGCTACTGCGCATGCGCAAACGTGAATTCCTTGTAACGGCCATAACTTCTACATTTTCAATCCGATTTCAATGAAATTTTCAGGGATGTTACAGATTAGTATTTAGATGGTTCCCTATGAAAATCGTCACCTTCGGACTGATAGTAGCCACTGCGCATGCGCAAACGTGAATTTCCAGTTCTCCAAACTGTCATCTCGCTGGCCCGTATGAAGCGCCGCCAACTCCATCTGGCTGCTCTGGACGTCGCTAAGGCCTTTGATACAGTCAGTCACTTTGCCCTGACCGATTGCCTTCGTGGTGTCGGGGCCCCATCTCGGTTAATTGAGTATGTGGCCTGTCTGTACCACGAAGGCGTGACGGTCCTGGAGGCAGGAGGTGAGGTGTCAGGGGATGTACGGATCGGGCGTGGGGTACGCCAGGGGGATCCCCTATCACCACTCCTCTTCAACCTGGTCGTGGACACGGCCTTGGGTAAGCTGCCCACAGAAGTAGGGTTTGATCTCGCCCCTGGGGTGCGAGTAGGAGCATTGGCTTTTGCCGATGATGTTATCCTACTCGCAGAAACCCGTTAGGGTTTGCAGATCGCCCTCAATGCATTTGCTAAGCAGCTAGCCAGGTGTGGACTTGTGGTTAACCCCGATAAGTGTGGGTCGGTCTCCTTGGTCCCGTCGGGTCGCCAGCATAAGGTGAAAGTTGTGGATGGGGGTTTTGTCATAGGACAATCCCCCATCCCATCTCGATCCGTGTTGGAGGTTTGGCGGTACCTTGGAGTCGACTTCATGGGGGTGGCCACCATTAGTGCCAGCCGTGTGGACCTTGGTAGAGCGCTAGATCGCGTTACCAAGGCTCCATTGAAGCCACAGCAGAAGCTGCGCCTTCTCCGCACGTACTTACTGCCAAAGCTGACCTATGGGTTAGTCTTTGGCAGGCTTATGGCGGGGAGGCTGCAAGAGTTAGATCGACAAGTTCGCTCTGCTGTGCGCTCTTGGCTGAGGTTCCCACCTGGTGTCCCAAGTGCCTATGTTCACGCACCGGTAAAATCCGGTGGGCTTGGCGTTGTGTCTCTCTCGGCATGTATCCCTTCACTGCGCCGCCAGCGCCTGCTAGCCCTTCAAGGGTCGAGCTGGGAGGTCGCCCGTGCGGCTGCTGATCTTGATTTTGTCAGGCAGCAGTTAGCATGGTGCGACCGAGCAACACCATCTGCTCCAAAACCCAGTTCGTCTGCTGAGTTCGCTGCTGCGCTGCATGATTCAGTAGATGGTAAAGAACTCCGACAGTGCTCCGAAAGCCCTGTCTCTTCCCAATGGGTAGATTGGGCTTCGGAGGGCATTGGGGCCCGCGACTACCGACACTTCCACGCCGTCCGCATGGCAACTCTGCCAACTGCGGTACGGTGTTCGAGGGGTAGTCGTGGGACAACTCTACCCCTTTGCCGCGCCTGTCGGAGTGGAAATGAACATCTGTATCATGTAGTGCAGCAATGTCCTTGGACTCATGGGGGCCGCATTTTACGTCATGATGCGGTCGCCAAGCAGATAGCAGGTGCTCTGTCATCTAGCGGCTGGGATGTTGAGAGAGAGAGATTGTATCACATGCCAAGTGACCAGGGTAAGAAGCCCGACATCGTTGCCGTCAAGCCCGACCAGTCTTGCATTATCCTGGATGTCCAAGTTGTCAATGGCAGCTTGGACATGGAGCAGACTTGGCGGGCTAAGATAAGGAAGTATGATAGAAATGATTTACGGCAAGCGGTGTCGGAGCTAAAAGGAGTGGCACCCAACAACATCAGGGTGATGGCTGCAGCCTTATCTTGGCGCGGGGTGTGGTGCGGGAAAAGTGCCACGGAGTTGCGTGAGTTGGGCATCTCAGTAGGCGTACTCCGTGGTATCACCACCCGTGTCTTGCTCGGCTCATATTTGAACTGGTGGTCGTTTTATAGAGGCACTTCCCTTCATCCCTCTCTCCCACCCCCACCTTCCTCATCTTCCCTCATCCCTAGGGCCGGCGTCGGGTGAGTCCTGGGCGTCCTCCCCATTATTTTATTTATTTATTTATTTTATTTTTATGGCGTGCCCCCTCCGTCAAAAAAGACATTTTGTCTTTGAGGGGAGTTCTATTAAAAAAAAAAAAAAAAAAAAAAAAAAAATAACTGCCATAACTTCTACATTTTCCATTCGATTTCAATGAAATTGTCAGGGATGTCACAGAGTAGTGTTTAGATGGTCCCCTATGAAAATCATAGAGAATTGTTTTTCATAGAGGGATTCATTCATAGAGGAACGGTCTCCTGTGAGAGAGACGAGGCTTCAATAGCGCAGAGGATTGAGTCTTGTTTGTGCTCTAAGGATCGCGGGTTCGAATCGCAGTCGAGGCTAAGAATATTTTTGGTCCAATCACATACATCTACTCACTCAATTTTTCATCCGAATTTGATGAAATTTTCTAGGATTGTCCGGATTAGCGTGTAGATGGTCCCCTATGAGGGTAGTGAAAGGTACTTAGAGATTGGTGTTTTGAGATTAACTACTATGCATCGGATCATCTATACAATCGGGTTATGGATACGAGGAAGCTATGTGCCACACCCACTTGGCAGACGTTTTGATTTCAAAACTAACCGGGAAAACGGACGTGAAGCGGGAACGCTCGCTGATTGGGCTGTTCGGATCGCCGTCTCCTACCAGTGTTGCCCATTGGGACGACGAAATCGTGTTTTCTAAGAGAAAAGTTATCAAACAAAAACAGGGGAAACCTAATTTTCCCCATCTTGCTTTTTCTATTTTTTTCTTCAGTTTTTCGATTTCGAACTTTACTGTTTCGTGAACTTTTGCATCTGGGGACTATGGATTTCTCGATCTCAGCGCTTCAAGCGGCCATAAATGAACGTCATTTTCCCGGTTTTTTTAAACATTCGTATTTTCTACACTGTTTTGTTTATTCGTAAATTAGGAATTTCAGGCTGAAAGTTTGCCTTTTGAGGTTTTTCGAGGTGCTGAATCCGATTTTGGGGTCAAAAATAGGAAATTCCGACATGGTGAAATTCGTCATTGGTTCCGATGATTTCTTTCATGGCTACTTATAGCCTCACCCTCTTAAGTAGAGCGGTGTTCACCAACGGCCCAACCCGGAAAATATCGGGACCTGAGATACCACCTACGAGCGGTCACCAATCCTGATAATATATGAGCCCGGGAACGTCTGCCTAGAGCTCGTAATCACGTTGCTAACTTCTGTTAGTCCGTTGTCATTGGTGTTCCAAGTGACGCAAAGTGCTGAAGGCACGCTTTGTTTGTGTTATGTTGCCTTGGTAACGGATGGCAAATGATGACTATTGACAATAAAAAAACGCTGCAAATCATTGCTCAAAGGTTTATTATTTTCTGTACAGATCACCCTTCTGTATAGATCACTGGTTCTCCATCAATAGCACCTACCACCATCTGTATTCTCCCTTGACCTTCCCTCTCAAATTAGAGGTTAAGGCCAGTCACGTTCAGGGATTCTAAACGGACTCCGCCAAAATTGGCAGCTTGATCGTCACCAATTGTCAACGTTTCGACAAGTTCACGTGTTTTTCACTCACGGGAACCAGCTAACGGCCGATGGTATAATAGTTTATTATACCTAACAAGATCTGCTTACAGGAAAATGATTTTGTCGTGGTTGTTAGAGATGGGTTGGTCGCAGTGCGAAGACGTGATAAATAGTACATATGTGTAATATGAAAGGCTAAAATTGATTTTGTTTTATATTTGTTGGGTATATTAAACTCTATGATTTGATGATGCAAGCATAGTTATGGGAGTGCTGGCGACGATATTTGCTAGGTGTCACGGGCCTTTGGCCTTCTTTCCTAGCAATAAGTTGTTTAAATTTCTAATTATGGTCCTCTACTTTCTTTATAACTAGAAATAATTGATAATGTTGAAGAAACTGGAAGAAATATGTTATTTTGTTTCTTTTGTACAACTAAATAAAATAAATAAATAATAAATAAATAAATAAATAATAACAGTTTCAAGTTTTGACCAATATTTAAAATCCGTTTTATTTCAAAATCTTAATTAGTTGGTAATGCAGAAACATAAACCACTACCGTTGATAAAAATGCGAAGTATTCTTGCTGAAAGTCAAAAAGGATAAAATGCAGATTGGAGCAATTTCCTTGGCGCCCCGAACGATGCAGAGGAAACTTGCCGTACGAGTTGGGGGAAAAGAGAACCTCGATTTAATCCCAAACAGACTCCCACAGCCAGTATATTCTCGAGGGACACTACTCGGTGCCGGAATACTAAATTTGCTTGGTTTGAATGTATTCTGCTGCTTTTTCCTCCTGCGGAAATGGGTGGCTGATTACACGAGGAAAAAACATATTTAATTTCCCGAGTTTGTGAGATGAAAAGTGTAAATTATATTACCTACTAACGTACATACATCAGGCGACAATATTCATTTATAATTTAGGTACTTCACGAGAGAAAATTATTCACTTCTTGACATTTGTGAGTCGAATCACTACCGACTACAAGAAAGCTCTTTATTCGTGTATAAAAAGCTGCAAATTATTCCACTAAGGTTTATTGTTTTTTTTTTTTTTTTTTTGTATCGATCACTCGTCTGCCAAGAACACGGCTTTGCCATGACTTTACCATAATTACTACCTAGTACCTACCTGCTTCACAATCATGTTTATTTGGTAGAAATAAAAGCTTCACACTCGATTCGCACGAACAAGGAGTTTGATATAGGAAATTTGATTACTGGTTGCTAAGGACGCAAAACTGAATACAACTCGAAGAAACGAACAGCGGTCGCATTTTGGTCAGCTAAAATTTCAACGGAGATTAGACCTCTGGTGATTCACACTCGTGTTTCTGATATTGACCATTGAGTGCTCGAAGGGAAGAACGGTTTGCCCTACAGAGCTCTGGTTGGTCTCATTCGATTCTAAATATTCATTACTATTTAAAATTGATGAAACAACAATACCTTTATTTCGAGAGTTTTCTTGCTAGGGTCTATCTGAAAATTTCAACCCTTACAAGTGACTGTCATCAACCAAAAGCTTCTGGGCGCAACTAGACCCCAAATGGAGCCTACATACCAAATTTCATCAAAATCGGTCAATGCTAGCTGAGCAAAGTGCCGCATAGGGCGGACGGACGGAAGAATGTTTATTCGATTTTTGGATTCTTCGTACCTTGAAACGTAAACCAACAAATCTTGAGGTGGAGTTGAAATTTTTTTCTTGGTCGATTCCAGAGGTTCATTATTGAAAATAATAAACCAAAAGTTTTCTTTGTTAGGTTGCCAGTAAAGCTTTCTCACAAAGAATATCAAGGGAAGATTTGATGTAGGTTCAAAAATTCCTTCATTCCTTTAGTTTAATTCTTTCAGCTCAGAGGTAGACCGGGTTTTTCATTTTTGCTAATGTCTCATAGCCGAGTTTACCATCATCCTCATCAGGTCATTTTTCACGTGGGCCGAGTTTTCCATTTCTCGAAGGGGTATAGTCCCGATTTTACCATACTAATTGAGATAATAATGATTAGATATCTTCATAGTAAGAAGAAGGCAAAACGTTGTAGTTAATTGTAGTTTAATTGTTTAGCGACAGTTTCTCTGGCTAACTTACCAGCATCTTCAGGCTTTTAAAAAAATTCCTTAATGTTTCCATTTTGTCCAATGTCTTGTAGTTTTATTAGTCCTCTTTATCTGCCTCCTTCCCTACATCCAGGCCTCTTTACGAATGGGTAGTCAAAATCCAAAAGAAAGCAATCTTTTTTTACCCATACGTTTTCGTTGAACATCTTTAGATACACCAAGAGAAGAGTTGAGTGTAAATTCTGACCAAAAACGTTTGTATACGAGTCTGCAACACATTGGGACATTTGGTGTCTTTACTTTTTCCCGTCCCCCTTCACCTACCTATACCTTCGCTACCTACCAACAATAATATACTTTCTGAATAATTGTTTGTTGACGTGCAACAAACTCCATCTGCAAATGTTGTTTACAGTTCCTTTAACTCAGTATATCTCAGTTTCTTCCATAATTACAGCGGTTTTGGCAGTATATATAATGTATGCATACATTTAGGGCTTTCCAACGAATGCTGAACGATTTTTCTACGAACACGAATGACGAAGATAAAGTTCCGTAGCAGCGACTTGGTTGTAAGTGAATATCATATTTTCGTGAGCAATTCTCGTGACGTTTGTTCGTGCCAAAGTAAAAACATAAAATGTCGAAAACTTTATATAGGTACTATTCTTGGTTAAATCTCTCTTTCTGATATAAGTTTTGTACAAATAGATATACAAGTTCCTCACTTGTCTCAATGATTCCATAGAGAGAAGAAAAAAATTTTGGTATAAAAACAGAGCAAAAGTCCAGGTAGGTAGGTACTTCAGAAATGAGGCGGAAGAATTAAAAAATTCCGGAAAAATAGCCCCAAATAAGCTCACGTGACTGGGCAAGAAAAATTGATCGATTGTGACAAGTGAGGAACATGTATTTATCTACTTGTACAAAACATGTATCAGAAAGAGAGTTTTACCAAGAATAGGATATAATGTGTTTTGCTTTCTTTTTGGATTTTGACAAACTAACCCGTAAAGATGTTGGGATGTTGGGAACGATGCAGATAGAGGGGACTAATAAAACTACAATGGAAATATTAAGGATACATTTTTTTTAATGCCTGAAGATGGTGGTAAGTTAGCCAGCGAAACTGTGGCTAAACAATTAAACTAAAACCGACATTTTGCCTTTTTCTTACTAAGAAGAGAACCAAGAGTCGATTCGACCAACAAGTATAAAACTCTCTCACGACTCTACAAAGTTCATTGATGATGAAATGTACTTAACCCCGAACGAAATACTGGTTCTAAACGATTATAATACTTGTGAAGGGTTTTCTAAGCAATATTCAAGAATAAATTTAATTAATACAACATGAGCATGAAAGGTCAAGGTTCTGCGATTCGAAGGGTCCGATCATATCGCCCTTGGTGGCACGCCAGCTACCCTAGTTGATGGTAATAGTGGAATTACGTGCAGAGCGCGATATGAGTATCCACTGTCGTCAAACTCGTACCACGTGTAGTAAAAGGAGTGTTCAACCTGAAAGTTGTCTGGTATGTCAGACCAGACCAATCCATTTTGGTTTATTGTTTTCAATTTCAATTCATCATGAAGAATCTTTGGAGTCGACCAAAAAAGAAAATTTGAACCCCCTCTCAAAATTTGTTGTTTATTTTTCAAGGTACGTACCTATAATCCAAAAACCGAATGAAAATTTGCTATATAATAATATAGAATATTATAAATAGAAAATAGAAAATAGAATAAATAGAAAGAAATAGAATAAATAATATATAAAATAATAGAATATAAAGGTATTGTTTTATCATAAATTTAAAATAATATTGAATTTTTAGAATCGAATGAGACAACTAGAGCTCTGTAGGACCAACTGTTCGCTCCCGATGAGAACTTAGATAAGGGTTGGAATAACGATGAATCAGAAACACGAGTGTGAATCGCAAAAGAGGCCAAATCCCCATTCAAAGTTTAGCTGACCAAAATGCAATCGATCTTCGAGCCCTTAGCAACCAGTAATCAAATTTCCTAATGAAGGCACCCACAACTCTTTATCTCTTCGAATTGAACGTGAAGCGAAAATATGGTTGGTTGGTAGGTGGCAATGGCCAAGCTGCTTTCTTTGCTGGGCAGGCGAGGATCTTTGAAGAAATACAGTAAACCTTTGTGTAATTATTTGCAGTGTTTTTGACTCAGAGATGCTCGACTCCATCTGTCGTTTCCCACTGTTGCATACACAAAAGACGGAAAAGTCAGAATTACTTCACCTGGCTTTGAACCAAGAGCTTAACTAGGGTTGAGGATTATGATGACAACTCCGAAGAGAATACAACCGTTGTTTACATCAGTTATCAAGCTTATCAAGTGTTTCACCCTCCAGAACAGGCTTCTGTTATTTTGCGCTTTTGAGTTTTTTTGTTGGGAAAATGTGTGAGAGACACGATGGTTTCTCTTCCAATTCTCTTTCATTGCTTGTTGCCATTTCAGTACTGTTCAATTTTCTCACCCTTCATCAGCATTTCCGTCCTCCAGTAGTCTTGTTCTTGTTTTCTCAATTGAAGGGTTTCATCTCATGAAACGTCCAACTTCTAGGGATCACCCAACTTGAACGAACCGCTAGCCAACGGCCCTGATTTCTCGGACTCGGCCACCACATGAAGGACTGTGGGTGGTCGACAGCTGAACCGCAATCGAAGCTAACTCGAGCCTTTTCAATGAAGTCCCTGACCATCTACTTACATTCACAAATGGACGGTTTCAATAATGGTTGAAGACTCATCAGAAGGGTCCAATGGGTCCAGTCCCTTCAGTTTAAAAATATCTGTCAAGCGGGTACTGCATACAGATAGGCTTCCTCGTATTCACCAATTAAATAGTCTGAGTGTTCCTCCAACTAACACTTAGTTGGCGCGTTTTTTAATTTGAAATTGCAATTCATTTTTTTCATAAAATTTATTGTTGAATTCTGTAATTGACGCGTTGCTAAGAGAAGCTGTATATCTTCCTCGTACAGTTACAAGGATGTAAGTGTTGAATTAAGGAAACTAGTGGGCAGCTGAATACCTTCGTGGTTCTTTCACCCCTTTAATTTGTTGATGCAAAAGTTCGTACAAAAGTCCAGTTTGCGATTATAAGAGCAGTAGCAGCATGTAAGAGCATTAGCCTTACGGCTCCGTGGCTCCAGGAGGGAAATCAGGTGCTTAGGCCTCGAGGGTGAAGACTTTCTTCCTCTTCTAGGGTGACGACGCTTTGCCATACCATACTGGCCCCGTCCGACAAGAAACGTCAACAAAATTTATTAATTTCAAGGCTCCTTTAAAAACATATATTAAAACGCTGCAAATTATTACACAATGGTTTATTATTTTTATATAGATCACTCGTCTGCAAAGCCACCAACAATCCAACATGAAGAAAAACATCGATCGCATTTCGGTCAGCTAAAATTTGAACGGAGATTAGGCCTCTTTTGCGATTCACACTCGTGTTTCTGATTTATCGTACGTAAAACCCTTAAATTCTCGTAGGGACCAAACGGTTTGTCCTACAGGGCGTAGTCTCGAAAAATTCTATAGCTAAATCTAAATTCTAAAAATCTAAAAATCTAAAGCTAAAACAGCTAAAAATCTAAATTCTTTTGTGGTTCACACTCGTGTTTCTGATTTATCGTACGTAAAATCCTTAGATTCTCGTAGGGAGCGAACGGTTTGTTCTACAGGGCGTGGTCTCAAAAAATTCTAAAAATTCTATAGAATCTTAAATTGAAGGAAAAACAATACCTTTGCATCAAAATTTTTTGAGTTAGGGCGTTTTAAAAATTTCAAAATTCACTTTTGAACCCTTAGAAGTGGCTTACATCAACCAAAATCTTCGGGGCACAACTAGACCCCAAATGGAGCCTACATACCAAATTTCATCAAAATCGGTCAATGCTAAGTGGCAAAAGTGCCGCGTACGGCGGACGGACTGCCAAATTTTTATTCGATTTTTGGATTCTACGTATCTTGAAACGTAAACCATCAAATTTTGAGGGGGTGTTGACAATTTTTTTTCTTGGTCGATTCCAAAGGTTCATTATTGAAAATAATAAACCAAGAGTGTTGGAGTTTGAAAAAAAAAATTAAAATTGAAATAAAAAAAAAGTATAGAAGAACTTTAGGAAGAAGTTCAAGTTTTGGTTTATTATTTTCAATAATGAACCTTTGGAATCGACCAAGAAAAAAAAAATTTTAACACCCCCTCAAAATTTGATGGTTTACGTTTCAAGGTACGTAGAATCCAAAAATCGAATAAAAATTTGGCCGTCCGTCCGCCGTACGCCGTACGCGGCACTTTTGCCACTTAGCATTGACCGATTTTGATGAAATTTGGTATGTAGGCTCCATTTGGGGTCTAGTTGTGCCCCGAAGATTTTGGTTGATTTAGGTCACTTCTAAAGGTTCCAAAATCAATTTTGAAATTTTGAAAACGCCCTAATTCAAAATATTTTGATATAAAGGTATTGTTTTTCCTTCAATTTAAGATTCTATAGAATTTTTAGAATTCTTTGAGACCACGCGGAGCTTTGTAGGACAAACCGTTCGCTCCCTACGAAAATTTAAGGGTTTATATCGAAGTATATAATATATACATATTATTTATATATATATTATATATAAATCAAAACACGAGTGTGAATCGCAAAAGAGGCCTAATCTCCGTTCAAATTAGAGCTGACCAAAATGCGATCGATGGTTGGTGATTTTTATTTTTTTATTATTTTTTTTTTATTTTTTTATTTTTTTATTATTATTTTTTTTTCTTCATATTGGATGGTTGGTGATTTTGTAGACGAGTGATCTATATAGAAAAATAATAAACCATTTTGTAATAATTTGCAGCGTTTTCATTTCGTTGTTAAGATTCCTGTCGATAGGAGAAAATATCTCCTACCGGTTGTATTTTTGTGTTATTAATATATGCGAGTGTAATCATAATGGAATAGAGCAGTATTATTATTTTCCATTTATAGTGAAATTAATGTGCACAAGGCATTAATTATGAATCTCTACAGTAATTGTTGTGTTCATGTTTTGAAAAGATCGAGGAATTAAATTGAATCATGAAATTGCCATTGGTCGATACCGGAGCAATAACAGGGGCACAAACCCTGGAAATTTCACTTAAATCAAACAATGAGTTTGAATTAGGTAAACCTACCAAGGACATAGTGTTGATATTACACGGAGTATCGACCAGGAAAGGATTCAAAATTAATTATAAAATCCTATGATAAATTGAAAATGTAAAACGAGAGTTGAAGTTTTGATACGGGTGGCCTCAAAATTGGGGATCTCATTTTTAGTCAAATGAACTTAGTTGGAAGGAACTAGCGAAATCTTGAAACGTTTACATCGCTTTCCAACTTCAAAACCGCTGTCATGGGACTAATGATTTTTTTTTTTTTTTTTTTTGTATGTTGGGACACTTTGCATTTTGCTTCCGAGTCTACCAAGGTGGCGTAATTTTATTGTCTTTGAATTACCTATTTTTATTATTGTTTTTGCATGTGCAGTGGATGCAATTCTTAGAGATCCATCCTTATTTTGAACTTTCGGTCCCCGTAAATCACAGACGTTCTATTAAAAATTACTTCGATGTTGATGCCAGCGTGGTCGTACGAATCGATTCGAAGTTCAGTCGAAAATCGGCGCAACTGGATAGTTCCAGCTGGATGGTGCCTATCAGTATCCGCTTATTTCCCATCGGACCGCACCCCTCGATCCAATTTAAACCCTACATTTCTCCCAACAAATCTCCCATCTACACTTCCGCCTTCCACCATAACGCGTTATTACTTTTAACACGGTCGGCCTCTACAAATATCATGTCTATTTCAATAAATAAAAAAAAGCTTACGATACCTTGGTAGACTCGGAAGCAAAACGGAGTAGGCAGAACGTTGTCTATTTTTACGAAGGGGTAAAGTCAAATTCATATCGACGGCTAGGTCGCCTTCAGTAACAAACATGAACTGAAAACACAAAACCAATGTCTCAAAATCGGAAGTTGTCGATATAGGGCGTTCTGAAAAATTCAACCCCTGTGTAGTTACAGACGATAACCAATAACTTTGGGTAAAACAACCAAGTGTCTTTGAAATAGGTCCTTAGTAGGTATCTAAGAAAATTGGGCAAGAAAAAAATGTTAACCTGCCTCAAAAATTGATGGTTCGCATTTCAACGTTCGTAGAATCCGGAAATCAAATAAACATTTTCTGCCCGTCCGCCGTACACGCCACTTTGTGCCCAAGGACTGATTTGGATGAAATTTGGTGCAGAGTTTAACGCTAATTGGACCAAAAAAATATTCATCGATTTCTCGGGAAATTTTGATAATAACTTACTTCATTTTAGCGTATTTTCAAAGAAATTTAAGATATTGCAATGGCCTCAAAATTACTTACAAAATTAAACAAAAATTACAAAATTACACTCTAAACATCTTAGAATGGGCATCCAAAAAAATTCCCTAAAGACTGAAAAAAACCTTTAAAAAAAGCTCATTACCTCATGCTGCATAAATGGACTTTTTAAACTTCCAATAGCTCAGAAAAATGTTTGAGAAAATTCAGTTCTTCATTAATTTTAAAATTGCAATTTAAATTTGGTTACTGTGGTGACACCTTGAGACATCCGTGGAATTCTCAAGATTTTTAATTGCACTGGTGACACCGTGGGAGATGGTCCTTACTCTGACTTCATGACAAATCGTCGAAATTTGGTGTCACTAGTGATATCGTGGTCCACTTAGGGTTAATAAAACCTCCCAAACCTGTGCAGGCTCAACCGTTTGCTTATGACGATAAATAATTACTTAATAGAGAGTTTGCTGCAAACAAATGGCCGCTAGGTCGTTGAAGGGCTAAAGGTGCCCGTCCACTAGGTCGGCAATGCGGCGTGGCGCGACGCGACGCTAAAAAAAATTTCTAGAAATATAGTGGGAAATGAATGGCAGCCCGTCCACTATTACTGAGCATTAGTTTACCAACAAAACCTGCTTTAACCTGCTCAGAGTCACTTAACAGGAGTATCGTTACTGTTCAAATCAACCTTCACGAGCGAAGAGGTTAGCATCCACACATTTTGGTTTATTATTTTCGATAATGAACCTTTGGAATCGACCAAGAAAAAAAAATTTTCAACACCCCCTCAAAATTTGTTGGTTTACGTTTCAAGGTACGCAGAATCCAAAAATCGAATAAAAATTTGGCCGTCCGTCCGCCGTACGCCGTATGCGGCACTTTTGCCACTTAGCATTGACCGATTTTGATGAAATTTGGTATGTAGGCTCCATTTGGGGTCTAGTTGGGCCCCGAAGATTTTGGTTGATGTAGCTCACTTCTAAGGGTTCCAAAATCAATTTTGAAATTTTGAAAACGCCCTAACTCAAAAAATTTTGATATAAAAAATTTCCGTCCGTCCGCCGTACGCCGTACGCGGCACTTTTCTTAGCAACACTGGACCGATTTGGTTCAAATTTGGTATATGGGCTCCATTTGGGGTCTAGTTGTGCCGCGAAGCTTTTGGTTGATGTAGGTCACTTCTAAGTGGTGAAAATTAAGGGTTGAAATTTTCAAGAGTGCCCTAGCTCGAAAACTCTTGAAATAAAGGTATCTTTTTTCACCAATTTTAAATAGTATTGAATTTTTAAAATTTTTTGAGACCACCCGGAGCTCTGTAGGACTTACTTGAAGGTTTTCCTTCGATAAAACAGAATCATGAGTATGAATCGCAAAAGAGGTCTAATCTCCATTCAAATTTCATCGGACTAAAATGCGATCGCTGTTCATTTCTTCGATTTGTATACAGTTTTGCCTTCTGCGTAACCACTAATCAAATTTCCATATGAAGCTTTCTATTTTTCCAATCGAGTGTGAAGCTTTTAGTTCTTTCTAATAAACTTGAAAAAGTTGGTAGGTAAAAAAAAGTTGGTGGGTAAAAAACGCTGCAAATCATTGCTCAAAGGCTTCTTCACTCTTCAGATCACTGATCAGCTGAGTGAGCTCCGAAGCCATTTTTACTCCTATTGAATGGAAGTGCTCTTCCAGGCGTCTCCAGCATTCGAGGAGATCTTCTTCACTCCTCAGATCACTGATCAGCTGAGTGAGCTCCAAAGCAATTTTCAATCCTATTGAATGGAAGTGCTCTTCCCGGCATCTCCAGCATTCGAGGAGATCTTCTTCACTCCTCAGATCACTGATCAGCCGAGTGAGCTCCGAAGCCATTGCTCAAAGCAAACCAAAAATTTTATGTTTCGCGTTTCAAGGTACATACAATTCGAAAATATACAGAAGGGTGATCTATACAGAAAATAATAAACTTTTTAGCAATGATTTGCAGCGTTTTTTCCTTCAATTTACGATTCTATAGAATTTTCAGAATTTTTTGAGACCACCCGGAGCTCTGTAGGACATACCGTTCGCTCACTACGAGAATTTAAAGTTTGGACGTACGATAAATCAGAAACACGAGTGTGAATCGCAAAAGAGGCCTAATCTCCGTTCAAATTAAATCTGACCGAAATGCGATCGATGTTTTTCTTCATGTTGGATGGTTGGTGACTTTGCAGACGAGTGATCTATATAGACAAATAAAAATAATAAACCATTGTGTAATAATTTGCAGCGTTTTTCCTTAGACGCATACTAATGATACTATCCAGACTATCAACATTTTTTTGATAATTTTAAATTGCAGATACCATACTTTGGTACTGGAAATTTTCTTTGTTCGCCCCTCAGATTTGATGGAAAGCAACCAGAAGTGTTTGCCCGAAAAACGTTACTCAGAAGGGGGACGCGCGTTTTGAACACTCCGATCACGCGCCTTTTTCAACACTCCGGTTTTCGAGGCGCGAAGCGCTGGGTTTTTCTTGCTCGGTTCCAAAGGTTCATTATGTTACTTATAAAACAGTAATTGAATTAATAAGATGAAAAATACATTTTTTACGATTGTCACATGAATTTACAGGTTAGGCGTTGCATAGGCCGACGGAGCCTAGCCACGGACCTACCCACAGAAATGTCGCAAAGGAACTGACATTGTTCAGAGAGCACTGAATCGCTAATTGCGAGCACATCGTCAAGACCTGACAAATAATGAAACTAGACTGAGACAACCTGACTTGTGTCGAGAATACTAAGGAATTTTTTTCGTGAAACGAAATGTCGTTTTTTAAATTGGCCACCCACGCTGACATCTCCCCTGTGGGAGTCGGTTAGTACAGACAAGTTTAGTAGTGGTGGGCAGTATAAGATCTCGTGCTACGCCCTCATCACGGCCTCGTCCTTGATGGAATTCCATTATTAATGGCCTTTGCCACTTCACCTAATTTTAACTGGTTTTTCGTGGTAAAAAAGAAGAACGTGATAAATAGGTTTTCTGAGGAAATGAACAACGTAGGTAATTTTTGCTCAAAGTGCCATTTTCCTTCCTCATTTCTGACTTCTGAAATAGAGTATACAGGGTGTTCTGTGTTAAGGGGTTCTCAGTTCCGAGTTAGTATTTCCTTCAATTACTGGCTGTTAGGATGATCTGATTGTGAATCCTAACTGAATTATGTACGATACCTAAGTGACTGAGAAAGAATTATTTGGTAGAAATGAGTTTACGCAAGCGCATCCGAGAGAAGAATGAAAATTACATTTTTGGTATCTAACGTTTTTAGTTTCTTAACAACTCGCAACTCATAACATAAACAAAATCATACATTGTAGTTAGTCCCTACACTGGCGTTCAAACTTAATTTGTACCTAAATTTGAAGTTTACGTTCGAAATTCATTAGTGCATCTGCCTAGGGAATCGAAAAACTAAAAGATTTCCGTTGGAGTCATAATTATTGCCGGAAAAACCGTTTATTTACTCAGGTTTCCCCATTTTTCGCCGAAAATTATTGTTCGATTTTGTTGAATCTAGCGGCAATCTCATCGCGAGTGACTTTATTCATATTAAAGATTATGGTTACTTAGGTTTCTCCCTGGGTTTCATGAGCGTGAATCGACGATTAATAAATTGATCATTTGAATCTAAATTGTGACGGATGGTTTCAAGAACAGCAAGGTGTGATCGGGGTTGAATAATAGTGATATCTACAGAAGTTTGTGGACCAATTTTGAATTGATCCCAGCGAATATTTAATTTAAATGGAAGACGTATTCACGATCTAACGATCTTCCAAAGAAGGGAGAATCTTCGATTTGCTTTTTTTTACTCATGATCGGAGGCATCCAAAGTTGGAAAGAACTGGAGAAAGAAGTAGTAGTAGAATGAAATACAAAAAACTTTAAAATTGCAGCCAATTTAAATTTCCTGGAATAGTGTTCATGTTTTTTCTGAAATAAATTTGTCTTAATATCTGAAACACCTGCAAATGGTTCCGATTCCCAATCAAATTTCTGTAGCCCTCAGTTTTTTTGTTCCATTATCGGTATGTTTACTCACGAAACGGAATTCGGCGATGCTTCCCTAAGCCTTCACTTTTTACGTTGAAAATATTGGAAATCCACCCTTTAAAAAGTCTTGAATTGAAAAATATTCAACGAGGACGGTTCTGTTGATGTTTGTAGCCCATAAGATGCCCTATAAATTGGGCGAAAAGTTATCCTTATCTTATTAAGATTATCAACTCCTAAATATTTATTTAGATACCTTATTTATACAGGGTGTTTCACGAAAAGGTTACACCCTCCTTAATTTTCGCAAAATACAGCGTAAAAAATTCCGATCAACGCAATTCTTCATGATTTTTTGTGAGGATCTCAGAAAAAATACTTTTGCGCAAAAAAGTTGCGCGCAATCGTGCGCAATTGACGCTAACTTCATTTTTTCAAATGGAACCCCCCTTTTTTATTACAGATTCGGATTCTACGTCAAATTTCATGAAAAATTCATACCCAAGTCGATTTTTTTTATTGCACGCAACCAGGCTTTTTGAACGCTCTAAGTTGCGCAACTCCACAATTGCACAAAAATTAGGTTTTGGAGAACCCTAAGTGTGGCACATGTTTTTTCATCTTTTTTTACGCTAAATCACATGGTGTCATCCGTTTTTCATTTTGACTGGAATTTTTCTAAATGGCGGCCAAAAATTCGGTTATTAGTGAAAAAATCGCTCTTTTTAAATCGTTATGAGTTTTTAGGCAATTTTATTCAGTTCAAGGATGATCGTACTGCGAGTTTTTATTTTAAACTCCACCGTAGACGGCCCCAAGCCCGTGGTTCAAAAGGAGGTGAGAAAATAAAAACTAAACATGATTTCGACCACAAAACTGACGTTTTCGTGAAAGAAATGTTAATTTTTCGTCTTGAAATCTTGGTCTTCCTCAAAACGGATGACACCCTATGATTCAGCGTCAATAAATATTGAAAAAACATGTGCCACACTTAGGGTTCTTCAAAACTTAATTTTTGCGCAATTGTGGAGTTGCGCAACTTGGAGCGTTCAAAAAGCCTGGTTGCGTGCAATAAAACAAATCGACTTGGGTATGAATTTTTCATGAAATTTGACGTACGATCCGAATCTGTAATAAAAAAGGGGGGGTTCCATTTGAAAAAATGAAGTTAGTGTCAATTGCGCACGATCGCGCGCAACTTTTTTGCGCAAAAGTATTTTTCCTGAGATCCTCACAAAAAATCATGAAGAATTGCGTTGATCGGAATTTTTTACGCTGTATTTTGCGGAAATGAAGGGGGGTGTAACCTTTTCGTGAAACACCCTGTGTATGCCTAATACATCGTCGCAACACCTCCTATCGACCATTCTTACGGAAATGAGATGTTAGGTTATTCCTATTCCTCTTTTCCCGTTGCACAGAGTTTTTGGCTTCAAATTATTTCTACTAGATGAAGGAGCCATCGGAACTCGAAAATCGACAATCCCCTATCAACATCGTAAATGGCAACAACCCGTATCAACCAGTTTTTCGCTTCTAAAAATTTGGGAAATAGTCGATAGGGGATGTTGCGACGATTGAGACACTTTTAAAGGCCGGTAAACGTACAGGGTTAGTCAGAAGTAATAATTACTTACTTATAAAATTTATAAATTACAATTATTTAATAATTACAATTATTGTCAAATTTTTAACGACTATAAAAACAAACCAATATCAAGATATAAAATTTGCTTGTTTCCTAAAAGTAAATCGAAAATAGTTTCATTTCAGTGACTGAAAAACTTAACTTGTCTCCGTTACTCTGTGCTTTGAAACACCTCATTTCCCAAATGTTGGCCGAAATTGGCTGAGCATTGCCGAAGACCTTCATGTAAATTTTTGATCACCATTCGAGTCATTTTTGTTGGAATGGCGTTGATTCCTTACCTGATCATCTCCTTTAAATCATCCAGACCGCCGGGTCTGTGCTCGAACACCTTCTCCGTGAGATACCCCTAGAGCAAAAATTGCAAGGGGATAAGTCTGATCTGTCTGACTGTCCACGCATCTCGACGTTTCTTCGGAGTTTTGAGAAAAATGTTCCCTGATAGATCTTCTCTCATCTCTTCTCATCCAGTTTATCCTCTCAAGGAGACGGTCTTTAAGCACATAGCTCATACTCTGGATGATTTAAAGGAGAAGATCTGGTGAGAAATCAACGCCTTTCATCCAGAAATGACTCGAAAAGGGGATGGAAAATTTTTGGGAAACTCTCAAGAAATGCATAGCCACTAACAGCCAACATAAAATGTCGGTACCAAATTTTGGAACATGTGATTTTTAAACCTCACTAAAATTAAACTATTTTCAGTTTATTGTAAGAAATTAACCAAGTATTGCTTGCGAGTCTACCAAGGTAGGGGAAGCTTTGCTTTCACTTTTCAAGGTAGAAAGTTCTTCAAAATCAAAATTTCCACTCGCGTTTTACGTTTCAGACCTTCTTGAACTATTTTGGTTCCGTGTCTGTCTGTCTGACATGAAATCCTTGCCACAGCCATAACTTCTACATTTCTCATCCGATTTCGATGAAATTATCATCTATAGAATCGAACAGATACTGCGGCACCTATTCTGCTATAAAATACTTCACGCTATACTCAGAGTGGAGGAACTCAGTCAATGGCGGTTGGAATAGGTTCTCCGTAAAATAAGGAAGCTTACAGTTCTGCAGGTCAGTTTGTTTATGTTTTTTCCATCTATTTCTTGTGCCAATATTGTTAAGCGTGAAGGGCACATGAAACCCAGGCATATCACCTCAGGCAGTCATGTAAGGTCGCTCCTAACTTCTATGTATCATAATATTAAACAAATGTGATATATTTTATATGATACATATAAAATATATAAATATATAAATATATTTGATATTTGATATATTTAAAAAAATATTTGATATATTTTATATGATACTATATTTTATATGATACAAAATGAGATGAAGAACACTAATTCTAGAATAGATGTCACAGTGTCTTCAGTCGTGAGTCAGAGGTAAAGGAAAGTTTTAATAGAAGGATTTTTTTGTATGTGAATTCCCTGTTCAGTATCCATCTTTCTACCTACTATACAAGGGATCACGCTTTGTAGGGATTACATAACATTTAATTTGTCAGCTCTGATCGGGTTTGTTGACTCCCTTCTGACTTGTTTCAGGGGAAACGGTTGTGAAGCTGCGCAAAGACGTCCTCTGGGTCCGGACGTCCGACTTGGCAGACGACTTCAACGTGACGGTCAAATGTTCCATCGGCGGCGTTTCCTTCGTCAGAACCTTCACCGTGGACGTCCTTCCCAGAACGCCCTGGCAGATCAGCTCCAAGGAGGCAGTGCGACTTATTCCCTCCAATGACGTTGAGAAGGTACGATTTCTTAAGCCATAACGCGACACATGAGTGTGGGACACTCACATGGAAATTTCGAGTTGTTGGGTTGGCCACCCTCCGCGCCCACAGGGGGATTGGCGCCCATGTAAATTCGGGCAATTTAGTCTGCTACCTGATCCCGTATGTCCTGCATCGCCAAGGCCTCTCCATCTCAAGGTTAGTCACGATTTTTCACAACCTTGTGAGTATGATATACTCCTGGTGTCGCCTAGGTGCCTTGTGATACCCACGTGTCATCCTTAGTTTTAGCGAATTTTCATTTCGATATTTGCACAGTAAATACCTAATGAGTGTTTACTAGGCAGTGAATTCATATTTCAGTCATAATGAATATTTTGATAGGTAGCGAATTTTTTTCTTTTCAATATCCACATGTAGGTAGGTGATTATCTTATCAGAGCATTACTGACAATTTTTCTTCTGAAGACTGAAAATTTGATTAAAAAACTATTGTTCAAGTTTATAAAAGTTTATTAGAATAAATTTGTGCAACAAATTTATTTTTCTCTGATTTTTTTGTAGACCTACATACATATTACACCCCAAAAACCAACCCCCCCCCCCGCACCTTTTTTTTGGCCAAAATCCTTCGACCCCCCCCCCCTCTCGCTCTCCTTCACACACAACCACACCCATCAGTAAGTACCTACCCAATAATAAATGAGGTAGGTATACACAGTGAGCAAGAATTGTGTTTTCTCAGCTTTTTATTCACCCCCCTCCCGCCCACCACCCACCATGTTCACCGCAATACACATATGTTTCTTTCATCGGAGTGTAGTCTTGAAGGTATATGAATTTCCTAACAATAACATGGTTAAAACTGGGAAAAAGAAGTTGTGAGTGTCCCATACTCGTGGTGTCGCCTGAATGGGTGGAAAATCACGTGTCGCGGTACGGGTTACGTAGATTTGCCGGCTATCAAGGGGAGGCTCAGGTCTTCCCTTTCCGATTTAGTTTTAAGGGGTCTCAGTCGGTCGCCGTTCGTTCCTCGTCCCAGGTTAGTATTTCCCTAAATTACAGGCGCTCAAACTTTAAACGTTGTTCCTAAATTGGAAATTTTCAAGGAATTTTCGAAATTCATTAGTGCGGCAGTCTAGGGAATTGAAAACTAAAAGATTGCCGCTGGAATCATCAAATCGAACCCCGAATCGAAAATCAGAATCGAATGATTCAAGCGGCAATCTTTTGGTTTTTCAGTTCTCTAGGCTGCTGCACTAATATATTTCGAAAACCCTTAAAAATTTCAAATTTAGGTACCTACAACTTTTAAAGTTTGAGCGCCTGTAATTTAGGGAAATACTAACCCGAAAAAAGGAACGAACGGCGACCGACTCAGACCCCCTAAATTTCACTGGTTATTCTGAGACCGTAATAAAGCTGAGTTCACATGAGCACGGTTGACGCGGTTATGCGTTCGGGCAATCTTGGCCGAAAAACAGCTAGTGCTCGCACGCATCCATGCCTATCGTCAAACTTTCAGGATTCGTTCTAAATTTAAATATACGAGGGATGTGTATAGGTTTTTTTTTGCATATTGTCTAGAAAACAATAAACCAAGTAAAACAAAAAAATAAACCAGAAAAAATTCCGAAGAAAAATGAAAAAAATCGAAAATTTCTAATAAAGAAGACGTTTTTGAAAGCATTTTTATGCTCAAAAAAGCGCTTTCCTTCGAACTTGTCCTCTTTTTGTTTCTAATTTTTAATAGTGAACCTTTGAAATCGAGCAAGAAAAAATGTGTACCCCCCCGCCCCCAAATTTGGTGGTTTACATGTCAAGGTACGTAGAATTCGAAAATCGAATAGAAAAAGATTCGTCCGTCCGCCGTACTCTTTTCCTCAATGACAAAATTTTGAGACAATTTGGAATATGGGCATTCTTAGAATCGATTGAGACCACCTAGATCTGTAGGACAAACCGTTAATAGCTTTTTTTCTTTATTAAGGCACATGCAACCTTCAAGAGGTTATGGGCGCCAAATTAAATGGTTACAGCAAATTATTGATTAACATTCGAAAAAGTGAGAAAAACAAAAGCTTTTACAGTTTGTAGAACAGTGACAAAGTTCTAAATTTATCGAAAATAACGTCCAACCAAGCTGAAATGTTACCCAGGACCTCTTCTACATTCCTCGGAGTTTCGGGTGATAGGTTGTTGAAAATTTGGCATTAGCAAAATTTGTGAATAGCAAAAGAGGCCTAATCTCCGTCCTTAGCAACCAGTAGGTAGTACACCAGTAGCACCCAGTTCAATTTTCCCAATTTTTTTTCAGTATTCAAATTTCCCAATGATGGCACCACAACTCCCTGTTTCTTCGAATTGAGTGTGAAGCTTTTATTTCCAAATAAACTTGATTGCTAAGTAGGTGGGTATGTGGTAGTTAGGTAGTGACAATGGCAAAGCATACGAGCGATCTTCCAGAAAAATAACAAACAAACCTTTATGCAATAATTTGCAGCTTTTTGTTGACAATTTTCGATTTTTTGGCGAAACTCGCAGTTTTTTATTAGGTTCCTAGGAATATTGCCTGGAAAGTCGTACATATTCGGCATTTTCGGTAATGAGAAAGCTAAAATTGAAAATACGGATTGTATCTCAATAACCTCAAAAATACATAAGTATTTCTGTGGATATGATGTCCATTTCATTCGCTTTCCGTTCCGTAGTTTAAGTGGCTAGCTCTAAACATCAGGAAGGTTTACCACTCAGTCCATCTCTCTCCAATGGGATTGAATCCCTTCACAGCGGTGCTTTCTATTCCCACGGCTCGCAATCCCTTCTGTGAGAAGCCGTGGAAGCTCTTAGTTCTTATCTCCCATCACATTTCCGCGGTTCAGCCCTTTCCTGCGCAGTAAAACCACTTTGAACTTTCTTCCACGGTTATTATCCGATTTAGGCGTCTCTATGAGTCGCTCGTGACCTCAAGAATCACATTCGACTGAATGAGAGAATTTGTTCGACTATCCAGTTAATACGCTATTGAAACCTTGCCTTGATTTTTCTCAAGACACTTTACGTGATATGTAATATAAGTAGCAACGACACAGCTGTACGTGGATGTGAAAAACAATCCAGCCAAATTCGATTTGTATTAGTAAGCCTTCTCATTTTATTCCGATGTCCATTATAGTTTGCACGGTAATAGCAATGGAATTAAGTACTTTGAATAGGCCAGTGAAGAGTTTGTCGCTTGGACTTGCCTGAATGATTTGCAGGAGAAGATAATTAGCTGTTGTTTCCTAATGTGTGTGAAATATTTCAACGGAATCATCGTTCCAGCATGAGGCTCGAAGTTGGTCGAAGGACACCATCTACTCCGGGGTTTCGAGAAAAAATAGTTATTGCACAAAAGTTGTTGCAATAGTCCGTAGGATCAGACCCTGAAGTTTGGATCATTAATTTTTGGGCACCCTGTATACACTTTTGGAAGTATTGAACTTGAGGATTCGTTATAGAATGCTCCAAAACTGACTTGATTGGAGAGAATGTCGAAAATTTTCTGTACTGTTTCTTGGCTGTTCTCTAGCGACTTACATGTTCTTCGAAATTCCACAAAATTCGGCTTGTCAACAGTTTAGTTGAACATAATAATAGAGTATAGTTGGAAAACAAAAGTATCTGCGTAATTGCATATTAGAGCTCTTTCGACTCACCAGCATTGCATCTTTCGGTCCCTTCATGTCTCCCCTTCCTACAATTTCCGTTCTTGCAAATTTCATTTCATTTCCTTCGCTTTTCGTCTCGCACTCGCGGAAAGACTTCACTTTTCTTGCATTTGCCGGCGGATTTGGAATTCCTCATTAAATTTTCACGGGATCAGGGATGGTTGGGTGCACTCTATTTCCCCAGTCAGTTGTAATATTTTCATTCTCGAGCCCACTTCGCAGGTCATTTCTTTCCCTCGGTTTTGAAAATAGAGAAAACTTATGTTGGGTACCAAAAATGGGTTTGAAACATAATAAGTGGTGCAGACATTTCCAGAGGACGTTCCATTTGATAAGTATTAGTTAAATTTCAACCAGTAAGCGATAAAACATTCATTTTTATTTACTTTTCAACTGCCCACAATAAGGAAATAGGTATATTAGTATATTAAAGTATATTGGTACGTTAGTGTATTAAAATAGGAAATGCAGTAAACCAGTAATTTTATCGTTAATGTTTCATTATAATGAAATCAATAATTTGTTTCCAACAGATTCTATTAATGCTCATGTTACTCTTTGTAAGGAACAACTAAATAAGTCGATTTTGGTTTATTATTTTCAATAATGAACCTTTGGAATCGACCGAGAAAAAAATTTTAACATCCCCTCAAAATTTGATGGTTTACGTTTCAAGGTACGTAGAATCCAAAAATCGAATAAAAATGTGGCCGTACGCGGCACTTTCCCCACTTGGCATTGACCGATTTTGATGAAATTTTGTATGTAGGCTCCATTTGGGGTCTAGTTGTGCCCCGAAGCTTTTGGTTGATGTAGATCACTTCTAAGGGTTCCAAAATCAATTTTGAAATTTTGAAAACGCCCTAACTCAAAAACTTTCGGTATAAAGGTATTGTTTTTCCTTCAATTTAAGATTCTATAGAATTTTTTGAGACCACCCGGAGCTCTGTAGGACAAACCGTTTGCTCGCTACGAGAATTTATAGTTTGGACGTACGATAAATCAGAAACACGAGTGTGAATCGCAAAAGAGGCCTAATCTCCGTTCAAATTTTAGCTGACCGAAATACGTTTGATTTTTTTCTTCAAGTTGGATGGTTGGTGGCTTTGCAGACGAGTGATCTATATAGAAAAATAATAAACCATTGTGTAATAATTTGCAGCGTTTTGCTTCCGGGTCTAACAAGGTAGTAGTGATTGTGGGTTATAAAACTTTGATTTAAAAAAAAAAATCCCTCCGCGATTTTTAACTTGCTCCTCATAACCTCCCTTCTTCGACTTCCACTTCCTCCATTCTACAAAATTTCCACTCTCGTTTGACGTTTCAGACCTTCTTGGACAATTTTGGTTTATTATTTTCAATAATAAGCCTTTGGAATCGAGCAAGAAAAAAAAATTTTTAACCCCCCCTCAAAATTTGATGTTTTACGTTTCAAGGTACGTAGAATACTGCTCCATCGTATTCACTGGTTCTCCATCAATAGCACCTACCACCATCTGTATTCTCCCTTGACCTTCCCTCTCAAATTTACGCTCCTGCGTTCAATAGGATTGAAAATGGCTTCGGAGCTCACTCAGCTGATCTGTGATCTGAAGAGTGAAGAAGATCTCCTCGAATGCTGGAGACGCCTGGAAGAGAACTTCCATTCAATAGGAGTGAAAATGGCTTTGGATCTCACTCAGCTGATCAGTGATGTGAGGAGTGAAGAAGATATCCTCGAATGCTGGAGACGCCTGGAAGAGCACTTCCATTCAATAGGATTGAAAATGGCTTCGGAGCTCACTCAGCTGATCTGTGATCTGAAGAGTGAAGAAGATATCCTCGAATGCTGGAGACGCCTGGAAGAGCACTTCCATTCAATAGGATTGAAAATGGCTTCGGAGCTCACTCAGCTGATCAGTGATCTGATCAGTGAGCAATGATTTGCAGCGTTTTTTACCTACAAACATTGTTTTACCTACCAACTTTTTTTTACCTACCAACTATTGGTAGGTACTACCTACCACACTATAATGGCTTCACACCTTCACAATCAAGTTTATTAGGAAGAACTAAACGCTTCACACTCGATTCGAAAAATAGAAAGTATTGATAAGTATAGCTTGATATGAAAATTTGATTACTGGTTACGCAGAAGGCAAAACTGTATACAAATCGAAGAAATGAACAGCGATCGCATTTTAGTCAGATAAAATTTGAACGGCGATTAGACCTCTTTTGCGATTCACACTCATGATTCTGTTTTATCGAAGGAAAACCTGCAAATACTCGTAGGGACCGAACGGTTTGTCCTACAGAGCTCCGGATGGTCTCAAAAATTTTTAAAAATTCAATACTATTTAAAATTGGTGAAAAAACGATACCTTTATTTCGAGAGTTTTCGAGCTAGGGCACTCTTGAAAATTTCAACCCTTAATTTTCACCCCTTAGAAGTGACCTACATCAACCAAAAGCTTCGCGGCACAACTAGACCCCAAATGGAGCCCATATACCAAATTTGAACCAAATCGGTCCAGTGTTGCTAAGAAAAGTGCCGCGTACGGCGGACGGCGTACGGCGGACGGCGGACGGCGTACGGCGTACGGCGGACGGACGGAAATTTTTTTATTCGATTTTCGTATTCTACGTACCTTGAAACGTAAAACATCAAATTTTGAGGGGGGGTTAAAAATTTTTTTTTCTTGCTCGATTCCAAAGGCTTATTATTGAAAATAATAAACCAAAAGTCCATTCATGCAACATGAATTAATGGGTGAGTTTTCAAAGAAATCTTTTGTTTTACACTCTTCAGGGATCGTTTCAGAATGTTCCAAAACGGATTTCAGTGAAGAAATTGTTAGAAAAAGTCCACTGTAAAATTTTTGAGGCTGTCGCAATAGCTTCCTTGAAAATTCGCTAATAAGGCTGTATGCTAACATTGCACGGAGTATGTTTTGAAGAAGTGAGGAGTCCATATTCGTGTTCTACACGTCTCCAAGAGCTCATAGAGTATGCACAGGGCTATTGTTGTTTTTTTAAGATTTTCAGTATACAATACCAACATACTGTATGCATAGGGTATGCTTTGTAGATGTTAAAGGGTCGATATTCACGTTCTACTCGTTGCTCAAACGATAAAACAAGCCTCAGAAGTGGATTCCCTCCTGAGTGAACTGACTCAATTCGTTGATTTCAACTGTCTTTTCCAACATTTTTAGTCGCTTGAACGATTGTTTCTGTATTGCAGCGAACATCACCAGACGACTGAGAAGCAAAACTAGGCAACTTATCATCGAGTAAACGGGTTACCAAAGTTATTATTGCGTTGGCAGTTAATTTTCGTGGAAGTGTCAGATCCCTTGCCAGGAAAATCATAACAAGTCAACTAATTGTATTTGCCTCCTCGGCTGAGTTCTGCTCACAAATTCGGACTTGGCTCAGGTCGTGTTTCACTTGACGTAATTCCGTCACTGAGACAACTTGTTCTCATGAGTTGAAATTATTGAAAATAAATTAATAATCGTATCAAATTAATATAAGTAATATTTACCACCAACCCACATGAAGAAAAACATCAATCGCATTTCGGTCAACTAAAATTTGAACGGAGATTAGGCCTCTTTTGCGATTCACTCTCGTGTTTCTGATTTGTCGTAAGTCCAACCCTTAAGTTCTCGCAGGGAGCGAACGGTTTGTTCTATGGGGCTCCGCATGGTCTCTAAAAATTCAATACTATCTTAAATTGATGGCAAAACAATACCTTTATATCAAAATTTTTTGAGTTAGGGCGTTTTCAAATTTTCAACCCTTAGAAGTAACCTACATCAATCAAAAGCTTCGGGGCATAACTAGACCCCAAATGGAGCCCATATATCAAATTTCATCAAAATCGGTCAATGCTAAGTGGGGAAATTCTCGCGTACGGAGGACGGACGGCCAAATTTTTATTCGATTTTTGGATTCTACGTACCTTGAAACGTAAACCAACAAATTTTTGGGAGGGTTAAAAAAAATTTACTTGGTCGATTCCAAAGGTTCACTATTGAAAATAATACTCCAAAACGGGAAAATTCAATAATTTATAAGTTGCTCAATTTTGACAAGGTGTAAAGTTTTAGTGTTAAAAGCATATAATTATGTACGATATGGAATTATTTTGTCGTAGACGAAGAAGCCCAATAAATTATCGTTAAAGGTTACAATGAACTTTTTAGTATTTTAAATTAGTTGTGTAATCATTGGTTTTGTGATCTACGACTAAAAAGTTTATGAATTGAAAGGTGGTCCCTAACGAATTGGATGATGCCCTTTATGAATTGAAAGATGGTCCCATATGAATTAAAACACAGATTTCTCCGCTAAATTCGACTGTAAAATATTTTTTTCATTATACCGTTGAAAACCTGAGATTTTGAGGATGTTTTTGCTGAAAACCGCATCGAATTTCCTCTACAGGAGTTGGGTGAAAATCTCTTGAGAATTTCGTTCAAAAAAATCAAAAATTGCAAAGTTTTAAGTTTGGACTAGAAAAAGTCTAACTGGGTGCGAGGTTAAAATGTGTGTTTTATGTGTGTTTATATGTCTGATGGGAAATCTAATGATATTTTCAACGGTGTAATCAGATTCGATCACGTGAAACAAGGGAGCTATAATAATTTTATTGAGACAATGTTTAACATACGAAAAAATCTTTAAGCTGAAAAAACTAGAAAAACAAGGAGTTAAAAGAAAATTGAAACCCCTGAAGTTTAGCCATATCTTTCTCGGACACCCTGCATAATAATACTGGGAGGGGGATCAGTGGGCAAATTACAATCGCCTTAAAACCTGTCTAATATCCTTGAAATTTGTGAGACTTTCTAATATTGGGCTCTGAGAAACGAAATTGAAATTCAAAATCCTTAAGAATAGAAGAGTTCTTCTTTAAGTCGCTAGTTCTGTCAAAACTCCGTTGAAAATTCAAATTTCAAATCATGTACTCGCCCGGATTGAATTGTGAAAGTGGGACTCATTCTACCGTGGGTCCTGGATTTGTATGTACATCGATGAAGAAACGAGGCTTCTGTTGCCACAAAGGACGTGGGTATTTCGCGGAGGATAATCCATCTTCTCTGTGTGAAGGCATCCAATGATGCGGGAAATTGCATTCCTTCTGTGTGCTCCTGACTCAGTTCCGCTACGTTCGCATCAAGTATGTCAAGCTGCTGATCGGACGCGATTTTTTTGTCGAAATATCTTGCGATATTATCAACCTTGACAGAAACATGTCGGTAGCGGCTTCAAATGTGGGTGTGGCGCATAACAGACATAAGTAGGTAAATAAAATACATAATCGCATAACTTCGTCATCCAACCACTACCCTCAAAATTTGGTGGTCTTGTCATGATGTCATTTATAGGGAACCATCCAGTGTCCCCTGAAAATCACCTTGAAATCAAATGAGGAAATTTTGACGTTTGAGGATTTTTTACATGAATTTCTGTCTTATCGCTGAAGTTACTCCAAAATATTGCCTGCAAACAAATTTTCCTCAAAAAAAGCAGTACCCAGTGTTGGAAACGGTTTCTGTGTTTTTACGGCCGATTAATCAGCTAAATTTGCATCTTTTGGCCCCAAGAAGCTGAAATTTCGCAGGGACCTGTTTAAGAATGATTCTGAACAACAAACTTAGATTCTCCCTGATCAGCTGGGCGAGCTAAATTTGTATCTGGTGGCCTGAATTGACTCGTACGAACTGACAGTATTAAATACTGATCAAATTTTGATCCTTTTCTTCTCAAATTATGAAATTACCTGGCTAATAATGAGTAAAACTAGAGATGTCACTGCTCCAGCTATCAAAACCCCTCGTTGTGGCATGCGACGGATCCCTGCTCAGAGAATATGCTTGTTTCCTCAAGAAGATGGCGGAGTTAGATAGTTACTCTCAGAAAAATGGGCAAAGCCAATTTCACAGGCTTTTTTCTCTTTTTTTCGTAGGGGGTGAGGAAATGTTTAATATCCAGGGGAGGAAATTGGATCTCGTATGATACCCAAGGGAACCGCTCGCACGGGTTATGTGGGATTCAAACACACTAAAACCTCACCTCCTTATCCCACGTTGGAACTCAGCCTGGAACTGTTCAACACATTACTTCAGGCTGAATCCTGGGAGTTCTCTGCTAGGGGCCGGTCCATGATTCCCCTTCGCTACCTCACCCGTTCTTGAAGGATATTTTTGATCATTATCTTTTCCACATAATCTGCCACAGAGGTCCAGTTTTTCTCGCTGTCCAGCATCTTTCCTATGACCGCCTCTGGGGTTGTGTCCTGTGCTGCGAGATGCAACTTTTCCCTTCGGCAGTTCCTCTCCCCTGTCCATCGCATGCATTCAAAGAATGTATGGAATGCGTCATCATCCTTGTTCTCCTGGCAGTTGGGACTTTTTGGAGACCTCACCTTCCCCATCTTATGTAGATAGGCGTAGAAAAGTCCGTGCCCTCAAACGTGAAATCCTTGTAACAGCCACAACTTCTACATTTTCCAACAGTATTCATTGATTGTGCGGGTTGACGTGTAGATGGTCTCCTATGAGGGTAGTGGAAGGTACCTACTTAGAGAATGATGTTTTGAGACTAACTACTATGCATCGGATCATCTATACAATCGGGTTATGGATACGAGGAAGCTATGTGCCTCACCCGCTTGGCAGACTTTTTTTAATTTTTTTTTTTCGTTAATCCCTTTCGCTTCGACAACTGCTAGAGTCTTACTTTTTCTTTTCTGAAATGTACAATTAATGTTTTTCTCTTTCTTGAAAAGCTCAATAAGTTGTTCAAAAGCTGTTAAGCTCAAAAGTCAGTTCGTTGTTCGGAGCTTGAAAAAAATGGATTATTAATTTGGTAATAAACAAGATATTGTCGAAACTCTAGCTTAACGTGGTGCTCCAAATCTCATTGTCTAGCGAGACGCGTGCGACCCCAGAGACTTCCCAGAATATTCGGCGACTTGGTAAGTTGAATATGAAAGTTATCGAGGATTTCTCGGTACTCCAACGGCAAGTTGGGTGTTTCTGATTTCCCCTCTTAGCTCGTCGTGGCTTATTGATGACGGGGCTTAACCGCGCCGTTAACTTAACCCAGGGCCGCAACGTCGACGCGTTTACCGGAAATTTATCCGCCTTGCACCGTTCGAAGGTGCGGATTAGCGAATGAGCGCTCGCAGAACCGCAATGCGGAAGAGAGTCGGTACGCCGGAAGTTCAATATCAGCCTACATCTGATAGGTACAGAAGAGTTCGGCAACCTCAAGTCACACCAAAAGAAGCTCCTGCGATGGAAGTTGCCGCACTGTTTTGGTTTTTACCTCTTCACCATCAAAGACCTCTGCATCCGTACAGCAGAAATATTTAAATAATTGTAAGAAGCAACGTAAATAACATATTGTTAAGTATTGCATGCGTTCCAGGGATCCCATTGGATTAGCATTAAGTCAATTGAACCAGTTGGTAAGCGATGAAACTTGAATTTTCATTTACCTTCCTAGAGCAAATACTTAACTGTTTCACTCAATCGAGCTGTCAGAAAAAAACCAACAATAGCCGTGTGGGTACCTACTCAATAAGTTCGTGGACGAGTAGTGGATGAGTTGCCATTGCCACTATCTACCAGCACATCTTAGACTGAGAGACAAATTATATTCGAAGAAACAAAAAGATCGCATTTTCGGCCAGTTATATGTAGGTAGGTACCTATGATAGTCAATGGACACAGCAAACAAAGGACTTAAGAAATGTTGGAAGGGTGGGGAGGGGTAGAGACCGTGGTTCTTCGTTTAGAGCTCCATTCGGTTCTAAAACATTATTATAAATTGATGAAAAAACGTCATTAATAATTTTATTGGCCAAATAAATAAATTACTATTCTCATTAGCAAACAGTTGGTCCCATAAAGCTCAGGGTGGTGTCAGAGGACTCTTAAAAATCGCCGCTATTTTCACAAGCCACTTTTCGGGTACCTGCTCCAAATTTTATCAAAATTGATCCTTGGGAACTGGGCAAAGTTCCACGCACGGCGGACGGAAGGTAACATTTAGCATGGAACATGCTTTAGCCATCACCTAACTGGGCAAAAACGTGACAAAATTGTGGAACGAAAGTAGCGCGGGATTTTGTAATGATTTTCACTTACAATCGATCCGTTTCTAGGGAAATGTATCGCCGTTAGTTTTCATCCCACGAAAATCGTTCGCCACTCGTTGATAATCCCTAAATTGCTGTATAAATGTACTTCCAAAACAGCTTTAAATATGGACGAAGCTGAGATATACCTCTGATTTAAAATACCTGTAAACAACATTCGCGGTAACAACCAACGTAGATTTAGTGGATTATATTGATGTTGGTTGGCTTGGTTTTCACGAATGTAATCAAAGGATCTTGAAACCTAGGCGAGATTGAACGCGTGCTTTTAGTTGTGATGTTTTCTTCTCTTGATAATAATACTTTTGTTGTGATTGAGACGGCTAAAGCATGTTCCATGTTTCTTGAATTTTAACCGAAGGCTCTAAGCAGTAACCATCCGGGGTCCAGGTGCTCCCCCTGGTGAGGCCCGAAGGGCCTAATTTTGAGGTTTTTTTTCTAATCAAGTCCAATAATTTATTATTGATTCAATAATCCAAAATTAAGAAATGAGCTACAAACTTTCCAATTGGAGACGATTCATTACAATATCCAGTTTCACTTAAAAAGGAAAATTTTGTAATTAAAAATAGAATTTAATTTTTAGAATCGAATGTGACCACCCTGAGCTCTGTGAGACTAGCCTTTCGCTCTCAACAACGACTTAAGGGTTGAACTTTAATGAATCAGAAACACGAGTGTTAATCGCAAAATACTGTTCACTGTCGAAAATGGGCCTAATAGGTATCTTTTAAAATTTCAGCTGCCCAAATGCGATCATAGTTCGTTTCTTTGATGTGCTCAGTTTGGTGATGTGCTCAGTAGTGCTTTCTTAGCTACCAAGAACCAAATTTCTTAATGAAGGCACCCACATCTCGGTTAGCAATGTTTTTGCTGGTTGGGTAGTATTGCTGGAAAAGCCGCGTTGTATGCAGAAGGGTGATCTGAACACTAAAATAATAAGCCGTTGTGTAATAATTTGCAGCATTTTCATAGTCATAGTCACTCAAACTGAAAATACGATGTTAGGTTCGCCTCCTCCCCGGCTTTAGCGGTTAAACAAGCATATAGCCAATGCTTAATAGACCTACGTAAATAAACACCAGCGGGATTAGAGACAAATTCAACAGACTCCGAGTCAAACTCACAAGAGAGCGACAGTCAGGAATCATCAGACATCGAAGAAGAACAAATAATAAAGCCCGAGATGGGGACAGAAATTAAGCCAAAAATAATATTTTATGATATTTAGTTTAATTAATGATATTATTCTGGTGAAGGCGAAGACCCAGAAACCTATTTCAATTATTTCACGAGAATTGCAAGAACATTAAACTGGCAAGAAGCTACACAAATCAACGTGCTACCGTGCTATTTGGTAGGAAAAGCTAAAAACGTCTGCCAAGTGGGTGTGGCACATAGCTTCCTCGTACCCATAACCCGATTATATAGATGATCCGATGCATAGTAGTTAATCTCAAAGCACCAATCTCTAAGTACCATCTACACGCTAATCTGGACAATTCTAGAAAATTTTATCAAATTCGGATGAAAAATGTAAATGTTATGGCTGTTACAAGGATTTTACGTATGCGCATGCGCAGTGGTTACTATCAGTCCGAAGGAGATGATTTTCATAGGGGACCATCTAAATACTAATCTGTAACATCCCTGAAAATTTCATTGAAATCGGATGGAAAATGTAGAAATTATGGCAGTTACAAGGAGTTCACGTTTGCGCATGCGCAGCAGCTACTATCAGTCCGAGGGTGATGATCTTCATTGGAGACCATCTAAAACCTAATCCGCATAATCCCTGAAAATTTCATCGAAATCAGGTAGAAAATGTGGAAGTTATGGCCGTTACAAGGAAATTCACGTTTGCGCATGCGCAGTGGCTACTATCAGTTCGAAGGTGATGATTTTCATAGAGGACCATCTAAATACTAATCTGTAACATTCCTGAAAATTTCATCGAAATCGGATGGAAAATGTAGAATTTATGGCCGTTACAAGGAATTCACGTTTGCGCATGCGCAGTGGCTACTATCAGTCCGAGGATGATGATTTTCATAGGGGACCGTCTACACACCAACCCGCACAATCCCTGAAAATTTCATCGAAATCGGACAATAACTTCGTACCTAGTTATGCGCGTTACAAGGAATTCATGACAGACACACAGACACGGAACCAAAATTGTTCAGAAAGGTCTAAAACGCAAAACGCGAGTGAAAATTTTGATTTTGGAGAACTTTTTTTTTTCGTCCTTGAAAAGTGAAAACGAAGCTTCCGCTACCTTGGTACACTCGGAAACAAAACATTATGATATGTTAGCGGCGAAAGACACCGCCCCAACAACCTTCGAGCAGTGGAAAGCAACATTCATCTACAGGTTCCGTGACCCTATGTACATAGAAAAACTGAGAACGGTTCTCTACTTACAAAAAATGAAAGAAGGTGGAACCAAAATATGTCAACGGAAGAAATTTTCAGGACCATCCAAATGGGCCTAACGGAACCATATACTGCACTTTTAGCCGCACAAGACAAGACAACACTCGAAAATATAGAACATGGAGCACAGAGAGCGGAAATGTCATTACAATACTTAAAAATGAGACAAGAAAACGAAACCTCAATGAAAGAAGTCCAGAAATTACATAGACAGATCAACCGATAGACGACCAACGACAAGGATTCAGTCCAAATAACCAAGGAAAAAGAGGCCAAGCGTTCCAACAGCAAATAAACCCGCCATAGAATCAAACCAAAAACAAGTGATTTCTCTCAAAATTCCACAAAGCCCGAAGGTATCAAGTACTTAGAGACAAGCGGATAGTCGTGTGATTAAATATGGAGGCAGTAGCCCCGGATTTACCCGATCCCCGGCTAGGTCAGTTAGGAAACTTAAGCCTAGGCAGGACTAGGAAATTTATAGCAAATTTCAAATCCACGGATGGCTCAAATAAGTCAGGCCTAACTGCTAAAGCCGCGGAGGAGGCGAACCTGACATACGATAATAAAATCGAGGAAAAACTCTTTTTTCTGAAAAAGAAAAAACGCTGCAAATTATTACACAATGGTTTATTATTTTTCTATATCGATCACTCGTCTGCAAAATCACCAACCATCCAATATGAAGGAAAAAATAAATAAAAAATAAAAATAATACCTAATAAAAAAAATTTAAAAAAAATTAAAATCACCAACCATCGATCGCATTTCGGTCAGCTCTAATTTGAACGGAGATTAGGCCTCTTTTGCGATTAACACTCGTGGTTTGATTTATATATATATATTTCAATATAAACCCTTAAATTTTCGTAGGGAGCGAACGGTTTGTCCTACAGAGCTCAGCGTGGTCTCAAAAAATTCTAAAAATTCTATAGAATCTTAAATTGAAGGAAAAACAATACCTTTATATCGAAATTTTTTGAGTTAGGGCGTTTTCAAAATTTCAAAATTGATTTTGGAACCCTTAGAAGTGACCTACATCATCCAAAAGCTTCGGGGCACAACTAGATCCCAAATGGAGCCTACATACCAAATTTCATCAAAACCGGTCAATGCTAAGTGGCCAAATTTTTATTCGATTTTTGGATTCTACGTACCTTGAAACGTAAACCATCAAATTTAGAGGGGGTGTTAATTTTTTTTTCTTGGTCGATTCCAAAGGTTTATTATTGAAAATTATAAACCAAAAATTCTATTTCGCCCCTCGTTCAACTTCCTGTTTGAAACCTAATTTATATCTAGAAATCCAACACTTCCCCGAGAATCATCCATTAATTCCATTAATGTATTAATAATTTTTTCCACTTCTCATGAGACTCTACCGAAGGCTCCGGAAGCGAGGTTATTAACGATGCGGAGGTTGTGATATTATAACCGGCAGGTATCGAGTATCCCGCTAATCACCCCGTCCTTTTACCCCTCGTATGGGCAGTTAATTTCTTTGTTGGGGCGCGCATTATTTTAACCGCGCTGGATCGAGTTGTAATTAATAGCAAGTGGTGCTGATGAGGCCAAAACCACAATATCCCATTTCCGTACATTAGTTGGGTCGTTCCGGGTTGCTAGATTATCTATTTGATTGGTTTTTGTCGATGAATGGTTTGGTAGTTTGCTCTAATAATTAATCTACTTGAAATTAATTGTCATTGTGGTGGTTTTAGAGGGTTTCTGTTATACAGTTCGCCAAAGCAATTCCCAAGTCTCGTTTGACCGACAACGATAAAAGTAGACAAATTTTATTTTTCTCGATCCGGCCAACAGAAAAATCAGTTCATAAAACTATCTATTTTCGTGGAGATTTTGTTTCATAATTTATTATCTTCAATAATGAACCTTTTTTTCGCGGGAGTGGGGAAACTTTAAGAGCGAAGGGGAAGTTCACCCCAACAGTGTTGGACTCCCAGCATTGGACCTACCAACTAAAACCCCACTCCCTCTGCTTAGGACTCACCCCGGAACCACTTGTACAGTATTACTTCAGGATGACAAAAGGCTGCTCCTACTCCTGCTCTCTAATCTGATCTATCCTTCAATTCTTTTCCTCATCTTCTTCCTCCCATCTTCCATCCAGCTTTTTTGCTTTGAGAACTGCTGTGACAAATACTACCATTGCGTCCCAGCTCGACTTGTTCTTAATCATCGCATGTATGATTGTGCGTGGACGCAACGTTCCGATGATCTCCTGCACTCCTCATAGCCTCCCATTGAGGACATGTGAAGAAGGTGTGGCAGACATCATCCTCTTCTATCCCACAGTATCTGCACTCTGGGTCAGTGGCTTTCTCGATCTTTACCTACTAAGAAGGAGCGGAAGTATCCATGCCCTGAGAGGAATTGAGTCAGGAGTTCACTCTAACTTGCTCATCTCTAACCTGCTCCTCATACCCACCCATTGTGGGCATGTGAAGAAGGTGTGGCAGACATCATCCTCTTCTATCCCACAGTATCTGCACTCTGGGTCAGTGGCTTTCCCGATCGTTACTAAGAAGGAGCGGAAGTATCCATGTCCTGAAAGGAATTGAGTCAGGTAATAGTTCACCTCACCGTGTTTTATCTTCAACCAAGCCTTTAGATCGTCAATTATGAGGGCTGTCGACCTTCCACGGGTTTCACAGACAAGGTCTGCTTGCCACCTACGGATACTCTCCTTCCGCTCTTCATTCTTTACTATGGATATTGCCTCTGCCTTCCTCATTCTTATCCTTTCACGTTCCAGTGCCTGGTGGTAGATTGGAATAGTTCCCACTATCACTTGTGAAACCTTTTTTCGCCTTTTTTGCTTCGGTCAACCGTTGTCTATCTTATTGTATCCTTGCTCAGGAGAAAATACTGCCACATTTATAGCATTTACAAGTCAAATTCACCCTTTTACAAGTCAAATTCACCCTTTTACAAATCAAATTCACACTTTTACAAATCAAATCCACCCTTTTACAAATTAATTTCACCCTCTTCGAGTAATGCGAGAAATGCGGCGGTGGCAAATAAATAGGATTAGTGGCATTTATTTTTCGTGAATATATCTACCCTAGCGTTCCTTCTCTCTGTGTAGTATTCCTTCTGTGTGTTGACGATAACCTTTGTCGACGTTTCTCAGTTGTGGAAGTGAATTTTATTTTGGTTCAGCATCATAATAATTAGATGCGAGTCAGTCAGAATCGTTTGGTTGCAGTTGTAGCAATGACAGTGAGGCTTTCAGATTGCGTTCCTCTCGCAGGAATGTACGCCCGTGGGGTGATATTATTACATCGTCATCCGAAGAGGACGAAGCCCCGCCTCGAGTTGCAACAGGTCAGCGCCGATACAATAAGATACCTACAGCCCAAAAAACGTTGTTAGGGTGGAGTGGGGCAATTGCGACCCAAAATTACAACAGTTCAACTTTGATCCTCTGTAACTTTCCTTTGAAAACGCTATTTTCACTTTATTTTTATTTAATGAGTACCTAGCTTATTTTACGTAGATTACGATGCACTCTTCAAATTGTACAAAAGATTTACTTCTCATGGTCCAAACTGTGTTTTTTAAAATTCCGAACAACTTTCTCATTTGCTCCACTAATCGGGCAAATGCGGAAACGGCCTGCGAATCCCATAAAAAACATTTAGTTGCATTAATGGGGTAAATGCAAACAAAGCCCATTTCAATACGAACAGAACGCTATATTTAATTTTTTTCTCCTCCACTTTTTTATGACCAAAATGAACTTTCCTGCGCCAACTGGTTTGCACTTTATCTTTCAAATGACTCTTTCTTGAGTGAATAATTTTCCCTTGAGGCCTGATTTCGAAAGTGGGAGAGGAAAATGAAGAAATTCAACGTGTAGGAAACAAAATGTGTATTTTTAAAGGGTTCATCTCCAATTTTTATCCTAGAACAGACAGGTAACTCAGTCTAATAGTTGTTATAGGGTGCTTATTTTGTACTTCCGCATTTACCCCATACTGCAATTTTGCTGGGGCAAATGCAACCCATGTTATCATTTCTACAAATGATCGTGATATAAACGATTTCATAATGAAAACTGTTAAACTGACTCATGTAAAGAAGTTTCAAGATAGAACAGACGTTACTACACCTCATGGAAAACTTATTTCTTGGCAAAAACCCGCCACTCGTCTGAAGAGCTAATCACTAGTGAGTCAGGATAACGTTAGGAATAAGCAGCTGACTGGTGAGAGCCCGCCTTTTCCGACAGGTAAGGGTTACCAACATAACTGGGTACACATTGAGAAGGTTTCTGAGGCAAGGCGCTCAAATGGCGCCATTTTCAAAACCATTTCCGCATTTGCCCCATTTCCACATTTACCCCACTCCACCCTAGTACGTTTGATAAACGAGGGTCACAGTATAGATGATGCTGCCCTGAATGTATACAGGGTGTTTCACGAAAAGGTTACACCCCCCTTCATTTTCGCAAAATACAGCGTAAAAAATTCCGACCAACGCAATTCTTCATGATTTTTTGTGAGGATCTCAGGAAAAATACTTTTGCGCAAAAAAGTTGCGCGCAATCGTGCGCAATTGACACTAACTTCATTTTTTCAAATGGAACTCCCCCTTTTCTATTACAGATTCGGATTCTACGTCAAATTTCATGAGAAATTCATACCCACATCGATTTGTTTTATTGCGCGCAACCTGGCTTTTTGAACGCTCTAAGTTGCGCATCTCCACAATTGCGCAAAAATTAGGTTTTGGAGAACCCTAAGTGTGGCACATGTTTTTTCATCATTTTTTAACGCTGAATCACAGGGTGTCATCCGTTTTGAGAAAAAACAAGATTTAAGAGGGAAAAATAACATTTCTTTCACGAAAACATCAGTTTTGAGGTCGAAATCATGTTTATTTTTTTATTTTCTCACCTCCTTTTGAACCACGGGCTTGGGGCCGTCTACGGTGGTGTTTAAAATAAAAACTGACAGCATGATCATGCTTGAACAGAATAAAAATACCTAAAAACTCATAACGATTTAAAAAGAGCGTTTTTTTCACTAAAAACAACCGAATTTTTGGCCGCTATTTTGAAAAAGTCCTGTCAAATTGAAAAACGGATGTCACCATGTGATTAAGCGTTAAACTCGGCGCTTTGCGCCTCGGCGGGGGGCTCCGCCCCCCTGCACCCCCCGGTTTATTTCTTTTTCCATACTCTGTATGAAATCATAGGAACACAGAATGTGTTCTTGCGATGCTAGTCATCCGTTAAATAAAAAACAACAATAATAAATGTGGAGTCTTTGGCAATAATAAAATAAATAATTGTTAGACATTCAATTTGGTCTAAAACCCTATAAATGTTATATAAATAAATATGTAACTACAAGAAAAATACTATATAAATTGAGAGCTTTCCAACGAATGGTGAACAATTTCTGTGCAATGAACACTGCGGGAGTTCTATTTCCTTACCAACGGCTTGGTTGCACGTGAAAATCATTATAAAAGGCGCGTAACGGTTTTTTCTGTCGCTTTTTCGTGACGATTTTTTTTCGGTAGGTCATCGCAAAAACACATTCTGTGTTAAAAATGATGAAAAAACATGTGCCACACTTAGGGTTCTCCAAAATCTAATTTTTGTGCAATTGTGGAGTTGCGCAACTTAGAGCGTTCAAAAAGCCAGGTTGCGCGCAATAAAACAAATCGATGTGGGTATGAATTTCTCATGAAATTTGACGTAGAATCCGAATCTGTAATAAAAAGGGGGGGTTTCCATTTGAAAAAATGAAGTTAGTGTCAATTGCGCACGATTGCGCGCAACTTTTTTGCGCAAAAGTATGTTTCCTGAGATCCTCACAAAACATAATGAAGAATTGCGTTGGTCGGAATTTTTTACGCTGTATTTTGCGAAAATGAAGGGGGGTGTAACCTTTTCGTGAAACACCCTGTATATCAATTACCACACCGCAAAATGGATTTTTTGGCGGTACTCAAATAATGACAGTACCTTGCCTCAAAACCCGAGGGGGGGGGGGGGGTGTCGAACTAAGAAACTAACGCCTTCAGTTCTATTGGCTATAGAAAACATTGTTGAAGAGAACTCAGCGTACACTCTCAAAGAGATTCAACAAAAATTGTTAACCTCCAAAGGGCTCAGTGTTGCAGCGTCATCAATTCAAAATGCATTACGCAATTTGAAAATAACCGTGAAAAGAGGAAATGTACAGATCGGCCGAATGAATTCTGAACAAACGCTGGCTTTGAAGAAGGATTTGCCATGACGTTTGATCGCTGGGCACCACAAAACTGATCTCTTTTGATTTTTATTGATGAAAGCGGTTTTAATCTTCATTTGCATTGAAGCTGAGCGAGGTCTTTTGTTAACACAGGAGCTGTCCTGACGATACCAACCGTAAGAGGCCGCAATACAACACTCATTTTAGCGATGAACAACCGTCAAGTGATCCATTTTGATGTAATCACTGCAGGGACTTGCAACAGCCAACTTTTTTGTGACTTCCTTACGGGTTTGTTTCGCCGATTGGACCAAAACCGTTTGACAGGCTGCTTACTCGTGATGGATAGTGCGGCAATCCATAAGACTGATGCTGTGAAGCGATTAGTTGAATCGTCTCCTCACCACATCCGCTATCTCCCTCCCTACTCACCATTCCTCAACCCAGCTGAATACGCATTCTCAAAAATCAAGGCTCATGTAAGAAGTGAGTTGGGGAACTTCAATCGTCAGCACGACCTTACGGAAGTCATTTCCCGTGGTGTTTCTACTATAAGTAACAACGATTGTTCAAATTATGTGGTTGGCGTACTTTTGAAACACCCTACAGCTGCCGCAGGCGAGCCATTGGTTTAAAGAATTGTCGATTGTTTTATTTTTCTGCACCTTTTTTTGATATAATTGACTTTCAAACATCAGAAGGTGTGTACAGGGTGGCCAGCGACCTGGAAAACTGGGAATACTCAGGGAATTTTACTCTACTGGAAAACTCAGGGAATTACATTTTTTCTCGAAAAACCCTGGAAAAAGCCCTCGCGCCTAACCTTTTAGTGGGATTCTGGCAGTCTGAGGGAAAAAGTTTTAGTACGGAAAAATACTCACACTTGAAAGTTTTACTTAGTAGGTAGTAATTTTATTCCGTGGAGCCAGCCATAGTAGATTGGGTGTGTCCTCCCACGCAAAATGTAGGCTATTTCCAAAACGCGGGGAAGCATTCTTGGATTATGAAATAAAAACAGTAAATATCGCCTCAAGAAATTTGGTATAGTTGCAACGAGTTGGTATCACGAGAGAGAATCACTTGAACAAGATGGAGACTTCACAAAACTACGAGGGTGGATCAAATATAAACGGGACTTTATTTTTTTTTTAAATTTTATTTGTTAGAAAATAAAAAGCGGGTATATGTCACTTTTCTACATATTCTCCTGCTTTTGTGACACATTTTTCCCAGCGAATAGGAAGTTTTTAATCCCAGCATCAAAAAACGATGAAGGTTGCGTCTGAAGCCAATTGCGCACGAACCCCTCGACCCCCTCATCATCCTCGAATCGATGTCCGCCTAGGGCTTCTTTAAGTGGCCCAAACAAGCGAAAATCACAGGGCGATAGGTCAGGGCTGTAGGGAGGATGATCAAGTGGAGTCCAATGCATTTCTTCCAATTTTTGAACAGTTAGAGCTGCAGTATGGGGCCTTGCATTGTCGTGGAGGAGGATGACGTCACGAATTGGTTGATTCCGTCTTTTGCTGCGATATGCAGCCCTCACCTGAGTCAGCAGCTCACAATAGTAGGCAGCATTAATTGTTCTTCGCTCATGCAAAAAATTAATGAGCAAAACGCCTCGATAGTCGAAAAAAACAGTTGCAAGGACCTTGCCAGCAGACAGTCGAGTTTTTGCTTTCACTGGGGCTGTCTCCCCCTTCCTCCGCCACTCCATACTGGCTTGCTTCGATTCGGGTGTGTAATGATGGACCCATGTTTCGTCGCAGGTGACGATGCTAGCCAAAAATGCTTCCCCTTCTTCCTCAAACCTTGCAAAAAGCCTCTGACAGACCTCCAAACGTCTCAACTTCTGATCTGCAGTCAAAAGGCGAGGGACCCATCTGGCACACACTTTACGGAATCCTAGGTGCTCTGTAATGATCGTTTGGCAGCTCCCATAACTTACCCCTACCTGCTCAGCGATTTCGGAGACAGTCACACGTCGATCATCTTCAAGAATTTCACGAACCGCTTGAATGTTCTCATCCGTAATGCTGCTCCGGGGACGACGATCGTGTTCCTCATTCTCTACTCGTTCTCTTCCCTCCTGAAACTCTTTGTGCCAGGCAAACACACGGGTCCTAGAGAGGGTTTGGTCCCCGAACTGGGCAGTCAACCTTTGAAAAATTTCCGAAGGTTTGACTCTTTCACGGGTAAGAAATTTTATGATAATTCGTTGCTCAATGGAAACGGGCACCTTTTGTTCAGACATCGCGATAACTACTCATGAAAGGTTGTAAAGGGGGAGACGCCCCCCTCATCCACCTTCTAATGAACCTGTTCAAACAATCTCGAAGTGACGATTCTGTCAACCGTCGGCGCTCAGAGGTCAGAGTCCCGTTTATATTTGATCCACCCTCGTAATTAATGTTGGAGGGGGACAGATCTACTTCTAGTACCTAGTAATCAAATGGGGCTAATTAGGATTATGCCTCCTAAATTCAACACCAATTATGAGGGTTTTTGCAAACCCACCCAAGTGGCTGTGTTTGGGGAATTTAAAAAAATATACCTACAAACCTTACTTCGTTGTTTCCTATTCTAAGTATTTAAATGTTTCACGGTTCAAGTTATCATACAGGATGGCCAATCACAAAAAAATTATTGGTATAACCTAAGTATTTTTTTCAAATGTAGATGTCTCAAATGTAGAAAAACGCTGGAAATTATTATGAACATTACTATGAAAATCATCACCCCCGGACTGATAATAGCTGCTGCGCAAGCGCAAACGTGGATTCCTGGTAACAGCTAGGTATAACCCGGGGAATTTTTTTTTTCGGGGAATCGCTTGACACCCTGTGTATAGTAAGGGTTATCTTTGTTCTTAATTAACTACCACCATGCAGAAGCTTTTTCGTGAAGTTGGGAGCCCTCACCCTGCCCAGTCTGTTGCCAATTGGAACCAGACTCTTCATCAGACTGCTCCATCGGCGTTCATTCAAAACAGATAAAAAGCTTTGTTAATCATGTAGGAGTTATACAGCATCGACGAGCTGTTTTAAAGTCAAGTAAATTGGTATTTTGTTGTTATTTTTCGGATATTCATTACGGGGAGGCAATCGGTCGATCCCGTCAACAAAGACACCCACTCAAAAATAAATCAGATTTTCGAAATAGTCACAAAACTCAGCCAGAGTATCAGCAACCTGGATGAGCGTGTTCGTAGAATCGAAAGCACTCTTCCGGAAAGATCAATATGAACAGTGTCAAAATACTCTGCTAGAATGCCAATGGACTCATGTCACGAAAAACTGAGCTTTAGTTGGCTCTAGACTTCAACCGGATTGACATTTGTCTCATTTTTGAGACACATTTTACCAACGAATCGTACCTCCGACTCAAAGGCTACAAGTGCTACCACGCCATTCATCCAAGCAATCAAGCGCGCGGCGGCAGTGCAGTATTGATTAAAGAAAGCCTTTATCACCATGAGCAAGTCAAAATAGAAACTGAAGCGTTCCAGATATGTGCCATTGCAATCAGGACCACTTCATTCATGATTAATGTTGCAAGCATATATTGTCCGCCGAGGCACCAAACGACATACGATGAATACATGGGTATACTCTCCCAACTTGGGAATCGTTTCATCCTAGGAGGGGACTTCAATGCTAAAAATACACTTTGGGGTTCAAGACTAACTACTACAAAAGGTCGTAGATCGATTCAAGCAATCAATGATAAAAACTGCGAAGCATTTTCAACCGGGAAACCAACATACTGGCCACAAGATCCCGACAAGACACCCGATCTGATTGACTTTTTAATTACAAGAAACATTTCAGCGAACTACCTGCTAGTCGAAGAAAACTTTGATCTCAGTTCAGATCATTCACCCATCATACTGACACTCAGTGATCGAATCATTCAGAAGCCATCCAACCCTGCCCTAGTCAATCAGAAGACCAACTGGGAGCTCTTCAAACAGGAAATATGCAGACATATCGACTTGAGTAAGTCCTTACAATCACCAGAAGAAATTGAACAAGAGCTCGAGCATCTTGTTTGCAGTATACAAACTGTTGCTTGGGAAAATACACCAACACTTACAAGGCGACTCCGAGGGATCAATTACCGCGACAAGCTGTGAGACACCTACAGCGGCTAAGATGTCATCACATGATGTCATCACACATCAACGAGGAAGCTGTCCAACTCCTTGATACAAGTGATATCATCAGAAGATTGAAGCGTACCAAACCACTTGACCTAGCTTATTTGTGAAGCAGTGAAGTGAAACATCCACCATAATCAACAAAACTCAGTGATGTATCTTAGTTTTGAAAATAAGTCCATATTTTCAAAATGATATTGTTAATAAGTAATACTTGGTGCAATAATGAATATTGAATTAAAAAAATCATGTAGGAGTTATACAGCATCGTCGAGCTGTTTTAAAGTCAAGTAAATTGGTATTTGGTTGTTATTTTTCGGAATTCATTTTACGGGATTTCGAATTTTGAAATGATGATAAAAATTGAGATAATATCTAGAAATGATATTATCATTTCTAGACCGCCGATGAAATTATTCATAATTACGCGACCCCTCATTCCTTCCCTGTGATTTTAGAACATTCTAGTTGACTACTATAACAGTTTCATGTTTGTTCATGTTTTGTGAAGGATATAGATAATGTGATCAATACTTCAGGGAGTGATTCTCATTCATTTGCACCGAAAATGCCCAAATAACATGAACGAACGAAAGAATATAAAATTCACACAAGACTGAGAAATTTCCTTTTCTTAACCGGCTGTGATGAATTATGTTCTTTACAACTTCAATAATCATCATAACTCGCGAAATAGAGATATCGCGTGATGAATCCGAATGAATCTCCAGTTTTCCGTTCACTTCTTTGCTGATTTTTCTCTTCTTTCTTTCGACAATCGTCGGCCGATCGTCTCTTTTTTCCAATTCGCGGTAAAAGGGACCTCCTGTCCCCCGCCGTCAGACGGTTACTGCTGGGACAACACGAAGGTCCCCTGCTTTCATTTAATTAGTTGAGAGGTCAGGACAGCTTTTCTAACCCCAACTCTCACGACCTGGACTTTCAGTCGAATTTGTCGGGTCCGGCTTGAGTTGACTTCACAATCCAATAATCTCGATTGACTCTGGACCGGAGAAAAATCTGACAGGATTTTATCAATATTCCTTCAGCTAGATCTTCCCATTTACGAGAAACGAAATTAGCTTTCTCACTATCCAAGACCAAGCAGTCTTGTTTACACATCAATGCAGCCAAACTTCAGAAGTATGAAGTTGACCCACTAGATGCTGCAGCAGCGCTTACCAACACGCAGCGGGATCAAATAAATGTGATTTGGGCGAAATATCGGGCCTGGAATGAGGCATGGCTGATCAGCCAAGGATCTGGAACGAGCAGGCTATCCTTTGTTCATCCCAGAGTGGATGACCACCTGAGTCCTGACAGAAAGGACATTTATCTGGTCTGGATTTGAGGCTACGGCCACTCAACGACGGGCTACGACTTGAACAAGTGAGCCCCGTGGGACTTGGAGCTGAACTCAAACCCCATGGGGAGGAAAAGCGGTGGATGATGGCGTAGTCAGGAGAGGCACAATCCTACCTCCATCAACCGGGATTAAGATATTTCAATTTGTCCCTCACCCCTAATGTCCGGAGTATGATCTCGGACCCTGAAACCACGCTGTTTGATGACTATGACTGCCAGTGCTGAAAGGACTGATGTAATTACTTGTTGATTATTAGTATTTATGTTCTATACCATCAATTGTAGCGGTAAAATTGTTAATACAATAAAATTATATCATACAAAATCAGCAGCACTCACATCTTGAAACTGATGATATGACTTGTAGAATATTGATACCACACGAATCAATAATACATTCATAATCAGTTATATCACTTGTGCTCCAGATGTTTTAGGTCTATCGTTCAGAGGACTTTTTCAGATCTCAATTTCATGGATCCAATAAACTCGATTACTCCAACCCTTCAACGCTGGATGTATAAATTGTAATAAACCCATTAAGCATACCTACTTCGTAATACGAGTGCTGATATCGAGTTTCGAGAAAATGACTTTTATATACCTACCTTTTGCTCTCCACAAATATGTATACCTTCTCTATGTATACAGGATGTCCCAGAATGAATAATCCAAACTTCAGGTGCCACAACATTTTTTCCGAAACCCCCATCTAATCCGACTATTTTCATTTCAATTTTTTTCCCAGTAATTTCGATCTTAATTCGTAAAAATTACCGTAAAATTTCGCTAAACTGAAGAATGTCTATAGTGTAACTATTTTGTTAAACTTCAAAGTATTTTTTTTTTAATCAATTTTTTCCCCCAATCTTAAACGTTCCTCTCTTCGGAAAAACATCTGCAATTCAGCCACTTCCCAACGCTATAGGTAATCAAACATTTTTGGTTTATTATTTTCAATTTGGAATAACCTTTGGAATCGACCAAGAAAATTTTTTTCAACACCCCCTTAAATTTGTTGGTTTACGTTTCAAGGTACGTAGAATCCAAAAATCGAATCCAGCCGTGGTAAGACGCAGGTGTGCCCGTCACAATTCTGCCCTGAACCTACTGGAAGCCTACGCTCGCCGTAAAGGATGGCCAGTATGGCTAGAGCCACACTTTAATCTGGAACAGCGAGGTTATCGTCCGGACCTCTTGGTGGTAACACCAAGAGGAGCCTTCATTATTGATGTCTCAGTGGTCTCTGGCTCTGGCCAGAGATCACTCGCAGACATCAATGCTTCCAAAATTCAAAAATATGAAGTTGACGCATTACTAGATGCTGCAGCAGCACTTGCAAACATTCAGCGAAACCAACTAAAGGTGATTGGAGCAACGATCACCTGGAGAGGGATATGGCATGGCAAGTCAGCCAAGGATCTGATTCGGGCTGGGTACCCACTGTTTATCCTGGAGTCCTAACAGGAGGATCATTCATCTGGTCTAAATTCAGGGCTACGGCCACACGACGGCGTTCCACGGCTCGAGCAAGTGGGCCCCGTGGGACTTGGAGCTGAACTCGAACCCCATGGGGAGGAGAAGCGTCGACTGATGGCATAGCCAGAAGAGGCACAATCCTCCCTCCATCATTTGTGGGGCAAGGTGATTCAACCTTGTCCCTCACCCCAATGTCCGAGGTCGGATCTCGGACCCTGATACCAAGCAGCCAGATGGACATGACTGCTGAGTGCTGAAAGTGCTGATACAATGTTGTGATGTAAATATTTATGTACAAAACCATCAATTGTAGCGGTGAAGTATTTTTTCCAAATATAAATTGTTAATGGTATGTATGCTCCATTTTGTTGTGCCCCGAAGATTTTGGTTGATGTAGGTCACATCTAAGGGTCGAAAAATTAATTTTGAAATTTTCATAGAGGGATGGTCCCCTGTGAGAATCTCAAATCCTATTCATTGCATCACTAGGCCTTAATAGGTCAGAGGTAGCGCATAGAACTGTCCCCCAGGGGTCCCGGGTTCGAATCGCAGCCGAGGCTAAGTATTTTTTTTTCTTTTTTTTTCCATCTACTCATGAAATTTTCTAGGATTGTCCAGATTAGCGTATAGATGGTCCCCTATGAGGGTAGTGGAAGGTACTCAGAGATTGATGTTTTGAGATTGATCTATATAATCGGGTTATGGATACGAGGAAGCTATGTACCACACCCACTTGGCAGACTTTTTTTCTCCTGCCACAAGGAGGTGAAATGGTAGAGAGAGAATAGACATTCCAGGGTAATTAGGCTCCCCAAAGATGGTCCTCAATACCCTTCGAAATCAAGATGGATGATGATTAAATTGATCCGGAAAACCAAACTGAACCGAAAATTAACCACTTATTACCTTTTTCCCCACTCAGTCTACCCTAATTAATGGGGGACGGTTCCCCCTCTCACTGACTCACGTTGTTTGTACGAGGGCGTAACCTTCTCTAGCAATTAAACTACGTTCTTCGATTGTAATTTCTACCCTCCAAATCGCCTGCGGGCCATTATAAGAAGGTCCTAACGATGTTCCCCGACTTTCGATCCCATTGATGTCTTGGAATGAGAATTTAGTGTTTCTTGCGTTAACGTTTTTCACTGTACCTTAAGAAATTATTTTGGGACAAAACCATCTATCATGTATTCTCCTATTTGGCTCAAAACCAGATGATTGCATCGAGAGAAGTCAATTTTTTTTAAAGGAAAATCAAGTTTGCAGTTTGCGCTTGTACAGTTGGCACTTTCACTGTAAAGGCGATGAAATTCGTAAGGGGCCATTTGGGGCCGATGAAAAAATCGGACTCTGGTTTCATGTAAGAAAAGTTCTACCCGAGACAAAGAATTTGAAGTTTTTTTACCTTTTCCTGAGCGCTGTGGCTCCAAATGATCCAAATGCAACACCACAAAACTCATTTTCTGTAGTTTCGGTGTTTCGGTAGCATTGATGCAGAATTTCACCACATAAAGTGCATGTCGTCCTATCAAGAGAGATGGATCCATTGGAGTATTTATGAACTGTTACTAATGTCACAGTACCTACATGCTATGGTTCAGCGCCTAGAAAGAGAACACGTTTGTGTTCTCTTTCTAGGCGCTGAACCATAGCATGTAGGTACTGTGACATTAGTAACAGTTCATAAATACTCCAATGGTCCTCAGGTTCATAAATACTCCAATAAATCCTCACATCTCAATAAATATCCTCACATCCTCAATCTCCAATAAATATCCTCACATCTATATAAATCCTCACATCTCCAATGGTCCTCAGGTTCATGAATACTCCAATAAATCCTCACATCTCAATAATCTGCTGGTCTGAAGTGGGCTCATCAGCTTCAGCTCCTTCCTTCTTAGCTTGACTTCCACAATTGATTGATTTCCACAAATAGCTGTAAGAGATTTTTAATGGTCCGGCGTTATGAAATTTTTCAGGTTTGAGAAGGTTTATAGATTTGTGGTGGACCACTAAGAATGCCATGGCCCTCCGATGGATAACATCCTCGGCACATCTCTGAATTCAGAATCTTTGCAACTAACCACCGGATTCCATCGGAATTCTTGGAGATTTTTTCAATAATGAACCTTTGGAATCTACAAAGGAAAAAATCTTTAACCCCCCTCAAAAATTTTTGATTTGCGTTTCAAGGTACGTAGAATCCGAAAATCGAATAAAAATTTTGCCGGCCGTTGTCCGCCGTACGCGGCACTTTCCTCAGTTCCCATGGACCGATTTTGATTAAATTTGGTGTATGGACTCCATTTGGGGTCCAGAAGTGCCCCAAAGCGTTTGGTTGATGTGTGTATGGTTTGTTGTTGAATTTAGGTACCTACTCGACTACGAACTGAGAGAGAGAGAGGAAGAGAAATACTTTTATTAAACATAAATTTACATTTCTTTTTTTTGAGATAAGTATTAAAGGGTTTGGTTTTCCGTCAGCCGGAGTTCATAATAGTATTTTGAGTACTTTTAAGAAAAGAATATACATGTGTATGTCAAAATAATACTCAACTTGAATAGGGAGTAGGTACAATTTATAGTGGCATAGTACCTAATATAAAAACGTCTGCCAAGTGGGTGTGGCACATAGCTTCCTCGTATCCATAACCCGATTATATAGATGATCCGATGCATAGTAGATAATCTCAAAACACCAATCTCTAAGTACCTTTCACTACCCTCATAGGGGACCATCTACACGCTAATCTGGACAATCCAAGAAAATTTCATCAAATTCGGATGAAGAATGTAAGTGTTATGGCTGTTACAGGGATTTTACGTTTGCGCATGCGCAGAGGCTACTGTAAATTTTAAGGCCTTGATTTTCATTGGGGACCATCTGCAACCTAATCCGCATAATCCCTGAAAATGTCATCGAAATCGGGTAGAAAATGTGGAAGTTATGGCCGTTACAAGGAATTCACGTTTGCGCATGCGCAGCGGCTACTATCAGTCCGGGGGTGATGATCTTCATTGGGGACCATCTACAATCTAATTCGCATAATCCCTGAAATATTCATTGAAATCGAATGAAAAATGTCGAAGTTATGGCCGTTGCAAGGATTTCACGTTTGCGCATGCGCAGTCGCTTCTATCAGTCAGGGGATAATGATTTTCATAGGGGACCGTCTACACGCCAACCCGCACAATCCCTAAAAATTTCATAGAAATCGTACAATAACTTCGTATAGTTATGCGCGTTACAAGGAATTCATGACAGACACACAGACAGACAGACTGACAGACACCCAGACACACAGACACGGAAACAAAATTGTTCAGAAAGGTCTAAAACGCAAAACGCGAGTGAAAATTTTGATTTTGGAGAACTTTTTTTTTCATCCTTGAAAAGTGAAAACAAAGCTTCCGCTACCTTGGTAGACTCGGAAGCAAAATGTACTTTACATACGCTGTGAAAATATGTGGATGTTTTCGCTGTTTTTGTAGAATAACTAAAAAAGCCATTTGCAGTTGAATTGAAAATTTTGAGAGCCGAGGAACACTGCCGAATTTTTGAATTGTTGATGCTGGATGTACTGGTGGTCAGTCATGAGAGCTATTGTAGTTGAATTCAGCTACTAAAAATCTTCTGTAGGCCCAGGCCTTCCTCACGTAGTTGCACAATGCGTTCCAGCTCCCTCCGTTTAATGTGCGTACCAAGGCAGGCCTGTCTAAAGTGGAACTGAGAAGTCCATCCCTGTCAGAATTCCCTGCTGATAATTGCTTTTACATTTATGTTCCAACATAAAATCTAAATCAGATATCCTATCAGTAGTAAGCGGAATGACTACTCGTAAATCATTATCATTCCTTGATTCGAGTCAATATTTTTAACTGTCTCTCATCTCAGCAACCTCCCTCAATTCTTACTAATGGAAAAGAAAATACAGAACGCTCGAGGAAATGTTTCCACTTGAATTATTCTCCTCGTTTGACTTTCTTACATCTCGCATTCTCTTATATTAAAACAAACGAGAAGTTCAAACAGGATCGTTCACATTCATACTCCTACCTCCCATTTCCAGGCAATGTTCCATTCTTCACATCTTATTGTAAGGTTTTGTTTTTGTTCCATCATTATAGGTAAAAACTTCAGCACCAAACGAATGTAAAATGAACGGAGAGTTTTCAATGTGGATTCCTACATAATATCGATAGAAAAGGAAACCGATTTGTTCAATCCCATTGGTTTGATCGACATCTTCTTTTTTTTTGGAAATTTTATTGCACCAAGTAATAACTTATTAACAATATCAAGTTGAAATTAGGATAAGATACTTCAAAACCAGGTACTTCACTGAGTTTTGTTCACTTTGACATGGAACCATGAACCTGACATAATACTTACTACTAGTGGTGGATAGTTATAATTTACTGCCTGTTGCTAGCAGAGCTGGGGTTAGCTCCCTAAAGTTCAATACCAGAAGCTGTTGTCAGCAAGATGCTGGAAGGTGAAGAGAGCTTGAATCTTGTGGCAGTGTACACAGAGAGTATCCAGACAAGAAGATATTACTAGAACGGGAGAGAGAGAAAAAGAAGCACCTGCTCCGTCCAGCCATCCAGACCTGATGAAGCGCCCCAGGACTCAGCCTGGTGTAATGTATTGAACAGTTTCAGGCTGAGCTTCCAACGTTGGAGAAAAGGGAGGTGTGGTTGTTTTTTTGTTTTTTTTTAAGTTGGTTTGAATCCCACATAATTTTGAAGACGCGAGCCCTTCAAGGTATCTTACGAGATCCAACTCCACCTGTGGATCTCAAAGATTTTCTCACCTACCTGCAGAAAAAAAAGTGTATTAATGGCAAACTAATTTGTTCAATAGTAAGCTAATTGTTCGCAAATTTGGAAAAAATTAAAATCTTTGTATGTTCGTTCTTTTTTTTACTTTATTATTAATTATCAGCCAAACAATTGGTATTTATAATAATTACATCATTCTATGTCATGTAAGTATGAACATATATATCTTACTTTCGTGGTTAATTATACTATATTACACTGAATTTTATATTCATAAATGCATTTATATATTTCATTGTCATTGAGTGCTAATAAGTGGAACAGGTTAAACGGTTGGTTGGCCAGCTTTGCTATTGTGTTGAACATGATTTCTCTTTCGCAACAGAACATCGGGCAGTTCATTATTATGTGTTCCATTGATCCCACATGTGATTCACAGTACCGGCGTTGAGGGTTTTCTCTTAGGTTAAATCGATGGAGATATTTATCGCTCACACCATGGTTTGATCTTAACCGGACTATTAAAGCGGCACAAAGATTTTCCCACTCCTCTTCGTAAAAACTACGGCGAGTAGGGTACTTCTGACTGCAGGGATAGATAGTAGATGCCTTTTGTCGAGGATTTGTAGTTTCCATTCCATGTCTGTGGCCAATGTTGATTAGTTGTGCTATACAGATCTCGGTAGAGTTCACCGATGTTAATAAATTCTTGTATATACATAATAATAAATGCATAATAAATTTATGTTTGTTCTTCACAGGGAGACAGTTTCATAGTGAGTTGGGGATTCTTCAAGGAAGGCTCTCGAGCTGACCTCGTGCAGACCACCAAAACCTCCTTGTACTCACTCAGGATGGACAAGCACTTCATCTCATCCTACGTCGCCAATAAAACCCTCTTCATCATTAGTAAGTGAATTTAGTGTGACAAGAGGACGTATCCTGAAGGTTCTTTGAGGTACCATTGTGAATTTTCAATAGAATATTTATGTTGTACGTTTCTTTGGCCTTGCTGAGCAGTACTAATACTCTTCAAGAGTACCTCCAAATGTAGTTACGTCCTCCAGTCTTCGCACTAATGAATCCACGAAGTCAAAAACCAAAAAATCAATTAACAAGCCAATTATGTCTATTGAATATTGTCTTGAATTTTTTCATGTTCCTCCAGCTTATAGCGGATAATCAAGTACTTTTATCAAATCATAGAGTAGTGTGACTAATCAACAGTTAGTTCAAAATGTTAGATCAATTTAAACCAGTTGGTAAGCGATAAAATCTTTTTCACTCGATGTAATTCATTTAGTATTTTAGGAAAGGAATAGTGGTCTTTCCTCCCTCTTCCCTCACCCTTATCCACCATAACATTTCTAGCGGCAAGGGAGCCTCGAATTTGAAGAGCATTTTAAATTCCATGATCTAAAATACCCAACATGCGAATTCGAGTTCAGCCCCCCCCCCCCCCCCCCCATGGTGCCACTCTGGTAATACGTCGTAATGTTGAACTTTCATCTGATAGTTTTGGTAGGCAGTCCGTCGAAGTTCATTTCCGTATTCAAGGTGAAGCACCATGGTGGCACCATTGATTTGTTTCAGGGTGCACAAAGAATAATAGATGAAAATCCAGAGATACATTGAGAATTTTCCTTCAATTTCAGAGTTTGCGTACAGTTAATAAGCTACGAAGGAACCGAAATATTGAAAAAATGGATATTTCGTGAATATTATCCCCCCTCGCCCCATGCTAACTGTGATTCTCTGGTGAAAATGTGTGCAACTAGGAAGTTATCTGAGTCGAATAAAAAAGAAACACGAAAATTGGTTGGGGCCTGGGCAGAGTACACAAGATTTCTCACACACACACAGACATACATTTGGATTCTGAATGGTCTAAAACGGATTAGTGTGTTTTTTTTCAGTTGAGTGTTGTCCAACTTTACCTCAGATTAATCGCACTAGAACGCCCAAGTCTTATTGTGTGACGTCCCAAAAATGGACTATTTTTCAATATAAAATATAATCAGAAGTGTCATTTGATGAGTCATGCAGCAATTATGTGGAAAATTACAGTATCTTAATTTCTCGTTAATTCGGGTAGGAATGGTTTTATTAACCTCATTCTAGAATTTATCTTAATATATTGTTTGATGAAGGTTCTAGTAAATGCAACATGAGCATCGGTATCTTGGTGCTGAATCTTTCAAGCAACACCCATGAAATGACCCACATCCTAGTTATGGCCATATCAAGACAAGGGACTTGTATAACATCCTAAGAACCTACTCATGCGTTTGAATTTATTATTTCTCTTAACCCTTAACTAGGCAAGAAAAATGCAGGTTGACCAATATTCTTCTTCTTCTGCCAATATTTTTTGTTATAGCGCCAAATACGCTAACAAACAAAGGGGAAAGGGTTTAAAAAACATTACGGCCTTAGACCATCGCAATCGTCTTTGTTACAAATTGATTGATGGCTACATTGCCAAGATATCGATAGATCGGGTCATTATATGGATGTTGCTTGAAAGATTCACTGCCAAGCTACTGATGCTCATGTTGCATTTATTAATAATAACTAGAACCATCTTCAAACTAAATATCAGGATAAATTCCAGAAATTGGCGTATGAAAAATCATTCCGACCCAAATAAACGAATAATAAAGATACTATAATTTTCCACATAATTTTTGCATGACTCATGAAATGACACTTCTGATTAAATTTTATTTTGAAAAATAATCCATTTTTTGTTTAAAGAAACATTTTGAACTAATTATCGCGCGACTTTTCTCCAAATATCTGAATTTAAACCATCATAACAAGCTCATCGGTTCGTCAAGTGAACAAGAAATTAAGGTCATTCCGCGAGATTCCGAATTTGAATCATGATAACGTTTTGGAATTTTTTGATCGATGTGGGAAGACTCTTGTTGCTTTGAAGCAAAATTTCCAAGTTAAGGGTAGATTAGAAGACTAAATTGATTTCAAAATTACATATTAGCTATCAATTATTTCTTGGACATAGAGCCATTGAAAAGAGACATTTTGAGGGTTTCAGTAATTTTCGTAGTCATATTTTCCGACAGTTAATGTACCCACCTGATAGGTACATAAATACAACCTTGGTTAGTGCCGGTAGACAATTTTATAGTCCATTTCAAATAGCTTTGTGAAAATCAAATTTAGGCACCTAATCGTTCAAAAGGGTGAGCCTTTTTGATGTCTTAAAGTCGAAAACAAATCTTGAAATTAAGAGTACATAATCAAGAAAATTTGGGGTTTTCGACGAATGTTTCGTTGGAGTTGAATTATAAAATGCATACCTTATCTCAGTGATATCATTTATCACATTTATCACATTTATATCATTATCTATTATTATTTATTATTATTTATTATTTATTATTTATTATTTATTATTTATTATTTATTATTTATTATTTATTATTTATTATTATTTATCACATTTATCACATTTATCACATTTATATCATTTAAGTATATTTTGTGTTTCTTATCCATTATTAGTTGGAAAGTCTACTCAACAACTGCAGTTATTCACGAGTAAGAGTGTCATCGAATTGTCAAATTCCATCGTATAGCTGATTGACTTCTGAAATTTTGGTTTTCAGCGCTGGAGTGGTCGCTCTGCTGCCCTAATATGAGTCTGCCGATGGTGGTGGACGCGAATCTTCAAGTCAGCGAGCCTGGGTTCCCCAAACAGGAAGTGAGACACCACAAATATTATACCTAGTCCTTAAGAATATAATATATAAGGATATTTCAGAGCGTTTACATCATAGCTATAATATCATAGTTTTTCAAGATCTTCATGCGGCAACTGACGTTTAAGGTGTCCAGGTTTTTTGCTTCCGAGTCTACCAAAGGAAGAAAAAAAAGTTCTCCAAAATCAAAATTTTCGCTTGCGTTTTACGTTTCAGATCTTTCTGAACAATTTTGGTGAAATCAAGTCAATGAAATCCTTGCCACAGCCATAATTTCTACAATTCTCACCCGATTTCGATGAAATTTTCAGAGATCGTGCGGGTTGGCCCGTGGATAGTCCCCTATGAACATCATCACCCCGGACTGATAGTGGCAGCTGCGCATGCGCAAACGTGAAATCCTTGCCACAGCCAAAATTTCTACGATTATCACCCGATTTCGATGAAACTCTCAGGGATTGTGCGGGTTGGCCCGTAGATGGTCCCCTATGAGGACAGTGCAAGGTACTTAGAGATTGATGTTTTGAGATGCATCAGATCTTCTATTCAATCGGATTATGGATACGTATACGGTATAAGGGCTCCAATTGGGGTCTAGTTGTGACGGGTGAAAATTAAGGTTTGAAATTTTCAAGAGTATTGTTTTTGAAATAAAAGTATTGTTTTTCCATCAATTTAAGATAGTATTGAATTTTTAGAATTTTTTGAGACCACGCGGAGCTCTGTAGGACAAACCGTTCACTCCCTACGAGAATTTAAGGGTTGGACTTAAGATAAATCAGAAACACGAATGTGAATCGCAAAAGACAGGTTTATTTATCAATCTGCTCTTATGTTGCCATTTGGCCCCCTCTACCATGATGGCAGACAACAAAATTACAGAACGTACTTATTCAAAAAATAATCTTTTCTTCAGAGTAATGCAGAGTGTTGTTTGAGTAAGATATTTTTCTATTATATTTTATAATACACAAGTCACACGTACAAGAGTACACACGGAATATATTTTCGATCTAGGAAATTCAATCATCACAGGATAACATATGGACAACTCAATAATAAAACATGTAGACGTAACAAACAATCTCGTAGGTAGGTTGGCATCAATCTCCAATACTTCCCCTCGACCTATCTACTGTATTGTTGTCTTGTCCAACTCCCAGCAACTTGGTGAAAGTTCGATGCTTCGTGCTTGGCAACGTTTTGGTAAGCACATCAGAAATCATGTCTTCTGTTTTCTGATATTTGATTTCAATGTTTTTATTTTCGACGTGGGTCCTGATGAAATGATGTCTGATGTCAATGTGTTTGGTTCTTGAATGTTGTGTCGGATTCTTGGTGAGGTTTTGAATTTTCCATGTTAAAACGTTTGAGAAGTTCATTTATGTACTTTTTCTGGCTCATGAAAATCTTCCCCTCGTTTTTATCATGGTTAAATTCAATTCCGAGTCCATAGTGTAGTTTTCCCAGATCTTTCATTTTGAAATTCTTCTTTAGTTCTTGTTTTATTTCTGTTATCCATTCAGGTCTATTCGATGCAATCCATAAATCATCTACGTATATTGCTACTAGTAGGACATCGCCTTCCCCTCGTTCCTTGTGGTAGAAACATGGGTCACTGGCAAGTGGTAGTACTCCCATCTTCTTCAGACGTTCGTCCAACTTGAGATACCACTGTCTACCAGCCTGTTTGAGTCCGTATAACGCTTTTTTCAGACGACATACTTTATTTCCATTTTTCAGTTCTTGTATCATTTTGTAGCTGGTCTTTTTCAACTGTTTGTTTGTTCGATTTATAGATTCCAACGTCTCTTCAAATAACTCTTTTGCTACGATTCTGGCTTTTCTTCTTTCCAATGTTCCATCAGCTTTCAGTTTTTCACATAGTATCAACCTGCAACCTATAATATTCTCACTTTTTGGGTTTTCTACTATTTCAACAGTTCCGTTTTCAATGATTGAACTATATTCTGATTTTATAGCTTCTTGCCACTCTTTTGAATCTGCTCTGGAAAGTGCATCCTTCAAAGAAATTTCTGCCACTGATGCATATTCCTCACTTTCTTGTTCATTAATATTCGTTTCAGGTATAGTTTTCTCCATTGTTTTATAGATTTTCCGAGGTCTTCCCCTGGAGCCAGATCTTGACATACGTGGTCGTCCTCTAGTTCTGTACGTTATTGTTTTTGATGTTGAAGGTATGTTCTCTTCAGTTTCATTATTTCCATTTATTTCATCCAATTCTTGGTCATCTTCCAGTTCTGTTGCAGTTTGTTGATGTTTAGTTTCATTTTTATTATGCCATAAATTGATTTTCATTTCGGGAGTTTTCATAGATTTTCCATCTTCTTTTTCATACATGAAGTCTTCATATTTTTCTTCATTCCCAAATTTATCAAGAAATTTTACATCTCTTGAAACTTCAACTTTCCTTTCGTCTTTCACCCAAACTCTGTAGGCCTTTGACTGTTCTGAATACCCTATGAATATACATGGTTTTCCACGTGCATCGAATTTTCCTTTCTTAGGGTTTTTGTTCAAAATATAAGCGTTACAGCCAAATGTTCTGAAATATGATACAACTGGAGGTTTTCCAGTCCATCTCTCATATGGGGTCTCTCCTCCAATGCTTCTTGAAGGACATCTGTTACGAATGTGATTTGCTGTGAACACAGCTTCTGCCCAGAATTTTGAGGATAATTTTGCTTGGATTAGTAGACATCTAGATGTTTCCACTAGTGTTCTATTTTTGCGTTCTGCAAGTCCGTTTTGTTCTGGTGTGTATTTTACTGCTAATCTTCTAGTAATTCCAGATTTTTCTAGATATTCGTCAAATTGAGTATTACAATATTCTGTTCCGTTATCTGATTGGAGGTACTTTATCCTTTTTCCCGTTCTGTTTTCTACGAGATTTTTATACTTTACGAATTCTGAAAGTACATCACTTTTCTTTTTCACAAATCTAATTTCACACCATCTTGAATAGTCATCTATGAAGGTCAAAAAGTATTTTGCCCCAGCCATTGAATTTATTCTCATGGGACCACACAAATCTGTGTGAATTATCTCCAGGAGTTCTGTGGATCTGTTTGATTTTGTTGGAAAGGGTTTCTGCGTCATTTTCCCTTCAGCACAAACACCACAAGGAGACATTTTCCCACTGAATTCAATTCCTAAAGCTCTATTTTTCTTACTTAAGTCTCTCAAGTCATTCTCATTCAAATGACCATATCTTTGATGCCAAATGTCTATGCTAGTTCTGTTTGGAGTTTCTGTTGATGTGTTACAACATACATTTTCTTCTAGATAGTACAAGTTATTTATGCGTTTGGCTTTCATTGTTATTTTTCCGGCAGGATTTGTTACTATTGCCGATTCCTTTTTAAATGTTACAGTGTCCCCACTATCAGTGATTTTACTTACAGATAGTAAGTTCGTGCGTAAGTCCGGTACATGCAATGTATTTTTCAGGTTCAAGACCATATCGTTTCCTTGAATTTTTACTAGCCCTTGTCCATTAATTTTAGTAGAACTATTGTTAGCTAGATTAACTGTACCATTACTATCTAATTTTTCTATTTTTACAAATTTACTCTCTTCGTTGCACATGTGAGCTGAACAACCACTGTCCAGGCACCATCCAATTCCCGAGACGTTCAAGGCGACATGTGGATCTTCTGTGAGGAGATAACTTCCCTCATCAGCTTTTTGTGCTTGGTTGCGATACCGGCACTCTGTTGCCTTATGTCCCTTTCTTTTACAAATGTTGCAATTGAATTTGAAATAGCTTCCTATCTTACTCTGCTCTCGATTCCGAGTATACTGTCTTGATTCATAATTCTGCTCTCTGGGCTCATATTTCTGCTTATTATATCTCTTGGATGAAAGCATGGCACCATCAGAATAACTATCAGATTTCTTTTCTTTTCTGGAATCTGCTTGTTCCAATATTTTTATTTTTAACATTTCAGGAGTAGGTAACTCGTCTCTTGTCTCTATGGCACATCTGAAATTTTCATAACTTTCAGGTAAACTGCATAACAGCATTATGGTCATCAAATCTTCATTTATGACAACATCCATTGTCTGCAACTTGTCGACAGCTTCAAAGAACTTTGATAGGTGTTCCCTTACATCTCCGTCTTCTTTTAGCTTGTTGATCATGAGTTGCTTCAGGAGTGTGGCCTTGCGAGCAGGTCCTTTGGATTCATAAATATTTTGGAGCTTTTCCCAGAGATCTTTTGATGTTCTGGTATCTTTTATCTGCCGAATTTCTGATGGAGATATTGCTAAAATGATGTCTGCTCTAGCCTTCTGATCCCCAGTTTCCCAATCTTCAAGTGAAATTCTCGGGCGGTTATCTCCGGACGGACCATCAGGATTAGAGTCAGGTTTCTTTATTTTTCCGTTGACATATCCCATCAAGTCGTTTTTTATCAACAATGCTTCCATTTGAATTTTCCAGGAGTCATAATTCTCCTTACTCAGTTGCTGAATCTTCACGCTCATGGTGCACACACCAATTCAGCAGTGAAATAGTCAGGAACAAATTTTGAAAGCGTACCTACTTTGTTTTCCTCCTACTTTAGCGTGCTTCGCACATAACCTTATGCAGAGTGTTGTTTGAGTAAGATATTTTTCTATTATATTTTATAATACACAAGTCACACGTACAAGAGTACACACGGAATATATTTTCGATCTAGGAAATTCAATCATCACAGGATAACATATGGACAACTCAATAATAAAACATGTAGACGTAACAAACAATCTCGTAGGTAGGTTGGCATCAATCTCCAATACAGAGGCCTATTCTCCGTTTCTAATTGAGCTTCAAGCGTTTATTTCATCAAATTAAACTTGAATGTGAAGCGAATTTAGGTTGGTAGGTACAATGTCAAATTGTGTTCGTTGCAGGCGAGTGATCTATCAGAAAAATAATAAACCTTTGTGTGATAATTTGCAGCGTTTTTAAGTGAAAATTGACTTTATATTTGAATTTAAATCTGAAAGGTCACTTTACTATCCACATTTCTTGCATCGAAGTTGCGAAAATCTCACTGGCCAGTGTAATTAGGGACGTCTTTTGAGAACCGACGCGATGTGTCTCTCAAAGACTCCCAGAAGTCCCATTTGGAGGGCTGAGCTGCTGGCCTCAGCTCAACGACTACTTTATCAACCTCCTCCACCGCCTTATCGACTCAACGAGGATGAGGGAGTGCCCGATAACCGCCCGATTACTGTCGACGAAAAAGGTCGAGAGGAAGAGACGCATTACCTTGATAGTTTTCTCTTCGCCTCGAAAGAGAAAAAAAGGATTGAATCGTGAAGGTGGGCGGCGGCTCTTGGAGAAAAAGCACGCAATGTAATTTTCTCCCTCACAAGGCCTCGTCATTTCTACTTAAACAGGTAAATAGGTTAGAGGAATGGGTGGTGCATAGGAGAGGGGAAGAAAAGTGGAAGAAAAAACTGATGAACGACGTTCGCTACTGTCGTGAATCAACGGAATGAATGTCGTGTCTGACGAGGGTCCGCGGCATTTGGTCAGTTGCAAACCCTCCACACTGGAGTCTCCGTCATTTCCGTCGTCCTCCACTTTCATCAGACATCACCATCTGTTGACGAGTGTTTATGGAGAGTCGTGAAATATGCTGACGTCAGTCTTTCATGTAGGTTGATTCACTGAGGTGGAGAATGATCTTCCTGATGACGTCAGAGCGAATTGATTGCCTGACTACTGAAGAAAAACGCTGCAAATTATTACACAAAGGTTTATATTTTCTGTATAGATCACTCTTCTGCAAAGATCACTGCTTTGTCACTATTTGTTTCTACCTGCCAACCATAGGTAGGTACCTACCTACTACACACCATTCCTTCCTCGTTCCGGGTTAGTCTAATCTCTTACGAACCTGTTGCTGGAACTCGGTTACCCCTTTCCACCCCCACCCCCCGTCTGAAGGAGCAGTTGACACCCACCACCCCCAGTGCCTCCCCCAACCATCTCATAGCTAGTCAGTTTTCATCAACAGTTTTTACCATTTTTCTCGGGAAATAATATATCCTCAATATCCATGAATCCATGATATATATAGCCATGATATATATATATCTCCAATATCCATGTTTCTTAGGTGATTCTTCTTATGTTTATAACCTATACACCCATGCACTTATTTAATTCCAACAGTAAAACACAATTTTTTATTATTTTTTATATAGATCACTCGTCTGCAAAACTCACAGCTTTGCCATTATCACTTTTTTCTGTAAAGAAATTAATTGATAGGTTGATTTGGACAGTGATAGATTATCAGGCTTTTACAACGGATAGATATTTTTAATGGTTACCCTTTTGTAATGAAACTGCGGTAAGTTGCGATGTATTTTTTTTTTCGACTCCCCTCAAAGACAAATTGTCTTTTGTGATGGAGGGGGCACGCCATAAATAAAAGAAAAAATAAATCAAATATAATGGGGAGGATGAAGGGAAGTGCCTCTATAAAACGACCACCAGTTCAAATATGAGCCGAGCAGGACACGGGTGATGATACCACGGAGAACGCCTACCGAGATGCCCAACTCGCGCAACTCCGTGGCACTTTTGTCGCACCACACCCCGTGCCATGACAAGGTTGCAGCCGTCACCCTGATGTTGTTGGGTTCCACTCCTTTTAGCTCCGACACCGCTTGCCATAAATCATTTGCGTCAAATTTCCATATCTTAGCCCGCCAAGTCTGCTCCATGTCCAAGCTGCCATTGACAACTTGGACATCCAGGATAATGCAGACTGGTCGGGCTTGACGGCAACGATGTCGGGCTTCTTATCCCGGTCACTTGGCAGGTGATATAATCTCTCCTTCTCAACATCCCAGCCGCTAGACGATAAAGCACCTGCTATCTGCTTGGCGACAGCATCATGACGTAGGATGCGGCCCCCATGAGTCCGAGGACACTGCTGCACTACATGATACAGGTGTCACACGACTATACTACCTCTCGAACCGCAGTCGCTACCAACCGTAGGTACCTACTGCTACCTTCACACCTTCAAAATCCAGTTTATTTGGAAGAAATAAACGCTTCACACACGATTCGCAAGTTGTGGTTCCTTCATATGGAAATTTGATTACTGTTTGCCAAGGAAGCAAAACTGAATACAACTCGAAGAAACGCTGCAAATCATTGCTCAAAGGTTTATTATTTTGTGTATAGATCATCCTTCTGTATAGATCACTGGTTCTCCATCAATAGCACCTACCACCATCTGTATTCTCCCTTGACCTTCCCTCTCAAATTTACGCTCCTGCGTTCAATAGGATTGAAAATGGCTTCGGAGCTCACTCAGCTGATCTGTGATCTGAAGAGTGAAGAAGATCTCCTCGAATGCTGGAGACGCCTGGAAGAGAACTTCCATTCAATAGGAGTGAAAATGGCTTTGGATCTCACTCAGCTGATCAGTGATGTGAGGAGTGAAGAAGATATCCTCGAATGCTGGAGACGCCTGGAAGAGCACTTCCATTCAATAGGATTGAAAATGGCTTCGGAGCTCACTCAGCTGATCTGTGATCTGAAGAGTGAAGAAGATATCCTCGAATGCTGGAGACGCCTGGAAGAGCACTTCCATTCAATAGGATTGAAAATGGCTTCGGAGCTCACTCAGCTGATCAGTGATCTGATCAGTGAGCAATGATTTGCAGCGTTTTTTACCTACAAACATTGTTTTACCTACCAACTTTTTTTTACCTACCAACTATTGGTAGGTACTACCTACCACACTATAATGGCTTCACACCTTCACAATCAAGTTTATTAGGAAGAACTAAACGCTTCACACTCGATTCGAAAAATAGAAAGTATTGATAAGTATAGCTTGATATGAAAATTTGATTACTGGTTACGCAGAAGGCAAAACTGTATACAAATCGAAGAAATGAACAGCGATCGCATTTTAGTCAGATAAAATTTGAACGGCGATTAGACCTCTTTTGCGATTCACACTCATGATTCTGTTTTATCGAAGGAAAACCTGCAAATACTCGTAGGGACCGAACGGTTTGTCCTACAGAGCTCCGGATGGTCTCAAAAATTTTTAAAAATTCAATACTATTTAAAATTGGTGAAAAAACGATACCTTTATTTCGAGAGTTTTCGAGCTAGGGCACTCTTGAAAATTTCAACCCTTAATTTTCACCCCTTAGAAGTGACCTACATCAACCAAAAGCTTCGCGGCACAACTAGACCCCAAATGGAGCCCATATACCAAATTTGAACCAAATCGGTCCAGTGTTGCTAAGAAAAGTGCCGCGTACGGCGGACGGCGTACGGCGGACGGCGGACGGCGTACGGCGTACGGCGGACGGACGGAAATTTTTTTATTCGATTTTCGTATTCTACGTACCTTGAAACGTAAAACATCAAATTTTGAGGGGGGGTTAAAAATTTTTTTTTCTTGCTCGATTCCAAAGGCTTATTATTGAAAATAATAAACCAAAACGAACAGATATCGCATTTTGGTTAGCTAGAATTTCAGCGGAGATTAGACCTCTTAGGTGATTCACACTCGCGATTCTGATTACTCGTATCATAAGTCCGATCCTTAAGGGGGTGTCAGTCGGTCGCCGTTCATTCCTCGTTCCGGGTCAGTATTTAACAAAATTGAAGGCGCAAAAACTTTGAAAGAGGTACCTAAATTTGAAATTTTAAAGGATTTTAGAAAATTATTAGTGCGCGGCCCTAGGGAATAAAAAAACTGAAATATTCCCGCCGTAATCATCAAAATTGAACAATAATTGCTAGAGAAATATGTAAAAACCCGTTTAATCAGTAGTTTTTCCCATTTTTCGTTGGCAATTATTGTTCAATTTAGATGATTCTGGCGGCAATATTTCAGTTTGTCAATTCCCTAGGGCCTTGCACTAATGAATTTCTAAAATCCTTTAAAATTGGCGTCTTCAGCATTCGAGCTCTGAAGCCATTTTAAAATTGGTGAAAAAACGATACCTTTATTTCGGGAGTTTTCGAGCTAGGGCACTGTTGAAAATTTCAACTCTTAATTTTCACCCCTTAGAAGTGACTGACATCAACCAAAAGCTTCGCGGCACAACTAGACCCCAAATGGAGCCCATATACCTCATTTCAGCCAAATCGGTCCCTGGACGTGCCGCGGACGGCGAACGAACGAAAAATTTTTTATTCGATTTTCGGATTCTACGTACCATGAATTTTCTTGGTCGATTCCAAAGGTTCTTTATTGAAAATTATAAACCAAAATGTCTTAAGTCTCGGTAATCCATGCCTCGTGATAGGGTGTGCGCCTAGGTAGGAAAAACTGTTTATTGTTATTTTCAATCTAAGGTAGACCTCATTCTGAGAATTTTGGTACCAACCGTGACCTTCTAGCGTGTGTAAATCTTTTCCAATGAAATTTTAAAGTTTCGACCGTTTATGACGTCACAGTGGGCTGGGGGGTCCCGCCCAGGCGAGAGGGGCGCGTGACGTCATAAACGGTTGAACCTTTGAAAAATCATAGAAACAGATCTACTCAGGCTAGAAGGTCGCGGTTGGTGCCGAAATTCTCAGAATGTAGTCTACTTTCGATTAAAAATCTTTAAAAAAATCAAGGCGCACCCCCCATTGTTTTTTGCACCTAGTTGTAAGCTTTCTGGGCAGTGTTACAGTGAACAGGTTCCTTCGATAAAGGGGGTTCTAAGGGGGTCGCGATACTGAAAGGCAAAAACAAGAAAAAATATCGGAATCTTAGACTACTTGAATTTAGAGGTACTTAACTGGTTCTGGGTAGCGGCGTTCTCCCGAGCGGCTTGGAGATGAGGCGTAGCGTTCCAGTAGATACCTTTGTTATATATGATATTTATGACACTGTTATACCTGAAGGGTCTTGTAACCTGAAGGGTTTTATGTATCGATATGTTGAAAATAAATGAAGTTACGTTACGTTTGTTGTTTCTTTCAAGCAAGTTCCTATTATCGATACGGTTTGCAATACTCTTGTTACTCAGAACCTGGGATGTTGGGTAAGTTTTGAAATGAGAAGAATGTTTTAACCAAATGTTTTTTAGGTTTAATTCCAGGACTAAAAAAAGGCGATACAGGTAAGTACAAAATGGTTCCAGTTGAGTTACGGTAAGTTCTGCAATCTCGATCCCAGGGATCGAGCGCCTGAGGGGCGTTACGGTGGAATGCGATCAGGTAAGCAAGGTAAGTTTTACTTATAACGACTAGTAGTCTTACGTTACGGTACGATACTCTTAGAGGTAAGTTCAACAAGGTGAGTATTTCTTATTCTTTAGACTCGTTACAGGTAAGTTCCTCTTAGTTCCTATTTTAGTTATAGTAGTAATATCACTGAGTCACGGTACCTCTACCTTTAATTGGCCAATTATATTAAGGTAGGTAAGAATGTTTGCACTCACGTTCCGGGTTACCGTAGCGAGTCCGGAGGCGATGCAGCGAGGTTGAAGGGGAATAGCCGGGAACGGACTGGTTCTTCGTATCTTCCTCCGATGCGACGATCCGGCAGGTTCCACGAGATCCAGGGGAGGCAGGACAAACAAGATTCACCGGTTACAGTCTTTCCCAACTAGTAAACCGCGTGTCTTGGGGGAGGCAGGAGGATACGGTTCGGCGCGATACGGGTCGACGCGGAACAAAGGGGAGTGCGCTTCAAAGACAAGGGGAGATCACTTCGAGACGAGCTGGCCAGGCTAAACTTCAGGACTAAGGGTTTTCCGTTGATACATCATAATATCATTGGGTTTCTGGGCTCAGTGTTGCCCTCTCCATCTTCAGTTGGCACTCCTGCTCTTCCATACTAATTAGTTGATTTGCTTCCTCCATGTTAGTTGTTCGACCTCCTCCATGCTCCTCCATGACAGTTGATTTTTGTTGTATCCTTGGGTGTTGGTCGGATACTTTAGTACTGAGGCCACGCCCCTGTGATGTGGCCTGTGATAGGTGGTGGGGGCCTGGTCCCGAAGGGAATCAGGACTTACGGCTGTGAGGTGCCTGTTAGGGGAAACAGTGAGCAACTTGGTTGCTCACATAGTTAACAATAGGGATGCAACATAACTTTGTAACATCGATTTATTGACTCGTATCAATCAATAAATCGGAGATTTGTGTGAACTTCGATACTGTATCCACCCTTGGTATTCAATTCCAATCATCTTTCGATTATCAAAATCTTGGCATTTTTCTGAATGTCAAACCTTAACTCGTCAAAAAATAATTTATCAAAATATGTAAAACATCTACCATTTTCCTGGAAATTATTACTTTTTGTCCTACACATTGATGTTTCTTGGTCCAACACCGATGTTTCATTATTAAACCGATGTTTAAACATATCGATATACTTTGCAATATCCGTACTACTCCACCTTTCCTCTTGTTTAAACTCCTCTGCTCTCAGTTCTTCTATCGAGAATGGTAATAGTTCTCTCGAACAGAAAGGAGGTTTTGAAATAAAAGAGAGAAAAGCCCTGGCAGAACGATGCGAAAATTATTCATTCATTCTATTCAAATGCTGAAGAAATATTTAGAGAGCTTTCCTTATTGTCGTCACACGACTGAAGATATTTTCCTACGAGAAACGTTGGTATAAGCTTGGTGTACTCGTACAAATGACTAGGAGACACCTAAAAGGCAAGAATTCACGTTGAAAGTACAGAAGTAAAGTTAAGAAGGAAGAGAAGTTTCTGTGCTTCTGTTGAGAATGAGGCTCATTAGTCTAGATTTGAATGAGCCGAAACGGGCTCCATGCGGCTCTCTAAGAGGAGAAGTCTGGCAAATTAGGATTCCTCTTTCGATTAGTTCCTTTTGGAGGAGGTTCATGCCGAGCTGTTTTCCTACAGTCGGTTTAGTTTTATCAAGGATATTTGCTCTCCGGCTCTGGTTATCTAATGGATCGGATTTGCAGTTTCCCTGGGTTTGAGGTCCCACGACATGTTGGATTCTACTTTGTTGAGCATCATTTTTTTACCTGATGTTTACATAGTTTATACAAGTACAAGGTGTCCCATATAAAGGAACGCAAAACTTCAGGAGACATTGCTACAACACTATTTTAAGTAAAAAAGTCCTATAACATTTTTTCTTACTATACAAAACTCCATTTATTTATCTTTTTCAATTTTACATTATTTCCGACTTTACGCCGTACAAAATGGCTACAAATCCCTACATTTTCATACAAACTCAAATCTGATTAGTGAAAGAAAGACCGATTTCCCATATTCTTAGTGCCACAAAAAATTATTTCAGGTGGCCTGATGGTTAAAACGCTACAAATTATTAAACAAAGGTTTATTATTTTTCTGTGTAGATCACTTGCCTGAAAAGAACACAGCTTTGTCATTTTCACTATATTTTGGTTTATTATTTTTAGTAATAAGCCTTTGCAATCGAAAAAGAAAATTTGTTTTTAAACCCTCCTCAAAATTTGTTGTTTTACGTTTCAAGGTACGTAGAATCCGAAATAAAATAACTAATTTTCCGTCCGTTCGCCGTACGCGGCACTTTCCTTAGTTTCCATGTACCAATTTTGATGAAATTTGGTATATGGGCTCCATTTGGGGTCTAGTTGCGTCCCGAAGCTTTCAGTTGATGTAACTCCTTCTAAAGGGTGAAAATTGAGGATTGAAATTTTCAATTGTACCCGTCTCGAAATAAAGGTATTGTTCTTTCACCAATTTCTAATAGTATTGAATTTTTAGAATTTTTTGAGACCACCCGGAGCTCTGTAGGACAATCCGTTCGCTCCCTACGAGAACTGACGGGTCGGATAAATCAGAAACACGATCGTGAATCGCAAGGCTTAATCTCCGTTAAAATTTTAGATTACCAAAACGCGATCGTTGTTCGTTTCTTCGAGTTGTACTCAGTATTGCGTCCTTGGCAACCAATAATCGAATTTCCTAATAATTAGGGTATATAATAATAATTCCTAATCATCCCTTTTTCTTCGAACTGAGTGTGAAGCGTTTAATTCTTCTAAATAAACTTGATGGTGAAGTAGGCATGTGGTAGGCAGGTAGTATCTACGGTTGGTAGATGGTGACAATGGCTAAGCCATGTTCTTTGCAGACGAGTGATCTATATAGAAAAATAATGAACCTTTGTTAAAAATTTGCAGCATTTTACCAACCAACCATTGGTACCACTAATACCTACTTCATATTCAAGATTTTTTGGAAGAAATAAACGAATCACTCTCAATTCGAAGAAACAGGGAGTTGTGGTTGCCGTAATTATAATTTATAATTTTTCTAATAATTATTAGAAAATGTGATTACTGGTTGCTAAGGGCGCAAAACTGAGTACAATTTGAAGAAACGAACAACGATCATAGTCAGCTTAAATTCCAACGTATATTAGGTCTCTTTGGCCATTCACACTCTTGTTTCTGATTTATCGTAAGTTCAACCCTTAAGTTCTCATGGGGAGCAACGGTTGGTTCTATCCATTTCTACTCAAATTCGCATAATTCCTGAAAATTTCATCGAAATCAGATGGTGTAGAAGTTATGGCTGTAACACATAGGAGATACACGTTTGCTGATGATGATTTTCTTAGGGGACCATCTACACGCCAACCTGCACAATTCCTGAAAATTTCATCAAAGTCGGATGAGAAATGTAGAAGTTATGGCTGCGGCAAGGAATTCATGACAAACAGACACACACACAGGCACGAAACCAAATTTGTTCAGGAAGGTCTGAAACGTAAAACGCGAGTGGAAATTTTGATTTTGGAGAAGTGAGAACAAAACTTCCGCTACCTTGGTAGACTCGAAAGCAATACCCGAACATATTCTAGTTATGTTAAGTATTGAGAGAGGAAGTCCGCTCCCACTGGATTTGCCATCAGTCCCAAGCAGTAATGATTTTAGGATTTTTAATAATATTTAGTTAACCCAGAAATTTCCATAGTGTTGATTAAACGGGCTACTTGGATTGTGGCAATATGGACGTTGACATTGAAGGAAGTTATTATGAATAATCTTACAGATCAGGTCGATCGTTGGGGAATATCGCGTGTCTTCGCGAGCTGCAACCCGAACTATCAGTCTCCCCTCACAATCACGTCACATGAAATAACAAGCTTCCTTTCGCCCCGTCAGACGAACCACTCTCGATCCAACGTTTCACTTGTTTTTCTCCAGAGTAGAAATCCTCAGGGAAGCAGGAATGAAAGATACAATCCCGCAATCCTGCTACACCTCTGTCCCCCTCATACACAACCTGTACACACTACACCCAACACACATACACTCCACCAAACCAAGTCCCGTTAAAATCCTGCGATCGTGCTCATAAACCGCAAAGAGGTTTTTCGAGGAAAAGAGCTTTCCTCGTGATCTCTCCATCCCAACCTCTCGTTTGAATGTTCTCTCGCAAAACCCCAAACTTAATAAAAACTTTTCAATTGAATGGATGTCTGGCAGGGACGCCGCATCGCGATCGGGAATCCAGTAAACTCAAGATGGGAAAGAGGATGCTATCATTTGTCAATAAGATAATTTATCGATTCTTGGTTCTTGAATTTGAGTTATTTTTTTTCTCAGAGTAATTCTTTGTCAGCTAGGTACTTACCCACTTTATCGAAGGTTGAAGGTAGGTTAGGGTTGGGCGTTTTGCATTTATTCGGCAACGATAATGAATTGTTTGTTACTGGTGTCCAAACCATCGAAATTGATTCAACTTTGTAACCCATTAAATATCGTTGACTTCATTTTTATTGGAATGGGTGTCCTCAACTTCGCTGTTTTTATTCAATTTATGAATAGTATCTGCCTGATCAACACGAATATTGACATTTTCATGTCTTTGCTTTGGCACATAAACTGAAAAATCGTCACGAAAACTTGCTCACGCGACCAATAAATAAAATAGACTCACTGTGTTGCGTAGAGAACAATAAGCTGTTTTCTTATTTTGATGCTTGGGTACATGGACTAACAACCTTACTTTCGCACACATGAAAATGTCCCGATTTGTCTGCAACACATTGGGACATTTTCATGTGTGTATATATTTAGAAAATTTTCCTAATTTGTTTCTATACCTATCGATTCTCAGACTAGCGCCTTAGATACTTTTCTTCAAGTTGTGCAATGTTCTGAGTCCTTAGCAACTAGTAATCAAATTTCTTCATGAAGCCACCCACAACTTCCAATTGTGAAGAGTCCTTAGCAACCAGTCATCAAATTTCTTCATGAAAGCATCCACAACTTCCAGTGTGAAGCGTTTGTTTCTTCCAAAAAGAAAAGTATCTAAGGCGCTAGTCTGAGAATCGATAGGTATAGAAACAAATTAGAAAATGCTTGCATACGAGTCTGCAACACATTGGGACATTTCCATGTGTGTGAAAGTAAGGTTGTTAGTTCATGTACCCAAGCATCAAAATAAGAAAACAGTTGATTGTTCTCTACGCAACACAGTGAGTCTATTTTTTTGTACTCAAAAGTGATTGCTGATAATTACCATTATATTTCTGTCGAGTTTTTGAAAGTAATCAACCCATTAACGTGTATATAACTCTCAGTTAGCCAATCTGCTCGTTTTTCAAAACGAATAGCCAACTCGGTAAAAGCTGAAATAATTATTACCACTAGACGAGGTATTCAATTAGAACCAACTCTGCAGGAGATCACAAATAGAAACTGAAAAGAGAAGGTTAGTGGTGCCGCAGATTGAGGCAGAACTGCATACGTAATAGATTGGTTGGTGCTATCACGCATAGATTCATTAAAGGTCTGGTACAGATCACAGTCAACCGTACAGCTGCCCGCAGTTGGGATCAAAACGATTTCCTGGTATCGTTGATACGGCTGCATGGCTATTAGCTCCGCATTATTATTCAAGGATCGTGTAGCCTCCATTCCTGGTAGCGCTCAGCAAAGGGAAGAGGGCTGGTGGTAGGTATTTTCTCTTCCTCTGTTGTAGATACATGTAATGTTTCATACAGGTATTCGTTAACTCTGTGACGTTCCATCGCTGCCGCCTTTGAAGTGGTCATTTCTCTCGAGTAAACCAACTAGTTTCGATGATTTCAACGTTCAGTCTCGACTTTTTCGAACAATCCAAGGTGAAAACAAGCCTTTGAAGTGGTCATTTCTCTCGAGTAAACCAACAAATTTCGATGATTTCGACGTTCAGTCTCGACTTTTTCAAACAATCGAAGGTGAAAAACAAGCCACTCTAAAGAGTGGTCATTTCTCTCCAGTAAACCAACAAGTTTTGATGTTTTCAATGTTCAGTCTCGACTTTATACAAGAATCGAAGTCGCTGTTGTATCTGTCATGAAATCTCTGTAACGGGCAAAACTATTTGAAGTTATTCCAATATTTAGGAATTGAGAGAATTTCGTTGAAGGTGGAAGACATCAAGATATGAAGATGACCACTCTCTGACTAATAGCTTTTTCTACAGTTGCTATCCAATTCAAGTGATATTTTCCGTGATTGTTCGGATTGGAGTGTAGATGATAATCATCGCCCCGGACTGATAGGTACTTACGGATTGATTTTTGAGATAAGCTACTATATTTTTAATGCTTATTTATTTCAAAATGTCCTTAAGAACCTGAATTTGAGAAATTGTGATCACATCTTTTATGTGTTAAATTATTTAGAACCCTGTAAAAAGTCGAAAATTTACTCTGGAAAATACTGTTGGTTTGCAAATGATTTTGATACATTATTTTCGACAGTAAATTTTATTTGATGTTTACTTTTCAGTGTACGTAAAATCCAAAGATCTAATTTTTTTTAAATCTCTTTGTATATGCAGCTGCCGTATCGCACTTTTCTTATTTCCCATATACCGATTTTGATGAAATTTGGTTTGTGGACTCAATTCCTTGTCTAGTTGTGCTCCGAAGCTTTTGGTCATTGTTGGTTGGTACTTGGTAGGTGGTAGGGGTGAAAAATAGGGGTTGTAAGTTATTGTTTTGTGTATAATTTTAGTTTGAAATAGAATTGAATTTTAAAAATGGAACGATACCACCTACAGCTCTACATATAGGACAAACGCGTACAAGCGCCACGAGGACTTGATTTTTCCCAAGAAAAGAATTGGATGTCTTCCTACTTTTATCTCACCGAGGCTCCTTATTGAATAAGATGCAATAATATGCAATCATTTTGGATCCTGACTACTACCATACCACCCGTTGGTAGTAAAAAACGCTACAAATTATTACACAACGGTCCATTAATTTTACTCGTCTGCAAATAACACGGCTTTGCCATTGTTACCACCTACCAACATGAAGAAAAACATCGATCGCATTTCGGTCAGCTGAAATTTGAACGGAGATTAGGCTTATTTTGCGATTCACACTCGTGTTTCTGATTTATTGTAAGTCCAACCCTTAAATTCTCGTAGGGACCGAACGCTTTGTCCTACAGAGCTCCGCGTGATCTCAAAAAATTTCAGAAATTCTATAGAATCCTAAATTGATAGGAAAAACAATACCTTTATATCTAAATTTTTTGAGTTAGGTCGTTTTCAAAATGTCAACCCTTAGAAGTGACCTACATCAACCAAAATCTTCGGGGCACAACTAGACCCCAAATGGAGCCTACATACCAAATTTATTCAAATCGGTCAATGCTAACTGAGGAAAGTGCCGCTTACGACGGACAGCCAAATTTTTATTCGATTTATGGATTCTACGTACCTTGAAACGTAAACCAACAAATTTAACAGGGAGGGTTAACATTTTTTTTCGGTCGATCCTAAAGGTTCATTATTGAATTAACCAAAAAACTATGAAATGTATCCTTCTCCAAGTAAAAGGGAATTTAGAAAGTGAGAAATCATTGCACTATTATGAAGTTGTGATATTAAAAAACACAAACGGTGGATACAGCTTTCGTACAAGTACGCAACCACGAGAGACATTTTATGTCTTATGTTTAATAATAAATTGAGAGCTTTCCAATGAGTGGTAAACGATTTTTGTGGGGTGGAAAATGAGGAAGTTAGTTTTCCCTAGGAACGATTGGTTGTACGTGAAAATCATCAGAAATTTCTGCGTAACGCTCCCCTCATAGCGCTCCCCGCGTAACGATCCCCGCGTGACGATTTTTCATTTATGTGCCATAGTAAAGACATAAAATGTCAAAAAAGCCTATCAAGTTAGGTGAACAGTTTGATTCCTCACATGGAATGTCATGAACAATTGGACATTAGGGTGTCCGTTATTTGACCGAAAAAAAGAATTCCCAAATTTTTCAACTCATACCGCCTGAATCCTTTCTACATTACCAAAATCACTCCCACATGGAATTTTTTCCTGATCGTTAACGAGGACATCGTTAACCCGTGCCGAATTGACTGTTAACTCGCCATAATAAGGGACATGTCAACGAAAACTCCTAAATTATAGCTCCCGGTGGGGATTCGGAAGGAAAGAGGAGAAACGAAAGTTAGAATTTTGTATTGAGAATTACGAATAATGTTAAACATTTCCATTGTAGCTTTTTTTAGTTTTTTTAGAAAGGATTATTGTATTAAACGTTGGATTTATAAGTTAAACACACCCAAATCTGTTAATTCAGGTGATTAATCGAGATTTTTCCCACTACTCCAAGTTTCTTAGGAATTCGGCTCGGGTTAACGTTGTCCTACCATGAAAAAAATTCTGGTGTGAGTATTGCGGACCACAAAAGACTCAGAGGGTATGGGTTTTTGAAAAATTGAAGTCTAAAAATAAGGGACACCCTATTGGACCTGTATAATTAGTTGGCCAAAAATGCTTGACTATACTATTGAGCTTGTACCAGTGATAAATTCCGTAACTTCATTTGCATGATCATGCTGATGGTTAGTCAACAGCTTTATGTGAAATCTTTAACGATTTTGTCTACTCTTCACTTTTGCCGTCGCTCTTACTGATCAAATCACGATGGAATATTCTCTGGATCAGCCCCAAACCTCCCAACATCATCGAAATCGGACCATGATTTCATTTAGTAGACTTCTGACAAGCTCGAAAGACTGTTCTGATAATTCTGAATCGTGAAATTCAAGTGCAAATATTGATTTTTGAGGACTCCCAAGTTTTTGGCTTATTGATTGAGGAACAGCGACCTGAGATGAATGAATGTAATGTTGAATGAATCTGATATTTCAACGACATGGTCATTTTCTATATTGTCACATTATAGGGGAAAAGAGCCAGTTACGTGTGGTAGTGAGGTGTTATCCTGGAACATAACAGGAGCTGAGGGTGGATGGAAGGTCAAGAACGTTCGGGGAATCGGGATATACGATATGCGATAGCCAAGGACTGACTACGAGCTGGCGAGAGAGCACATAAGAGCCCCAAACACTCGACCTTTCATTTACTTCACCCCATACACACACAGACCATCAACCTGGTCTTATTTTTCCGTCGATGTCGTTACAGGGTTACGACGAGAGGAGCCTTGAGGTTTGTTTTGAGTCATCAAGTTGAAAGCTGAGTGCGTAGGTAGTGGTGAAGTGGAGGGGGATACTCTTTTCTAGAGAAACATCGTCGGAAAAATATCTAGTTATAAAAGAACCCAAGGCATAAAACAAAGTAATTTTTTATTTATGGAGTTACCGCACAAATAACACAACAAATCAACTATCCCTGAACATTGTTGAAGTGAAGCCGCTTTCAAGGATTTGCAGACCCACCGACCGCAATGGAACCAAAATTGTTCAAGAAAGTCTTGAATGAAAACTTGAATGCGAGAGAAAATTTTGATTTTGGAGATATTTTTTTCACCTCATGAAAATAATGCTTGGTGGATTCGAAAGTCATATAATAAACAAGAAAATCATATCCAACTTGGTAAAAGTTGTCAAAAAACGCTGACAATTTGAGTTTGATCATTTTGATGTGTTTGATATCTGGAAGGATCAAAAACATGAAACACACACAGTGTTTTTTAAGGCGCCCTGTGAAATTTCAAGCTTTTGGGCCAACCAAAAGCAAGTTTAGCTCATCCAGCTGATCGGAGAGGATCTCAGTTTGTTATTCAGATTCAGCAGTCTTAAGAAGGTTCCCTGTGAAATGTCAACTTGTTAGGTCCACCAGAAGCCAATTCAGCTCGCCCAGCTAAATTTTATTACCGATTTTATTTTCTGAACTACGATCATTCCAAAAGTTCGAAAATGTGATATTTTAATGGAGGAAACACGTACAATCGTGATTTTTATCCAAACTCTTTTTTTCACGATCTGATCTATTCGTCTCGAATTTCCAGAATAGATCTGGAAGACGAGTGAGCCCAATAAGAATAGACGTAGATTTCATCACGATCTGATCAGTAGGAACCACGAACGAGAGGAAAATTCAAAACGAACGAACGTCAACCACTACACAACAAGGTAGTGAAGTAAGGTTGTTAGTTCATGTACCCAAGCATCAAAATAAGAAAACAGTTGATTGTTCTCTACGCAACACAGTGAGTCTATTTTATTTATTGGTCGCGTGAGCAAGTTTTCGTGACGATTTTTCAGTTTATGTGCTAAAGCAAAGACATGAAAATGTCAATAATTAAACATGAAATGATAATAAATTATTATCAAGGGAAATAGGTCTCTAGTCATGAAAGTAATCATTCCTTAAATTCTTCAAAGTTATACAGTTCGACTTCGATCAACCTCTTCTTCATCTTGTTCTTGAGGGTGGTCCTCCACTGGAAGCGTTTTGGAGAGACTAAGCGTTTACGTCCGTATACAACCGACTAATCCCATAAGCTTAAAACCCTATTAGAGGTCCTCCACTGCAAGCTACACTCGCCACAGCGACCTGGCCTGTGTTCTCGGCGTGTCCCTGAAGTTGGACGATTTGGTGATCGAAGTTTGTATAGCTTTCAAGATGTAATCGTACGTTTGTAGGTCCATCTTATAATCATTTCGAAACTTCTCCGTATCTCCCTTCGGCTCTTCGTGGAGGTGGTTGAATTCACTCAAACTTTGCCTCCTTCTCGAAATTGGGTTCAGCCAGCACATTCGTCGTTTCCTTCTCATCCGAAGGAAATTTACGAGAGCATTATCCAGCAAATATTAACTATCTATGTCGTCCATTGTGTAGTACTTCAAAAAAACAAATGCTGTCCACTACACACCACCACAGACTTCGCGCGACTAAGTCGCTTCCACTGGAGGAGCTCAGTCGCGTCCCAGTGGCCTCTTGGAAGTCACCTGTAATCGCCTTGTCGCTTGGATACCCTTCCAGTGGAGGGTCAACCTGAAGGGATGGACCGGAAAAGAACGCAGCTGATGAGACGTGCACCCACCTGAAGTGGACTACAGCACAAAGATGTCGCCAGGCTGATGGATCGGCTGATCAAGGCTGACTCAAGGAACGGCTGATCAAGTCTTGGAGGGCTGCTTCTTCTTCTCTCCTTCTTTCAAGGCTCAACAATCCGCGAGGGGTCAATGCCGCCCAAGTACAGTCCGCCAGTCATTTCTTTGTTGTGCAACTGCTCTCCAATCGCGGACTCCCAGCATTGCACGAGCATCCCTGCTGACACCGTCCCCCCATCGCAGTCTAGGGCGCCCCTGTCGTTGGGTTGCATATATTTCTTCTTCTAGGAGCCTCCTAGGGACTGAATGAGGGCTCATTCTAGCAAGGTGGGTCGCCCACCGAAGGCGACCAATCTTGATATGGTGGACCAAATCTCTGTCAGCATACATATCTTTCATCTCCACGTGTGTTCTTATTCGCCAGGCCAGCTCATCAGGATCAAAGATCGCTCCGAAAATCCTTCTTAATATTTTCCTTTCGAATCGGAGAAGTTGGTTTTCCTGGGTTCTGGAGAGGGTCCAGGTTTCAGAACCATAGATGAGCACTGGCCTGATTATCATTTTATACAAACGGAGCTTCGTTGTTCGTGACAGGGTCCTACTCTTCATATGCCGAACCAGTCTAAAGTAGCATTTGTTGGCTGCAATGATTCTCTTTAGGATTTCTGCCTCCATATCGTTATCTTCGGTTACCAAGGAGCCAAGATAAACAAACTCCTTGACTCTCTCAAAGGAGCATCCGTCCAACTGGATCTGGTCCGGGGGCCTGCCCTGGGGGCTCGTCACTATGTACTTTGTTTTGGATTGATTCACTACTAGGCCCATCCTCGCGGCCGCCGCTCTTAATTTGGAGAATGCTGAGCTCAAAGCATTGAAATTTCTCCCGACCACATCTATGTCATCTGCATATCCTAATATTTGGGAGAAGCGATTAAAAATATCCGAAGGAAATTTATGAGAACATTATCCAGCAAATAATAACCTGAAGGGGTGGGCCGGAAAAGAACGCAGCTGATGAGACGTGCACCCACCTGAAGTGGACAACAGCACAAAGATGTCGCCAGGCTGATGGATCCATACTCAAGGATCGGCTGATCAAGACTTGCAGAGGGCTGCTAATGCTGTTAAATTCCCTTGTATTTCGCTTCAGGAATCCAAGTGTGCGAAATCCTCGAGCCGCTACCCGAGCTACATGGTCCGTAAATGAGAGGAGACAATCCAGGTTAATTCCCAGGTCGACGATGCTAGACTTGCGAGGTAGTAAAACTCCATTAATTGTATAGTTGTGGAGAACTGGCGAATGAGAACGGTAGAAAGAGGTGACTGCACATTTAACTATTTGTTCAGGGGTTTTCATTGGTACTTTCAGGTTTATAGTTGTTTCCAGTTGTTGACGGAAACAGGACCAGCAAGTTTTCCTATTGAACAAACTTGGAGTTTTTTTCTCTCAGGATAACTTTTTCACTGATTGTTACGATAATGGGTGAATGATCAGATGGTAAGTCGTCACTATCCTCTACGTTTATGTATCCGCTTGAGATACCTCTGCTTACAAAGAAGTCAATTAGATCAGGGGTTTTGTTGGGATCAGTGGGCCAATATGTAGGCCTGCCAGACGAGTAGAAATCGCACTTGAGTATAGTTGCTGCTGCATACAGTTCTTTACCTTTTGTTGTTGTTAACCGTGATCCCCAGTATGTATTTTTGGCATTATAGTCTCCTCCGATAATGAAGTTGCTTCCTAGCCTTTCAAAAAGACTTTTGTAGTCATCTTGCTTCAAGTTATGTCTCGGGGGACAGTAAATTGCTGCTATTCTGAAACATTTGTTTTTGAGTTGCACGTTGACCGAGGTTACTTGCATTTTTTCCTCCTCAATTTTCAGTTCTTCGTGATGCACTACGTCCTCATTAATTATAATTCCTGAGCCTCCTCTAGCTTTATTGCTAGGGTGAATTGTGTGGTAACAAACGTACCCTTTTATTTTAACGTAAGAAGAACGAGTGAAATGAGTTTCAGAGACGAGAAGAATGTCTATCTTGTTGGAATGGAGAAATACTTCCACTTCTTTTATGTGATTCAGTAAACCATTTGCGTTCCATGTTGCTATTCTTAATGTTGGATCCATCATATTATTCCGTAGTTGGTTAGACTTTTTTCTAATTTGGCTATTCTCTCAAATAGCAGCTTATTAGTATGATTTTGTTCGTTTAATCTCTCTAGTATTTGTCCGAACATTTTTTCAGTGCTCGACACGTTCACCTCTTTTTTTGCAACTACGTTAGCATATGAAGCGTTGGAGGTGGAAGCACCTGCTATTGCTGTAGTAAGGGATTTTCGCCTGCTAACACTTCTTTCGGTGGAAGTATGTTGTCTTCTGAGTTCTTTCACTTGGGGTTTGGTGGCATTGTTCCTCATTCTTTGTAGCTCTTTAGCTACTTCGCAGCCGCGATAATTTGCTGGGTGATTCCCTTTACAATTAACGCATTTCGGAGTTTCAGCCTTGTCTAGAGGACATTCGGCTGTAATGTGTGGTCCAGCACATTTCACACATGCTGGTTCTTTTCCACAGTAGGATTGTGTATGAAGATAGCTTTGGCATTTTTTGCATTGAGGGATAAGTTTAGATGCGTTCTTTAACGGTTCAATCTTCACAACTATGTTGAGGATAGCCTTTATGTTATGTATCTTGTTAATATCATCATTTTTGTCAAATGTTAGCATGAAGAGAGGAAGGGGTTCTTGAAAGGTTTCAAATACACCTCTCTCGTTTTTCTTTTTAACTTTCTTTAGAATGTTAGTGACATCCAAGATATTAAAACCTTGATTTCTCAGGTCTTCGATAATTTCTCTTTTATCACATGACGCGTGCAGACCTCTAGCCATTACCTTTATAGGCCTCTCGGCCTTGTCCTGGTAAGTGTACCATTGTTTTTGCTCTGATCGTAGATTCTCTGTGATCAATTTCCAATTGTCACGAGAATCCACGTTGATTTTCCAGACGTCATTGTTCAGTGAAGTGACTTTGTATTTGTCTTTGGGTATGTCTTTGATGATGTCTTTAATCGATGAATAGCTCTTCATGCCTACAACATTTATAGGTGGAGGAGGTGGGTCTTTTTTTGGTTTTGTATCTAACAATTTGTTCACAACCTTACCATCCTTAGGTTTGTTCGAGGAATGAGCTCCTTCTGTTGATGAACCAGCTTTGCGTTTTTTTCGTGATTTCTTTAGGATCCAATCCGTTTCTCTAGCGAGGTCTTCTTCATCAGTGCTATCATTCTTAAGAACCTGGGGTTGAGTCGGTTTGGGTACCCCTTGCTTGTCCTCAAGAATTTTTATTTTTTGATTAAGATCCACTATTTGGTCATTGGCTTGATTTAGGTAATCGCAAAGTGAAGTTACGATACCATACAAATGATTGAATGCGTTACTTACGTGGGGATCCACACTTCGAATCGCATTTGTCGCCTCACGGTGTTGCAATAATTGTTGCCTCGTTTCCGTAATAATGACCTGAATAGTCGGCTGGCCTTCATTGTTGCCCGGGTCATCCATTTCGTAATGTAAACATCACCGTCCACTAGGCACTTGTATATTTTTTTACGCGAGAGAACTGTCCGATGTTGACTCAACGAGGTTTCGCACAAGACTTTATTAATAATATACAACAAGCAGCCTGGCAAAATACACCAGTAACTCAAAACAACAATTGTGACAATCAAAAATTGTATCCATTGGAATTGAGAAATTTACTGAATGAGAAACGAAAAGCGAGGAGAAAGTGGAAAAATAATAGAACATCCGAAAACAAAACAATACTTAACAGATACGCAAACAAACTTAAACACCTAATCAGAACCATGGAAAATGAATCAGTTGATCACTTTCTAACTACACTGACTGCGGAGAAAGATACGGAGTACTCTCTCTACAAGGTTACCAAAAACTTGAAACGTCCCAAAGTCCTCTCACCTCCAATCAAAAAGGAGGATGGAACTTGGGCCAGAAGTAATATAGAGAAAGCAGACCTTTTTGCTGAACATCTCTTCGAAACTTTTCAACCATTACCAAATCAAATACCAGACGAAAATCCAACTCGGACGGAAAAAATTGACGAACTCGAAATACTTCCAGTGACACTGAAGGAACTTAAGGATGAAATAAAAAGCAACATTAATGCAAAAAAAACGCCCGGCTACGACCTGATATCAGGTCGTGTAGTGAAAGAGCTCCCCGATAAAGCAGTGATGAAATTGCTTCACATTATCAATGCTACATTTAGACTGAAACACGTACCTTCCCAATGGAAAGTTGCTGAAGTCATCATGATCTCCAAACCAGGAAAATCACCAAACGAGAAGACGGGTTATCGGCCAATATCGCTCCTCCCTGTTATGTCAAAACTATTTGAAAAATTGCTTCTTAAACGTCTCAAACCATTGATAGAAGATAGAAATTTAATTCCAAATCACCAATTCGGATTCAGAAAAAAACATTCAACCATAGATCAAGTCCATCGAATCACTAACATAATAGAAAAGGCCCTCGAAGGTAAGAAAATATGTGCTAGTATCTTCTTGGATGTGGCACAGGCCTTTGACAAGGTTTGGCACGAGGGATTGGAGTACAAACTGCACAGAGATCTCCCAAAACAGTACTACTTACTGCTAAAATCCTACCTTGAAAACAGACATTTCAGGGTGAAGCAAGATGACCAATACTCTGGCTTGAAGCCAATAAAAGCTGGAGTCCCGCAAGGGAGTGTCTTAGGGCCAGTCCTTTATCTACTGTACACAAGGGACTTACCCCAACGAGAAGGTACAACTGTTGCCACCTTTGCAGATGATACGGCTATCCTCTCCGTCGATGATGATATCGAAGCTGCAACTAGTAATCTACAGAAGTCAATCACTGAGGTTACTAAGTGGACCAATATGTGGAGAATAAAGTTGAATGAATCAAAATCAGTTCACATCAACTTTACTAACCGAAAAATTCCTGTCATGGATGTTGAGATCAATTCAAATAAAATACCCCATACCGATGCAGTTAAATATTTGGGTATGACCCTCGACTCCAAATTAAACTGGAAAAAACATATAGAAAAGAAAAAAGAGGAAATTAAAATCAAATTCAGAAAGATGTATTGGTTGATGGGAAGCAATTCTCGTCTCTCTCTCCACAATAAACTGTTTATTTATAAGCAGATCCTTTGCCCTATCTGGACCTATGGAATTCAGTTATGGGGCTGTGCCAAAAAATCAAACATTAACAAAATTCAAACCTCCCAAAACAAAATACTGAGAAGTATAGTGCGTGCACCTTGGTACATGAGGAACGATGATATTCATCGAGACTTGGGGATGGAAACAGTCCACGAAATTATCGCAAGGTACTCAAGGAGGCACGAACAACGCCTCCACAATCATGAGAACCTGGAAATGCTCTACGTTTTGGACAACGAAGATGAACTCCGGCGACTCAAGCGAAAAAAACCACTGGACTTAGTTAGTGCTGTTAAAGTGCAGTTATAGCTCAGTGTTGAAGATTCTGTTATGAGAAGGGACTGCGTTTTACTGTAAACGGGCTCTCAAGGAGTGTAATAATGATATGTAATATTGCTAGATGGATTGTATTTAATATTCAGTTGCAATAATAAATCACGTTGAAAAAAAAAAAAAAAAAAAAAAAAAACATTTAACTGATTTGCAGCGTACTGTCGATGGAAAGAATACGCTCCTGGTTCTAGGATGGAGGGGTGGAGACAAACAAATGACTTGGATGTCAAAGTAGGTGTGCGATAAGATTCCGACACCTCTCATGAATAGAATTCTCTCTTTGTCCTTAGAAATAGATAGATAGATAGAAAATTTGTTTATTTGGCATACAATATTCAATAATAATTTATATTCCAGAAAACATTTAGGGCACGGACCACAGGTCATCTGCCCGGAGAGTTCAACACCCTTAAAACCAAAAACGTCGTACACAATCATCTCGATCATTATAACAAAACTCCTTATTAATTATAACTATTTAACAATTTAATTTTATTTATTATTATCATTTTATTTTTATTTTACTGCAATATTTTCCAATAATTTCCCACTTACCTATTCATTTTATTATTTATTTTATTTTATTTACTTAATAATTATTTTCCTACTTTATTATTTCACTTATTCTTAACAACCAATAGAAACCAGAACAAGCTAGAGGACATAACACAACAGTAACGACAGAACATTATTTAACAATCAATAGAAACCAGAACAAGATAGAGGACATAACATATCATAACATTAAAGACAAAATATAAAACAGACCACAACTTCCACATGGCTCAGCCAACAAAATTGTGACAGGATGTCAAACCTTCTCAAAAATCCGAAAAAATTATTGCTTTCTATGTTTTTATTTAGAATTAGGTACCTTAGAAATACAGCACCTACCTACTAAAAATTAGAAAACATAGGCGTAAACTCTAAGAAATTATACTGATCATCTAACTTGGCATAAGTACGTGTTTTGTTGTGGCTTATGGAAGTTATTGTACCTTTTTTGCTCGAATATTCGAGGTGTGAGAAAAGCAAGGGGACGAGGCGAGCTCACAATGGAGTAATAAATCTGAGGAGGACCCGCTCTGGAAATCCTTCTCGCCAACTCATTTCATTAATCCCAACTGCGACGCGGTATTAACCTGGAAAAGGGTTCAATAGTCCATAAACCGCGGCCCTCCAACGAGCACAAGGCCCTTAAAGGGGCCCTTTAGCGGATTTCCTGGATTTCTATATTCCTCGTACCATCGTGCATGAGGCGAATCTGTCCCCCAAGTGAAGGTGAAGGGCTTTCTATGCAGGACGTTGCCGATGATGGAGTTGACATTGTGAGGATGTGGGATGAGTTTCAAGCACCGCCTTCCACCACAAGGCCCTGAAGTTAGCTGTGGCTGCACATTTACGTCGGAGCCGTATGAATAAATGGAATGATATGACGTAAAACAAAGAAATATTGGGTAATGAACATGAGTAATTTACCTGCTTAGAAGGGAATAAAGTCTGCCAAGTGGGTGTGGCACATAGCTTCCTCGTATCCATAACCCAATTGTATAGATGATCCGATGCATAGTAGTTAATCTCAAAACATCAATCTCTAAGTACCTTGCACTACCCTCATATGGGACCATCTACACGTCAACCGGCACAATCTCTGAATATTGTTGGAAAATATAGAAGTTATGGGATGTCACGTTTGCGCATGCGCACAAAATACTTTCAATTTGGGGGTCATGATTTTCATAGGAGACCTTCTCCACCCAAACCCGCAAAATTCCCGAAAATTTCATCGAAATCAGATGGAAAATTTAGAAGTTATGGCTGAGGAAATACTCGTTTGCCCTTGCGCATTGGCTGCTATCTGTCTGGGGGCAATAATTTTCATAGAGGACCATCTACACGCCAACCCGCACAATCCCTGATAATTTCATCGAAATCGAATGATAGAAAGTATGGCTGCAGCAAGGATTTCATTACAGGTTTCATACAGACAGACACGGAACCAAAATTGTCCAGGAAGGTCTGAAACGTAAACCGCGAGTAGAAATTTTGATTTTGGAGAACTTTTTTTTTAACCTTGAAAATTGATTATAAAGGTGCTTCCAATCCGAAGGCCGGGTAGTGACCAGGAGCACAATTCCCGCTCAACTACAAAGTTGGCAGGAAATTTACATTTATTCGCGGCACAGTGAGCAAAACAATATGAATGGTATGAAAAAGTGTTCATTCAGTCACGATAATAATATTTTTCTCTCGATTCCGTAGTTAACCCCTAACTATACGCGGCCTCTGCTGGAACAATTCTACAGCGGGGGGGACTCAGTTCCGCCCCGGTGTTTTTGGCCTTAGTATAATTCTGGAAGCCTCCAGTGCAATTCAGAAAAAATCACAGGCTCTCAGATCTCGAAGGTCCACGGAAAAATTAATAATTGACATTCAATTGAAGAATAAAAGGTACAGAAGAAAAGAGCTTTGTCTCTGACAAAGGGATCTAATAACAGGACTCTAACGATTTTTTTTTTAAATTTATTTTTTATTTTAGCATTTTATCATTTATAAATCGGCCAGATACTTGTTACGTGGAAATCTGAAACACTAACACAAAATATCAGCCTCATAATTTTTTTCTTATTTATCCACAAATTCTCCTTACTTTTCACCATAACGGACAACAGAAAATTCTTATTCATTCAAAATTCCCTCTTATTCATCCCAAAATTAATATTGACCACAAAATTGTTCTGTAGTATGTCTGAGTAATCATTTGCCTCGTCAAGTTCTTGAAAAACCCAGAAAAATTCATGGGGTTGAAATCGCTGTGACCTGAAATTTTGGCGAATCCCTCAACAAAAAAACTCGAAATATATGGACGGTTTTAACGAATCCTAGAACAGTAGTAAAATAATTACGTACTATTACGAAAATACAGCACTATTACGAAAATGAGGTAACCTTTTTGGTTTATTATTTTCAATAATGAACCTTTGGAATCGACCAAGAAAAAAAATTTTTAACACGTTTCAAAACATTTTACGTTTCAAGGTACGTAGAATCCAAAAATCGAATACAAATTTGGCCGACCGTACGCCGTACGCGGCACTTTCCCCACTTAGCATTGACCGATTTTGATGAAATTTGGTATGTAGGCTCCATTTGGGGTCTAGTTGTGCCCCGAAGATTTTGGTTGATGTAGGTCACTTCTAAGGGTCAAAAAATGAATTTTGAAAACGCCCTAACTCAAAAAATTTTGATATAAAGGTATTGTTTTTCCTTCAATAAATATAAACAATAAAAATAAACCATTGTGTAATAATTTGCAGCGTTTTTATCTTTACATGAAAACATTGGAGTTTTCATAAATGTTGACCACAAAATTGTTCTGTAGTATGTCTGAGTAATCATTTGCCTCGGAAAGTTCTTGAAAAACCCAGAAAAATTCATGGGGTTGAAATCGCTGTGACCTGAAATTTTGGCGAAACCCTCAACGAAAATATATGGACGGTTCTAACGAATCCTAGAACAGTAGTAAAAATGAGAGAAAAAACACTTTATTGAACATTGTAGAAGGAATGAAGGTGGACAAGGACTCCAGTAGTTGCCGAAACGTAATGGATTTGCCGAATGTTCAAAATGAGTTGCCAAAAATACTTGCGTTTCTACATGCGGGAGGTACGTAGTGCTCAAAGAGGGGACCTCCAGACGTTGAAGGTTGATAACCAACTAATGAAGCCCGCAAAAATATATTTGGCATGATTTCCGAGTAAAGGAAAATACCCGGAACTCCATCTCCCTGAGGAGGGAGAACTGTGAGTTATTCCAAAAATTGAATCGCGTGTAGAAAAGGGTTGATACTGATAGGTACTTCAATTTTCAGTTTTTTCCGATTTTCATATCGCCACTTTCACAATGTTATCAAAAAACGTCTGCCAAATTGGGTGTCAGTTGATGGTTCACTTAAGATATTTGGCGAGTAAAAGGAGGTACCTTCTCTGTGGCATTCTTCTGGCCTGATCTAGAAGGCTTTGCAGCGAGGTGGATATCTATGGCGAGGGGATGGGGGCCACTCAATGACAGATTTTACGATCTTCCTCGAAGCCCAGCGAGCTCTAATAGCGTCAACAATGGAGGAGGGGGATTGTTTGGGCGTGATGGCAGGATCTCCCCAAACAAATCTTAGGGCGAGGGAAGACTTAAAGTGTTTGAATAGAACTCGTCCGAGAAACGAGAATATTTTTCAAACCGAAAATACGTGAGACGACCAAAAAATCCAAAAAAACAAAACATAACTAAGTTCATTGAATTGGAAACAGTCAAAGAAAAAAGGATTCTTTTTCTCGGGATTTCGCTATTTTGAATTGGTTTCCGTCGCTGGGTGGGTTTTTTTTATGGCTGGAGGTGGCGATTGCTTCATTGTGAGTTGTGGAAGAAGTTTTCTTGGGAAATTCGATTACTGATCGATCTATAACGAAGGTCTGTGCCGTCCAAAGGCGATACAAGGACGCAAATAATCGAAATAATTGACAACTTGTGTCGTCAGCTATCAAAGATGGAGCTGATTTTCAGTGTTAGTAATTATTGACTGACTTTAATCCCGCCTAAGGCGCGAAGGTGGGGTGTCATCAATTCGGTGTGTCATTCGGACGACGATTTTGCTTCCGAATCTACCAAGGTAGCGTCTCCAAAATCAAAATTCCCACTCTCGTTTGACGTTGTAGGCCTTTTTTAACAATTTTCGTTCCGTGTCTGTCTGTGTGTGTCTGTCATAAAATTCTTGTAAAGGGCAAAACTATACGAAGTTATTGTCCGATTTCGATGAAATTTTCAACGATTGTGTGGGTTGTCGTGCAGATGGTTCCCTATGAAGTAGTGCAAGGTATTAGAGATTGATGTTTTGAGATTAGCTACTATGCATCAGATCATCTATGCAGTCGGGTTATGGATAAGATTGATTGATGTTTTTATTTACCGACCAGGGAATGCTTGGACCTGGAGACCCTCTCTTCCAGCATCTCTGGAGAAAAAATTACAAAAATTTCCTCTTAAAATCGTGATACTTTGATTATACATATTCACACATTTTTAATAGAATTGATGACATATTTATGAGTTTTCTTTCACATAACACTTATATTTATACTTAATTCCACACTCCTTATTGTTAATATACATTTACTTTATTTATTGTTTATTTAATCTCTCATTTGTTATTCTTTCTACTTCCTGTACTGTCTTGTTTCTTTCAATTTTCTTTGATTCAATTTTGTTGTTGATAGTTTAGATATGCATTTATTTCTAATATTCCTCCAATAACTTCTTTCGAAGTGCGTTCTTGAAGGTGTCAGTGCTCTGCTTTAAATCAAACATATGCCTTAGTTCGTTGTAAATACGAGTTCCCTGCACTGCGAAGGATCTGCCAAAGAGGGCGGTTCGGTGGGCCGGCATTTGCGTGATTGGCTCTATATTTCTAGTGCTTTTTGAGTGAACTTGAGACATAAATGGGAACTCGTCATGCAAATACTTAGTCCTCCGAAATTTCAAAAGTTTGAATACCATCACAGTTTGTAGTTTTTTCCTCTTTCCTACCTTGAGCCATCCCAGTGCTTTGTAATGGGGTGTGTCATGGTCGTCTAGCTTCAGTCTCAGGACGAATCTGATTGCGGAGTTTTGTGCTTATTGTACCTTGGTTACGTTTTTGCTATTAACATCGCACAATGCCACAGGTGCGTAGTCAAGAATCGGTAGGATTAGCGACTGGGCAAGTCGCCTTCGCACATGAGTGAGGAAGTCACAGGCTAGCCTTCTGAGGATGCTATGTGCCACTTGGCAAGCGTTTTTTATTCTGGTACCAAGCTGCCTTTTTGAAATGTGTTCTACCGGAATCCACGGTGTTCCCTTTCATACGGATTTCATTTTGCTTTTTAAAAATGTCGATATGAGTGATATTTTGTTTTATCCTACTGCGACAGTCCCACAAAATCGTTACGGCGAAAAGCCTTTAAAGAGATTCCCTGATGCTGCGGCTCCTGTTGACGCCTCTGGAACAATATTGAATGAAGAGAACTCAAGAAAACCAACTCCCATCTCTCGTTTGCCCACTCGATATTCCGCACGTGTGTTCGCTAGGATTTTCTTGAACACGTGTCGCTTTGAATGCTTAAACGCAAACCCTTTCTCAGAGAGCGTCAGGACCAACAATGTATAGCTTGACACTTGACGGTTGAAGATGTTGACCCGTTTTATTCATAGTAATAATGATGTTACAAAACAATTTCAATTTTTATTTTGGTTTATTTTTTTCAATAATATCGATTCCAAAGGTTATCGACCAAGAAAAAAAATTTCAACCCCCCCCCCCTCAAAATTTGATGTTTTACGTTTCAAGGTACGTAGAATCCAGAAATCGAATAAAAAAATTTCCGTCCGTCCGCACACTGGACCGATTTGGTTCAAATTTGGTATATGGGCTCCATTTGGGGTCTAGTTGTGCCGCGAAGGGGTGAAAGTTAAGAGTTGAAATTTTCAATAGTGCCCTAGCTCGAAAACTCCCAAAATAAAGGTTTTGTTTTTTACCAATTTAAAATATTATTGAATTTTAAAAAAATTTTGAGACCACCCGGAGCTCTGTAGGACAAACCGTTCGCTCCCTACGAGTACTTGAAGGTTTTCCTTCGATAAAACAGAATCATGAGTGTGAATCACCAAAGATCTCTAATCTCCGCTGAAATTCAGCTATTCAAAATGCGATCGCTGTTCGTTTCTTCGATTGTATTCAGTTTTGCTTTCTGAGCAACCAGTAATCAAATTTCCATATGAAGCTCGATATTTCATCGAATCGCGTGTGAAGAGTTTCTTCCTAATAAACTTGATTGTGAAGGTGTGAAGGCATTATGGTGTGGTAGGTAGTAGGTACCTATGAATGGTAGTTAGGGGTTGAAATGTTCCAAAAATTCCTAGTAGGTACCTCTGGTTGGTAGGTAAAAACAAAAAATTCCTCGTATCCATAACCCGATTATACAGATGATCCGATGCATATTAGTCTCAAAATACCGATCTCTAAGTACCTTTCACTACCCTCATAGGGGACCATCTACACGCTAATCTGGACAATCCTAGAAAATTTCATCAAATTCGGATGAACAATTAGGTGAGTAGATGTATGTGATTGGATCAAAAAAAATACTTAGCCTCGGCTGGGATTCGAACCCGCGACCCCTGGGGGACAGTTGAAGTCATGGCTGTTACAAGGAATTCACGTTTGCGCATGAGCAGTCGCTTCTATCAGTCCGGGGATGATGATTTTCCTAGGGGACCATCTACAACCTAATCCACATAATCCCTGAAAATGTCATCGAAATCGGGTGGAAAATGTAAAAGTTATGGCCGTTACAAGGAAATTCACGTTTGCGCATGCGCAGTCGCTTCTATCAGTCCGAAGGTGATGATTTTCATATGGGACCATCTAAATACTAATGTGTCACATCCCTGAAAATTTCATTGAAATCGGATGGAAAATGTAGAAGTTATGGCCGTTGCAAGGAATTCACATTTGCGCATGCGCAGTCGCTTCTATCAGTCCGGGGATAATGAGTTTCATAGGGGACCGTCTACACACCAACCCGCACAATCCCTAAAAATTTCATAGAAATCGGACAATAACTTCGTATAGTTATGCGCGTTACAAGGAAATCATGACAGACAGACAGACAGACACGGAACCAAAATTGTTCAGGAAGGTCTAAAACGCAAAACGCGAGTGGAAATTTTGATTTTGGAGAACTTTTTTTTTCGTCCTTGAAAAGTGAAAACAAAGCTTCCGCTACCTTGGTAGACTCGGAAGCAATAAATAAATAGTGGCAGTGGCAAAGCTGTGATCTTTGCAGACGAGTGATCTATACAGGAAAATAATAAACCTTTGTGAAATAATTTGCCGCGTACGGCGGACGGACGGAAGTTTTTTTTCGGTTTTCGGATTCTACGTAACTTGAAACGTAAACCAACAAATTTTGAGGAGGGGAGGGGGGTTAATTTTTTTTTTTTCTTGCTCGATTCCAAAGGTTCATTATTGAACATAATACATCAAAAAAAGGTTTCGTTTGACTGAAAAATGCTATAGTTGATTTTATAGACGCATAGTGGCTAATCTCAAAACATCAATCCACACAGTCCTTGAGAATTTCAGGGTGGAAAAAGACAGCAGGGATTTATGGCTTTTACAAGTTTTTACTGATGCGCATGCGCAGTGGCTACAATTGATTCGGAGCGATGATTTTCATCTACGCCCAACCCGCACAATCCCTGCAAATTTCTTCGAAATCTGACAATAACTTCGTATAGTTTCGCGCGTTGCAAGGATTTCATGACAGACAGACAGACACAAACCAAAATTGTTCAGGAAGGTTAACGTAAAACTCGAGTAGAAATTTCGATTTTCCTACCCTGATATATTCGTTATTGTTAATTGTATGTGTATTAGCTAAAAAGTAATCGCTAATTATTATTACTTCGAAAGATATCTTTGAAATTATTCGATCACGAATACTTCTGTAATCGTTCCGCCCAACGAAAAACGAATACTTCAAAACTATTCGTGATTAATGATTACTTTGACGATTGCTTCTGATTTGTGAAAGTATTCGATAGTCGTTTAACGCCCATCTCTGAAGGCTACAAATGTTATAAAAGAAATGTTCCACGTATTCTCTCCCTGGGTTATCTAGGAATGAATGACCTAATTCTCCCTCTTGCTGATTCACAGCCGTATTCGTTAATAATAATTTATTAAAACTTGGATCAGGTCTGAGAGGTGCACATCTATCTTCAAAGTTGGTTTCATTATGAAGCTCAAAGTTAGTCGGTAAGATAGGGGAGGTAGGTAAGGTGGCAAAGGCATCTCTCTACTCGATCCGCTTACTTTGTTCCGAACTTCATTCACACAGTTTAATGAGATACCTACCTCAACAGTATCAAGATGACGACCCCTCCTTCCCCGGAATCGTAATTTCACTTCGTATCAGAAATTCCTCCGGGTTTCCGATGTTTACCCGCTCGGTGTAGCTCATCACACCCAAGGTCGTCGCACAATGGTTCCAATACGAGTGTCCTTCTCCTTTCTCTTGGAAATGTTTGCACTGATGCTGAATAATAATACTCGATGCTCCTTCTAGACTGAGTGTGTTCAGGGATGGATCAGCAACAAGCTAAAAACAACATCATAATAGCAAACAACTTCAATCTGGTAAATTATCAACATTACATTTAAAACCGCGATAACCAATGAATCCTGAATGGAAAATTATGATTGTATTACGATAAGAAGAGAAATATTACCCTAAAAATGGGGAGGGGGGGCTACCAAACCCAATAAAACAAAACACTCTGAGACTCTTCTTTTTTCACATTTTTTTATATTTTTTTAACAAATTATTTTTTCTCAAGTTCTTTTTTTTCACAAATTATTTTTTCACTTTTTTTTAGGACGTCCCACAGTAAGACTTGGTTTTAGACCATTCTGAATCCAAATCCGCGAAAAAAAACCATAGGTGTATGTCTGTGTGTGTGTGTGTGTGTGTGTGTGTGTGTGTGTGTGACAAAATCTTGTGTACTCTGCACAGCCCTTAGTTCTCAACCGATTTTCGTGGTTCTTTTTTTGTTCGACGCGGAAAACTATCTAGTTGTGCACTACGTTGCTGGAATTTCGAATTTTGCCTTTTAAGGGGGGGAAAGGAGGGGTTAATGCTCTAAAAACGTGCGTTTTTGGGCATAATCTTGTGTCGTCTACCCAGGCCTTAGTTCTCAACCCATTTTCATAGTTCGTTTTTTCTTCGACGCGGAAAACTATCTACTTGTGCACTACGGCGTCGGAATTTCGAATTTTGCTTTTTAAGGGGGGGAAAGGGGGGTTAATGCTTAAAAAACGTGCGTTTGCTGGCATAATCTTGTAAACTCTGCTCAGGCCTCAATTTTCAACCGATTTGTGTGTTTCTTTTTTTATTTGACTCAAATAACTTCCGAGTTGTACATGATTTCACCAGAGTACCGAAATTTGCAAGGGGAGAGGGCGAGTGGGGGGATTATATTCACGAAATATCCGGTTTTTCAATATTTTGGTTCCGTTACTGCTTACTAATTTTACCCAACCTTTGAAATTGAGGAAAAATTCTCATTATACCTCCGGATTTTCATGAATTATTCTCTGTGCCACCATGGAACTTATAGTGGTGCCACCATGGCGCCAGGACACCATAAACCACATATTTCGTGGGTTTTTATCGTGTTTCACCTTGAATACAGATGTGAACTTCGACGGACTGCCTACTAAACCTAATAGATGAAAGTTCATTGTTACGACGTATTTCTGCTTTGGTGCCAGACTGGCACCATTGGTGGCGGTGATGGAAAGGGGGGGGAACTCAAAATCGCATGTTGGGTATCGTAGATCATGGATTTTAAAATGCTCTCCAGATTCGAGGCTCCCACGCCGCTAGAAATGTTATGGTGGATAATGGTGAGGGGGGGGGTCACTATTTCTTGCCTAAAGTAATAAGTAAATTACATCGAATGAAACAGTTTTATAGCTTACCAACTGGTTAAACTGATCTAATGCTTATCCAATGGGACGTCCCCTGGAATGCATGCATTACTAAACAATATGTTTTTCACTAACATCATTAATGGCGGTGACCAGGGATTTAGAAAACTGCATGTCCTTGCAGTTATAGTTCTTCAAAAACTCGTAGCGTCTCGAGACTACATCTTTTTCTCGATTTTCTCTTGAGTGGAAACTCGAATTTTAAATCTCTATACGTCATTCTCTTGATTATGAAATCTGTTGAATTTCTCATTTTAGGGAACGTCACGGACGGGAATCGCCATCATCAAGACACTACCGACGTCTATTACTTAACTCCTTTCAATGTTTTGGATTCTTCGGTCGTTTACTTGCTCATGTAGATTGATGGCTCTTTGCTGCAGGTCCTACTGAGAACAGTCCTGCAGACGTCCAACTTCCGCGCCTCGCTGCCCAAGCTGACATACCCTCCTAGGATGGAGATCTACCCTGGGCTGTCCTCGCTGGCCAGGTTGGCGTACCCAAACAGGACCAGAGACTTCGCAACGATCCTCTCCAACGTTACATTTACTTCAGTTCTGCCTTCAGATCTGACGTCTCCCTTCGCCGTCACCTCCAAAGCTGGAATCGTCTACCTGGATGTCCACCGTGACCAGCAGTACCTCTACTATAATTTCACTGGGTAAATCTAGTAGTTTCTTTATAAGATACAGTTGTTTGTTTGTTAAAAATGAAAATGTCTGCCATATGCTGCAGCAATGTCCATAAACTCATGGTAGTCGCATCCTACGACATAATGTGGTTGCCAAACAGCTGGCAGGTGCTTTGTGTGAGGATGTTGAAAGAGGAAGATTATATCACAGCGACAAGGACCTGCGAGCGGCATGAGGCCTGCCAGGTCTGCCACAATCCTGGATGTTCAGGTTGTCAATGGCGGCCTGAACATGGAGCAGACCTGGCAGGCTAAAATAATCAAACTTAATCAACAAAATCTAAGGCAATAGATATCCGATCTAAATAGCGTGGGAAACCCTTTTTCTACGATGTTTCAAAGTTTCGAATGTTTATGACGTCACAGTGAGCTGGGGGGTCCCGCCCAGGCGGAAGGACACGCGACGTCACAAACATTCGAAACTTTGTAAAATCATAGAAAAAACAAGGGGTTAAAACAAAATTGCTATGAGACATTTTCTTACTGGAACGTTCAACTTATAGGCATTTTTAACAACTTAAGGAAAAAACGCTTGCATACGAGTCTGCAACGCATTGGGACATTTTTATGTCTTTACCTATTGCTTTTTACCTCACTATAGGATTTTATAACCCTATTATTAATTATTAATATTAAGAGGTAGGTACCTAATTTCAATAAAATAGACAATTCCGGATTAATTATCTTCTACACTCACGATCATTAGTTTGTAAACAAAATAGGAGAACAGTTATGCCCATAGCTCCGCTATTCGTATAGTCAATATGTTATGGAGAACATGAAAATGTTCGTTAAATCGAGAGCTTTCCAACGAGTGGTGAACGATTTTTGTGGGTTAAAAAGTGTAGAAAAGGAACAAACCTAACAACGGGGTCGTTGTAAGCGGAAATCATTATAAAGGCACTGTAACACAATTTCGTTACGCAATTTCGTGACAGTTTTTTGTGCCATGTGCCAGGGCAAAGACATGAAAATGTCAAAACGAGTGGCAGCCAATAACATCAAGGTCATGGCGCGGGGTGTGGTGTTGGATGAATGACGTTACTGGAGCTAGGGAGCTCGGCAGGAGTACTCATGTCATCGCTTTCAGCCTTTTTTTCAACTTACCAGTGCATTTATGTTTATTCACGTGAATTTAAACTATTTAATTTGGTAGTTTGTTTGTTTTTGAAAATAAAATAGTGTATTATTCAAAAATCTCTATTTGGAAGGAAATTATGTCCTGATGTATTTTGATTCATTCAGAGAGCTGATTGAGTGGAGAGTAAATGACTCGACTCTGCTGCAAGTTTCGTGGTTGCCTGCCGTCTGGAACCTGACATCTCCCAAGGGGCCGAGCTGTTCAGCCTCCCAACCTGGCGATGACACCTTCAGTAACGATTTCCGGTACGAGTTACAGTGCTCCGTCAAGGAAACCAAGAAAGAATGCCAGAGCACCTGTGGACTTGGAGCCTCCACTTCAAAGTGAGCGAAATACCATTTTTTTAACCGTTTTAATGATAATTTTTTGTCGAAAAATATCATAGGAGAACGAAACAAACATGGTTGCAGTAACAAGATTACCAACCTCCATATTCGTTGTTAGGCCTTACAGTTTATATTCAAGTTCTTAAGTAGTACCAAATGTATAATACGATGACTGGTTTTATAGAAAATATCATTTCAAATCTTCTATTTTTGAGTGTAAAGTCAATCAAAGTATTCCGTTTCCTCGAAAAATTAACCTCTGAAGTAGAAAAAACCCACAGTTTCAGTTCATTAATTTTAATTTTACGCAGGTATGTATCATTATACGCTCCTGCTCAAAATTAGAGCACCACCATCCATTTTTTCGTTCGTCTCTTTCCTTCTTCCCTTATAAATTTTGTATCCTGGACTGGCCAACAAGAAGCCAAGACATGAATCTGATAGAGCATGTTTGGGACTTGCTGAAAAGAAGAATTCGAGCCATCAGACAATCTTCAGGAGCTGGAAACAGCAGCGAAAGAGGAGTTGGACAATATCCCTCAGGAGGATATCCAAAACTTGATTAGAGGTATCTTTCGAAGGCTCCAAGCCCTCATCCAAGCTAGAGGAGGTAATACCAAGTATTGAAGAGCTAAACTGGCATAATTCAACCCTTTTTCTTCACAGTTCGAATTTTTATAATTTTTCCACATCTTTTTTGTCGAATTTGTGCCTTTTTAGTTACCTTTATCTTTCTGTTTTTGCAAACAATGTGTGCAAATGGATAAAAACTGGATAAGCGAAAAAAGAAGGGGACAAATGAAGAAAAAGATGGTGGTGCTCTAATTTTGAGCAGGAGTATATATGGATGTTGTGTCATTAAAAATTAACTTCACTCGACTGAGGATTGATCTTCAGACTTCCGACCACACGACGAGTACACAAACCTGATTCGAGCTCTCTACCAGCAAGCTAAGTAAGTGAAAGGGCAGAAATGCGAAGAGGTAGATGATGTCAACATCTCTCCCCCGTTAGGGAAATCTTAGGTAGGTACTCAGTTATCTTGTCATGGAGGTGAATGGTGTTTTACAACCCAGTGAGAAAGCTCTATTTTTGACTGGCTCCGAAGTTTGTTGTTATTCCTTCTTGAACGGGGCTGTGGATCTGCTGACCTCAACAGTTTGACATCGGTAGTCGCTCGATTCATCCTGAGGGAGCAATTTTGATTACAACACTAATTGTAATCATGCCCATGTGAATCATGCTTCGGCATGCTATACGACATGTATATATATTCATACATTGTAGTGCATTGCACAACATTGTTACAAAAAAAGACTAATTGTCCTTAGAAAATGCTGAGGATACATTTCAGACTGACTGCGCCACTTTGTTGTGTCATTAAAAATTTACTTTCCTAAAACTGGGGACCGATCTCTAGACTTTCCCTCTATATTACACTAACCTGAGTCGAGCTCTCTACCACTGAGCTTAGGGAGTGAAAGGACTGAAATGCGAAGAGGTAGCTGATGTCATCATGGAAAGGTCCATAGCTAAATGTTGCTTTTGTTGGGAGTGATGAACAAGCTAGGTCTCCATTCCCAGAATGCCCTCCCATCCAAATGAAGACACGACGACATATTTTCATATCTTTACCCGCATCTTACACTTACTTTTATTTTTATTCAAACAGGGAAGGTTTCTGCACTTGGATCACGCCCTCCAAACCACTGAAGTACTCCAACTCGACTAAGAAACCTTTCAAGATCTCATACACAACCTGCAGCACAGACAAGTTCTTCTGTCCCGATGGCATTTGCGACCCTCTCGAGCAGCTGGGAGAATTCAGGAACATCCAGATCTGCCCGCAGGACTGCACCGGTTAGTTAACAGATCTCTGGACTTTATGGAATAAAACAGAGTAGGCGGGTCGAATCTACGTGTTGGTGACAATGCGTGAAGCGGAAGCCACACATGCGGTATTTGCCAAATATTGAGCGTAGGACGAGCAGACAAATATTTGACGAGAATATTTTGGATGCAGGAGAGTCTGAACGCGCTGAAGTTATCTTTTTCAAGCGCTAGGTGAACATAGCGATGTTGATTCTGATCGACAATCATTCAGTTGATGTTCGGACGAAAATCAGTTCACACATAAACCCTTCGACTCCACAAAGACTTGTTTGTTTTGTCTATAAATTTTTTGCAAAAATATAAGAAATAATCTCAAAACATCAATCTCTAAGTACCTTACACTACCCTCATAGGGGATCATCTACACCCCAATCCACATAATTCCTGAAAATTTCATCGAAATCGGATGGAAAATGTAGAAGTATGACTTTAATATGGGTTATGGAGAGTAATTTCGTCGTAAAAATATAGGGATGATTGTAAAAGCTCCTTTATCGCTTTGGGTATCTTAACTCTCCCCTGTGTTTCTATAAGAGAATGTTTAAAGTATGCACACCAAAACAAGAAAACGTGGCAAAAAATTAATGAATATCACGACCATTTTACAAAGGGCAGTGGAAAATTCATAGAAAGCCAAAATCGGTTGCAAAGACCAGATAGGCACTACTGGGGGAAAAAATTATACAATAAAATGCCAATCAAATTGCAAGAAATGTCCCAAACCAAATTTATTAATTTTTTCACAAATATTCCGAAAAAAGAGGTGTTTTACTCTGTTGGGGAATTTTTAGATTTTAATTTCGAAAATTTGACCGGCTAGTCATGTGATATTGACCCAACTTTATTTAGATTGATTAAATAATTTATTATGTTTATTATTATCTGAGTATATTGTATGTGGGCACGGTGTCAATGAATATTCTTAGTAACTATCATTGTGTTTCAAGTTTATCCAGCAGAGGATATATACCGAGTACTCTCGCTTGCGACGATTTTTATTATTTCATGTTTAGTTTTGTAGCATAGTCAATATGACATGTTGTGATATAAAATGAAAAACGCTGCAAATCATTGCTCAAAGGTTTATTATTTTCTGTATAGATCACCCTTCTGTATAGATCACTGGCTCTCCATCAATAGCACCTACCACCATCTGTATTCTCCCTTGACCTTCCCTCTCAGATTTTGAGTACTTCCATTCAATAGGATTAAAAATGGCTTCGGAGCTCACTCAGCTGATCAGTGATCTGAAGAGTGAAGAAGCCTTTGAGCAATGAATTGCAGCGTTTTTTACCCACCAACATTTTTTTTACCTAACAACTTTTTTTTACCTACCAACTTTTTTTTACCTACCAGCTAGGTACTACCTACCACACCATACTGGCTTCACACCTTCACAATCAAGTTTATTAGAAAGAACTAAACGCTTCACACTCGATTGGAAAAATAGAAAGCTTCATATAGAAATTTGATTACTGGTTACGCAGAAGGCAAAACTGTATACAAATCGAAGAAATGAACAGCGATCGCATTTTAGTCCGATAAAATTTGAATGGAGATTAGACCTCTTTTGCGATTCACACTCATGATTCTGTTTTATCGAAGGAAAACCTTCAAGTACTCGTAGGGACCGAACGGTTTGTCCTACAAAGCTCCGGGTGGTCTCAAAAATTTTTAAAAATTCAGTACTATTTAAAATTGGTGAAAAAACGATACCTTTATTTCGAGAGTTTTCGAGCTAGGGCACTCTTGAAAATTTCAACCCTTAATTTTCACCCCTTAGAAGTGACCTACATCAACCAAAAGCTTCGCGGCACAACTAGACCCCAAATGGAGCCCATATACCAAATTTGAACCAAATCAGTCCAGTGTTGCTAAGAAAAGTGCCGCGTACGGCGTACGGCGGACGGCGTACGGCAGACGGCGGACGGCGTACGGCGGACGGACGGAAATTTTTTTATTCGATTTTCGTATTCTACGTACCTTGAAACGTAAAACATCAAATTTTGAGGGGGGGTTAAAAATTTTTTTTTCTTGCTCGATTCAAAAGGCTTATTTTTGAAAATAATAAACCAAAAATAAATGGAAATAAAAAATGAATTAAATAATAACTGGGGCCAGTCAAAAAATCTGTTCTCCCAATCTTGAGGAGGAGAACAACTCAGCGTAGCTCTACAAATAGTACAAGCAACAGTGCGTAGCTCGGCAAAATTTTATAAATTCAAATTTTACACAAAATTTTTCATTGGGCAAATAGATAATGTCATTCATTATAATAATCAAGGAAAACATCTGTCAATTAGGCCTTGATGTACTAAAAAAATCGGTTTTTTCTCTCTCCTGAAAAGTTGTGAAAAACGAGCTCGGTGGTGTTGCTGATTCCTCGACGATGTGATCTCTTTGCCTGGGTGTGTTTGACTGTGATAATCGGAATGTCTGTGATTGTGTTTAATTGTATATTATTACAGTTACAGTTACTTATAACTGTACACTATTACAGTTACAGTTACAATTGTATAATATACAATTAAACACAATCACAGGCATTCCGATTATTACTGTCAAACACAGCCAGGGAAAAAAAAAAATCGCACACACATATGTGCGTTTTTCGAGCGTTGGACCGGGGTTCTTGGCCGGCCTTGGCGCTTTTATTATAGATGTGCGGTTTGCCTCTACGGTATAACGCGCAGTTCGTAGGGCTACCTCTCCAGTATTAGATTGGTGGACCCGGGAGTCGCCATGGTGGGCAGGTCCGGGCCGGTCGGTGCGGTAGCGCTCCACCCACACCATGTTCCTGGGAGTCCCAATCACACGAGTTTCTATTTGTACTTGTTCCTCATTGTTTTTCATAGTTCGAGCTTTTTATTGTTGACTTTTTTGCCTAATTTTAATTCTTGTTGATACCTTGTCCTACATTTTAGTATTAGATAGGTAGTTTAGAATCAAAAAATGCTTTAATAATTTGTTAGACGTATACTATGTACATATATGTACCCACAGTATGAAAAAAAAAAAATAAAATAAATGTTTCATGGAACTCGCGTTTCCGCACGCGCAGTGGCTATCAGTCCGGGGGCGATTATATTCATAAGGGACCATCTACACCCCCATCTGAACAATCCCTGAACGTTTCATCTGGTGAACAATTTTAAAACTTATGGCTGTCACGTGGATTTCATGAAAGACAGACAAGGAACCAAAATTGTTCAGGAAGGCCTAAAACAATTTTGATTTTGGAGAATATTGCGTTATTGCGACTCGGAAGCAATAACATATGCAATGGTGTTAGATGGGAAGAAGGGACAAGATAATTTCAGGTGGGTGGTTTGGCTCAGTCTTCAGAACCAAAGAGGTTTTGTCCCAAAAGTTGGGGATATCCTGGCAAGAAATCGAAGGGTTAGTGGGAGATAACATGGTACCTATTGTGGCTCACAGAATTGAAAAAAGTTCTAGTTTCAATTCACAATCTTTCGGCCCTTACACGTAAAATTACACTCAGCATGTTGAAACTAGGCTGCCTAAAAAATTAGAACAAAATATTCACTTAGGTAGAGATAGATGATTCATCCTCCGACTGTTTTGGAGGAGGTAGGAAACCCCTTCTTTTTGGTATCCGGTTTCACTCTACTTTCCCCTACTTTTTGTTCCCTCTGAATTATTCAACAGGAGTCGACGAAAGGCGCAATACATTCTCCCCAGCAGTTCTGAGCTCGAACCTACAACTGTTTCCACTCGGCTGTGTACCGTTCGGTTTTCTTCTCTATTGCCACAGGTTTAGCATATTCGTTCCAACATTCATTGAGTACCTTAGTCGATGTTCGCCCTGGGAAAACTATCAAAAACTTTTGTAAGAACTCGATTGATTTTTATTTGAATCCAGCAAGCTACATTGCTAACATTTTAAGAAAGGTACCTACTCGCATTAAATAAATTAAGAAATAATGCATTAAAACATTGAGTTTAGTGCGTGTGGGTTTTTATCATCCTATCGAAATGAACAAAAAATTACTCTTCAGAGTCGATCTTAAAGGTACATTAATACATAAGCCAAAATTCTATAAAGTGTATACAATTTAGACGTAACAACCAAAATATTATTTGTAGCTTTAGAAAGAAGTTTGTAAGAGCATGCCAGATAATTCTTATCTTAGCTTAGCTACGATTTCCTCTTGTTTAAGGTTGATAATTTTGATTAACCCGGAATTCGCAAAAAAAGTGAACTACTCCGCTCAGTGGTTCAGAATCTTCAAAAAGCGCTCAAAACTCGCCTAACTTTTGGTTTATTATTTTCATTATTGAAACTTTGGAATCTACCTACTAAATTTTTTTGAACCCCCCTAAAAATTTGTTGGTTTACGATTCGAGGTACGTGGAAGCCATAAATCAAATAAAATTTGGCCGTCCGTCCGCCGTACGCGGCACTCTCCTTAGTTCCCGATTTTGATGAAATTTGGTATGTGGGGTCTAGTTGTGCCCTAAAGCTTTCGGTTGATGTCAGTCACTTCTAAGGGATGAAAAATAAGGGCTGGAATTTTAGCTCAAAAACTCTCAAAAATAAAGGGGCATAGTTTTTTCACCAATTTTGAATAGATTCAATTTTTAGAACAGTACGACAAACTGGTCGCTCCCTACGAGAACTTAAGGGTCGGACTTACGATAAGTCAGTAACAAGAGTGTGAATCGCAAAAGAGGCCTAATCTCCGTTCAAATTCTAGCTGACCGAAATGCGATCGCTGTTCGTTTCTTCTAGTTGCATTCAGTTTTGCGTCCTTAGTAACCAGTAATCAAATTTCCCCCACTCCGTGTTTCTAAGTGTTGAGCACTTATTTCTTCCAAATAAACTTGTGAGGTAGGTATGTGGTTGGTAGGTAGTAACTATGGTTGATAGATGGTGACAATGACAAAGCCGCGATCTTAGCAGACGAGTTATCTATTTAGAAAAATGATAAACCATTTTGTGATAATTTGCAGCGTTTTTAATTAGAGGAGCTTGAAATCTAAAATTCTTCAAACTTACCAGTCTCAAAACTACGCTGATAAGTCAGTCAAATGTTATCAAAGTAGAAAATTTTTAATAAGGTAACAATCTCAAATAAAAAGAATTTAAACCATAACATAAAATTCTTTTTTAGATTAATTACTATTTAAAACAAAGGTACTACCTTCCTACTGCACAATCAAGTTTATTTTGAAGAAATGAACGCTTCACACTCAATTCGATGAAATAGGGAGTTGTTGTCGCCTTAATTATTGGGAAATGTGATTAATGGTTGCTAAGGAAGCAAAACTGAATTCGAAGAAACAAACAACGATCGTATTTTGTCAGCTAAAATTTCAACGGAGATTAGGCCTCATTTGCCATTCAAACTCGTGTTTCTGATTAATCGTAAGTCCAACCTTTAAATTCTCGTATGGAGCGAAAGGTTTGTCCTACAGGGCTCCGCGTGGCCTCATTCGATTCCAAAAATGCAATGCTATTTTAAATGATGGGAAAACAATAAGTATCTTTATATTGAAAGTTTTTGAGTTAGGGCGTTTTCAAAATTTCAGCCCTTATTTTTCAACCCTTAGAAGTGACTGACATCAACCAGAAGCTTCGGGGTACAACCAGACCCCAAATGGAGCCCATATACCAAATTTCATCAAAATCAGCGATTCTACGTACCTTGAAACGTAAACCAACCAATTTTGAGGGAGTTTAATTTTTTTCTTTGTCGATTCCAAAGGTTCATTATTGAAAGTAATAAACCACAAAATGTTCTCCAAAACCAAATTTTCCAATTTTCTGAACAATTTTGGTTCCGTTTCTGTCTGTCTGTCATGAAATCCTTGCAACAGTCTTAACACCCGATTTCTATGAAATTTTCAGGGATTGTGCGGGTTGGCGTGTTGATCGTTCCCTATGAAAATCATCACCCTCGAGTTGATAGTAGCCACTGCGCATGCACAAACGTGTATCTCCTATTTGTTATAGGCATATCATTTCCCATCTTATTTCGATGAAATTTTCAGGAATTATGCGAGTTGGGGTGGAGATGGTCCCCTATGAAAATCGTGGTCCTCAAAATTAAAGTATTTTGTGCGGATGCTTAAACGTGATATCCTTTTAACAACCATAACTTCTACATTTTCCAACAATATTCAGAGATTGTGCGAATTGACGTGAAGATTGATTGTGATGATAATGATAGGTACCTACTTAGAGACTGATGTTTTAAGATTAACTACTGTGTATTTTATTTTGGTGGACCCAAATTTCTTTGGCCTACATCACGAATGCAAAGCTTTAGGATTTGTTGAAGGGTTTTGGGGAAGAAGTAGGTTATTATCGTGCTGAAGGTCTACGTCCATCATCGTAGAAGGTGAAAATCCTCCATAAAATCGATGAGGTCTCGAGGCGTTTTTAAAAGGGACGCCGGAACAAAGTAAATAACGCGTTTTCTGTCTTAACGTTCAATTGATTGCCTTTCAGTGATAAAGGGCAAGTAATTAATTTAACAGCGAGGGTCCTAATGGAAAACGGCGATCACTAATTCCTTCCTCCTGTTATTGTAGAATAATTTTCTTTGGCCCAGTTACTTTTCAACAGCTTTTGGTACCACTACCACCCTATTCCGTGGATGTATCCTTCTTCGGATTGAAACTAGACAATATTTATTATTGGCTTTGTCTGACAAACAGTGTGTTTCCATTTGCAAACGTAATTTACTTGGGCAACAATTTTCCCCCTGTCTGATAGATTTTCAGCTATTCCCTAGAGAAACGCACATTGATTTTATCACGATCCGATCAGTGAAAAGAAACTACAAGCAAAAATTTGAAAAAATCGACATGATCTTGACAATCCAATTAGACATTGAGAAAAATTTTCTCACTGCTTAATAATACAATCAAGCTTTTTTAACCAACTAATTCGTTAACACCAATCACCTTTGGTTGAAATGGTCGGATGAATGATTAGATTGTTGGTTTCATTCGCACCTCGCCAACCCGCACAATCCCTGAAAATTTCATCGAAATTGAACAATAACTCCGTATAGTTTTGCCCGTTACAAGGATTACATGACAGACAGACACGGAACAAAAACTGACAGGTCATTTTTTTTCCAACCTTGAAAAGCGAGAACAAAGCTTCCGCTACCTCGGTAGACTCGGAAGCAATAAGGTACTACCTACTGTAACATTTTGTGCTCTATTCTGGCGGAATCCCAACGAATAAAACCAATATCATAATTATTTTTATGTCTTTGTTCTTCTACTGAGTGTCCCATGTTAAGAACCGGAAAACTTTAGGAGTCGATTCTACAGCTAATTTAACTGAGAAAATGTCTTCTAGCATATTTGTTGTAACCCCTTGTTTTTCCAAGATTTTCCATTTTATGATTGTTTTCGAGTTTTCGACATTATCTAACTAAAATGTCCATAACTAACTTAATTTACAATGAAAAGGTAAAAAATAAGGGTACCGTTAGAAAGAGCGTCAAATTTCCCATATTTCTAAGGTCTAAAAAACTATTTTCGGGGTCCTGATGGGTGAAAAATCTAGTAGAGTAATTTTTGTCAAAATTTATATTTTTGGTTGCTGAGATTTTTTCCTCAAGGTTTTCCACGTACTTCAATATCACAAAAACTCCGCAAAGATCTCAGCTTTCCAATCGTAATATCAAAAAATATTTTACAATCGAATTTAAGGGAGAAATTTGTTTTTGAACGCGGAAAAACGTGGTTTTATTTTCAACGAAATCGATGTTTTGACGGGGGGGACTCGGTGCTTGTGAGGAGCGGGGGGGGGGGGGAGCCCCCATCAAACCGTCGATTTTGTTGAAAATAATTCACATTTTTGTACGATCAAACACACATTTCTCTCTTAAATTAGATTATAAAATATTAGTTGATTATACCATTGGAATGCTGAGATCTTTGCGCAGTTTTGACGTTGAGGTACATGAAAAACCATTGGGAAGGAAAACCCTAACAACCACTAGAAAAAGTTGAGAATTTAGCCAATTTGACAAACATTACTCCACGACTTGATTTTTCAGCCATCAGGACCCCGAAAATAGTTTTTTGGAGTCACTACAGAGATGGAAAATTTGACGCCCTTTCCAACGGTTTCCTTATTTTTACATTTTCACTGTAAATTAAGATAGTTATGGACATTTTAGTGACATATGGTCGAGAATACGAAAAAAAAATCTTAAAATGGGAAAACTTGCAAAATTGCTAAGAGAACTTTTCTTACTTAAATTAGTTGTTGAATCAACTCCCGAAGTTGTCCGGTTTTACTACCTACCCTACTTGGCTTACTTTTTCCACAGGAATAACCATTCTCACCGAATACGATGATTCAGTGCTTTCATGGGTTAAACCTCAAAATATGCGTTTGTTAGCACCTAGGTAAAAACCTCAGGGCCATGGATATGTATTTCTATGCAAAAATAAAACTCGTAACTCTTAAATTATTTGTAATTTCTTTCTAATTGGCAAATTTTCTAGTGATTTGCTCCTTATTCATCACTTTCTTATCTCGTTGCAGACGAAATTCTCTTCTCTCCAAATACCGACGGTCCAAACAGGAAGGGGATCGACCAGTCGTCGAGAGGCCTGTGTACTTGCAACCAGCTAGGATCCTGCCACTGCTCCAAAACTACCACCAATGACCTTCCTCCTCCGTTCAAAGACAACCAGCCGAAGAAAAACCCACGCCAAGAACTTCAAAAAGATGGTATGTGGAAAAGGAAATTTTCTGGATTGACGACCGGTCGAGGCGGTATCAAAGGTTTTGATAATTTTTCGGAGTGGGACTCCGCTTCACTTGAACGGGTGAGGCAATAAGTACCTCACCATAAGGGGAGTTATCAGAACCAATTCTGATCTTCCCATTGGAAGACAGCTGAGGACGTCCGCGACGCCAGGAATGGCAGACGGACGAAAATTCAACCTGAGATGTTTGTTTACTTCTTTGGTAGGTGGAAGAAAATGATTAGTGGAGGAAACCACCCAGTTTATACCAGTTATAATATTAAGATAGTAAACAAAAAGTGATGGATCTTCCACCAGTCAGGCTACTTTCCCTGAGGAATCCCTAGCCCTTGAGAGTTATTATTGGGGAATCGCCGGCACAGGAGTGGGGAACTCCTGTAAGTATTCTGCTTCCTAAGGTCCTTCAAAAAGTGTGGTGGAAAGTCTTGAAGTAGTACTTTTATGAAACAAACCTCTTGCTTTCTTACTAAACACCCTAAAAACCTTGCCAAGTTCAATCTAAATACTTCAAGTTCAAATTGGTCAGTTTCAGCACAACCTACAACTTCTATACATTGTTCCTCCAGTCTTCGCCATATGGGACAGGTACTGTGCGGAGCTTGCAAAGCAGTAACATCTAAACTCCTTTATAAATTCTATCTTGATGAGCTGTCCATGGGCAAATACTGAGTAGAATATACATTATCCTAACTGACGCAGGAATATCCTGGTACCGCTCCAAACTCCTTACCACGCCAATTTTTGTCTATAACTGATCAAAATTTAGCAATAAACCATTACCTATTTCATTTCATATAGGGAAAGTTAAATAGTAAAACGAGATCCATCAGATCCCGCTTATAAAATTGGCTCCTATCTGTAAGCTTCGTGTGCTTGAGAAGAGACCTAATTGATATGTTATCAGTTGCGCATGCGCAAAATAGGTTCTCCCCAGTCTTCTCAAGTCGGCGATCCCGAATGTTCTGTTCTCCTGTTTTTCACAAGTAGTGTCCTTCTGTTTCATGTGTCTCGTTTATTAACAATTGCCTTGTCTCCGGTACTCTGTGACAATTGCCCTTCCTTCGGTAGTGATATACATAACATTAATTAGAAATTCAGATCCTAATTAGTGTCTCAGAAGTGGTGGCTCTTCAATGCTTGTAAATAAAGTCGACCATTCAGCAATATCTTAACTAAGTGCTAGCAGCTAGGTAGGAAGCTTATAGCTGAGGGGCGTCTCAGTAGTTGGTCGCCATTCCTTCCTCGTTCGGGTTTGTCTAATCTCTTACGAACCGCCCCTACCCCCCTACCCCCGCCTGAAGAAGCAACATCACCACCCCCAGCCTTCTCATAGCTGGTCAGTTTTCATCAACAGTTTTCCCATTTTTCTCACGAAATAATCATCCACATTATCCACCGTTTATTCACTGACTGAGACCCTCTTAATAATACCTTGCACTTGATGAGTGTCTATTCCATGTCGAGTTGATTCCTAGTTCCCTACTGCAACATTAAAACACTTCCAGTTTTTTTTTTTTTTTTTGTTTTTTTTTTAGTGAGTTGTACGGATCAAAAAGCTAAAATACTAGTGACAAATCTATTGCCAGAGTCACAGCAAATACTGACGTGACATCACTTATCAGAACTGCGGTTACCCAACATAGCACTGAGGGGCGTCCGACGATGACGTCAGGAGAAAAGAAAGAGAAAAACGCTGGAAATTACAAAAAAAATTATTATTTTTCTATATACAGGGTGTCCCCGAAAACGTTCCCCCCCCCTGCTAAAATCGTCCAGGTAGTGGTAAAAACAAAAATTTTTTTTTGAATCTTCATGATTTTTCCCAAGGATCTCAAATATGACCACGGTGCGCATTGCGCACGTGCGCAATCGTGCGCAACGCACACCAACTTCGTTTTTTCAAATGAGACCCCCAATTTTTTATTGCAGATTCCGATTCTACGTGAAATTTCATGAACATTTCACCCCTCAACCGATTTTTTTGTTGCGCGCAACCCGCTCAGTGCGCGCTCAAAGATGCGCAACCGCAAGGATGTTTCAGAATGTGCATGTACGAAGTACCTAAGTGTGATACATGATATTTTAGTATTTTTTTACGCTGAATCACGTGGTGATGTTAGTTTCTTGATTTTACTGCATTTTTATCAAATTATCGACGAAAAATGAACTTTTAAAAAAGGAAAATTGCATTTTTACTCATTACGCATCTTCTGTGCCCATCCGTTAACTTCATCCTTGTTAATAAATTGAAATTTATGTTTTGACATTTAAAAAAAAAACTCTCCGATCGCACGTAATTTATTGCAGTATTCTAGAGAACCTTGCTTCATAGCTACCGATATGTAGCTATGATTTTGTTTACTGGTTGCAGCGTTGCATTTTTTGTGATAAAAAAAGTGCCGCGAAAAATTCCTTGACCCCCAGCCAAAAGACATGTCTATGTCAAAACGATTGTTTATCACACTGGACTCTTCAGTAGTAATTTCACAAGGACTCTCTACTTGTAATTTCTCGTGAAAAACCCGTCCTGCCTACTTGAAAATCTTGTTTCGATTATGTTGAAAAAAAGTTTTCAAATAGACAGGGTGGTTTTGCCCTTAAAAAATGCAATTTTCCTTTTTTAAAAGTTCATTTTTCGTCGATAATTTGATAAAAATGCAGTGAAATCAAGAAACTAACATCACCACGTGATTCAGCGTAAAAAAATACTAAAATATCATGTATCACACTTAGGTACTTCGTACATGCACATTTTGAAACAACCTTGCGGTTGCGCATCTTTGAGCGCGCACTGAGCGGGTTGCGCGCAACAAAAAAAATCGGTTGAGGGGTGAAATGTTCATGAAATTTCACGTAGAATCCGAATCTGCAATAAAAAACGCTGCAAATTATTACACAACGGTTTATTATTTTTATATAGATCACTCGTCTACAAAATCACCAACCATCCAATTTGAAAAAAAAAGAAAAAAAAAATCAAAAAAAATTAAAAAAAAATTTTTTTTTGAATAAAAAAACAAAATCACCAACCATCGATCGCATTTTGGTCAGCTAAAATTTGAACGGAGATTAGGCCTCTTTTGCGATTCACACTCGTGTTTTGATTTATATATATATATATATTTCAATATAAACCCTTAAATTTTCGTAGGGAGCAAACGGTTTGTCCTACAGAGCTCCGCGTGGTCTCAAAAAATTCTAAAAATTCCATAGAATCTTAAATTGAAGGAAAAACAATACCTTTATATCGAAATTTTTTGAGTTAGGGCGTTTTCAAAATTTCAAAATTGATTTTGGAACCCTTAGGAGTGACCTACATCAACCAAAAGCTTCGGGGCACAACTAGACCCCAAATGGAGCCTACATACCAAATTTCATCAAAATCGGTCAATGCTAAGTGGGAAAAGTGCCGCGTACGGCGGACGGACGGCCAAATTTTTATTCGATTTTTGGATTCTACGTACCTTGAAACGTAAACCATCAAATTTTGAGGGGGTGTTAAAATTTTTTTTTTCTTGGTCGATTCCAAAGGTTCATTATTGAAAATAATAAACCAAAATGGGAGGTCTCATTTGAAAAAACGAAGTTGGTGTGCGTTGCGCACGATTGCGCACGTGCGCAATGCGCACCTTGGTCATATTTGAGATCCTTGGGAAAAATAATGAAGATTCAAAAAAAAATTTTTGTTTTTACCACTACCTGGACGATTTTAGCAGGGGGGGGAACGTTTTCGGGGACACCCTGTAGATCACTCGTTTGAAAAGAACTCGGATTTGCCATTGTCACCACCTATCAACCATAGATACTACCTACTTGCCACGTACCTACAGCGTTCGCATTTCGGTCAGCTAAAATTTGAACGGAGATTAGGCCTATTTTGCGATTCACACTCGTGTTTCTGATTTATCGTACGTCCAACCCTTGAGTTCTCGTAGGGAGCGAACGGTTTGTCCTACAAAGCCCCGCGAGGTCTCTAAAAATTCAATACTATCTTAAATTGATGGAAAAACAATACATTCACATCAAAATTTTTTGAGATAGGGTGTATTTAAAAGTTCAACCCTTAGAATTGACCTACATCAATCGAAAGCTTCGGGGCACAACTAGACCCCAAATGGAGCCTACTTACCAAATTTCATCAAAATCGGTCCATGGGAACCAGCGAAAGTGCCGCGTACGGCGGATGGACGGCCAAAATTGTATTAGATTTTTGGATTCTACGTACCTTGAAACGTAAACCAACAAATTTTGAGGAGGGTTGAAAATATTTTTTCTTGGTCGATTCCAAAAGTTCATTATTGAAAATAATAAAGCAAAACATGAGTTCAGCCAGTTTTGAATCTACACCGTTCGTCTTCTAGTAACTCTGTGTGAGAATGCTAGGTGTACTAAGTACAGATGAATTTTTTGTTGTAAATTTGGATTTAGGTAATCATTATTATCGAAGGTTTTGCTCTGTACAGATTCTGGGCTCAAATCCACGTGCGACGGGAGCTGCTTGGTGGTTCTCCTGACGGTCGGGACAGGCGTGACTCTAGCTCTGGTCCTCACGTCTGCCTACTTCTGTAAAAATTCCAGGTAAATGACTCCTTTTTCAATTCATTCTCATATTCATTTCATATTCTCCATTCATTCATAGACTGGAGTATTCTAGTAATTTGTTTAATTGTTTCGGAAAAGTGAATTACTTTGGGGGCGAAAAACAATTCTGCATACAGGGAGAACAAACTTATTGTGTCCAATCTTCAAGGGATCGATTTTACAAGGTATTTCCAATAAAAATTTCTCTTAGCAATTTTGTTTTAACCCCTCGTTTCTCCAAGTTTTTTCAATTCCAACATTTTTTTTTGTATTTTCGAGCTTACGATACTATAATTACCATAGCTTCCTTAATTTACCTTTAAAATGTAAAAATAATAAACGTTAAATTTTCCATCTCCCTAGAGCCAAACAAAAATATTCTAAGATCAGCTGCGTAAAAAAAGAACTTGAAGTAAAATTTGTGATGATTTTCTAAAATTTAATTCTTGACCCATTTTTAAGTCCTTATTACATAATTTTTGTGAGATAATCTCAGCTTTCCAACGGCGAAATAAAAAAAAATTCTGCAATCGAATTTAGGGGAGGAATTTGTGTTTGAACGCGGAATTACGTGAATTTTTCAAAAATGAAGTGAGAGTTCCAACATCAGGCTCCCTGATCGATCGATTGGGGGGGGGGGGGGTCGATAGCCCCCTTCAGTTGGTTGTTGTTCGACTGGCAAATTCACGTTTTTCCGCTTTCAAACAGGAATGTCTCCCCTAAATTCTATTATTTTCGTGAGTTCTCCTTCACAGCAACACCTGAAATCCTTCAATAGTGGTCAAGTAAAGTCAGAGTAATTACACACAACAATAACTTCACCAGTAGGCACGTTATAGTTAAATTGCGCATCGTCGCATTGCATTTCATCTTCTTCCTTTGCTGAGCAATACGGTGAAGCCCCTTCAGGGAAATTGCTCCATTTCAGGTCCTACAACACAGTTCGCCTACGTCATCAGCCGCTACCGTTGCACCTACCAGATAAGTACTCTTTTCTACCTAACTTTAAGTTGCAACTTTCATCCCTCATTTCCACACACAATATATCAGCACAACGTTATCTTCCTGATCCCATTAGGGGTTAGGGGCTTACACCCACTTGGCAGACTTTTTTCTCGGTACAGATCACCCGCCTGCGAAGAACGCGAATACCCCAACAGCCTCCAAGTTTACTATCAAGTTTATTTTGACAGATAGTTCCTTCAGCGAAACATTCAAGATGAAATTCGGTTCTCGGTAGAAGAGTAAGCTCAACTGACTGGAATGAAACTCTATTCTGAGAAACAAGCATTTAATCAACTGAACTTTAGACGGAAATTTTGCCTATCCGTGATAATCAGTAAATTTGGTCAGTGAACATTCATTCACGAATCAAACTCGTGTTTCTGCTTTTTCCTAACTTCAAGTCCTCACAAGGCGTGAACGGTTTGTCCTACAGAGCTCTGGAGAATACTTCAATACCAACCAAAAATTGATTGGTTCATTTTCAAGGTTAGCTGGGAACCTAAACAACAACTTGCATGAACTGAAGCTGACCGACGCTCTCTTATTGGTTTGTAGTCATACTTCTCTATTAACATCAAGTCTTAATCGATTATTAAGTCTCGACGAAACCACCAACATATCAATATATCCAACAAACTTATCGGAGAAATGAAAACCGCAATTCAGTTAATTTTCATAATTTATTATCAGGTAAGTATCTGACCAATCATCAAGGGATACAAATCCACTGAGCACATCCCTCGCATTGCATCTTAATGAGGTGCATAATATGTTTTAGAGCAACCGCCATTTTCGGTACGGATGCGTCCACGTATCATCAAAAACCATGTAAAATTACAGGTTTCTTTCTTGGAATCTACGAACGTAAAATCATAGATGGCCCCTTTGATTACCTGAAAAAAGTTGAGTTAACAAAATTAGTTCCATATTTATTGCGTTATTTAATTAGGAAATTTATTACGCAATCGGATTACTAAGAATTTGCCGACTGCGTTGCCGACATTTCAACAGCCCACCTCGTGTTTTTGGAAACCATCATTTCATGGGGCATATCACGACTACCTATTACGAGTAATATTCCTTGTTCCTTCGCCTGAAAACCATGTTTACCGTGTAATCTTGGCGACATACAATCCAAAACGCTGCAAATCATTGCCCAAAGGTTTATTATTTTCTGTATAGATCCCCCCCTACCAACCGTAGGTACCTACTACCTACTAGGGTATTTTTGAAAATTTCAACCCCAACCACCAACCAAATGGAAATGAAGGGTTGAAATTTTCAAAAATGCCTCAGTAGGTAGTAGGTACTTATGGTTGGTAGGAAAGGATCTATACAGATGGGTGATCTATACAGAAAATTATAAACCTTTGGGCAATGATTTGCAGCGTTTTTTTAACCTACCAACCATTGGTAGGTACTACCTACCACACCATACTGCCTTCAAACCTTGACAATCAAATTTATTAGAAAGAACTTAACGCTTCACACTCGATTCGAAAAATAGAGGGCTTCATATGGGAATTTGATTACTGGTTGCTCAGAAAGCAAAACTAAATACAACTCGAAGAAACGAACAGCGATCGCGTTTTGGTCAGCAAAAACGCTGCAAATCATTACCCAAAGGTTTATTATGCGTTCAATAGGATTGAAAATGGCTTCGGAGCTCACTCAGCTGATCAGTGATCTGAAAAGTGAAGAAGATCTCCTCGAATGCTGGAGACGCCTGGAAGAGCACTGATCAGCTGAGTGAGCTCCGAAGCCATTTTCAATCCTATTCAACGCAGGAAGTTGAAATTTGAGAGGGAAGGTCAAGGGAGAATACAGATGGTGGTAGGTGCTATTGATGGAGAACCAGTGATCTATACAGAAAATAATAAACCTTTGGGCAATGATTTGCAGCGTTTTTTTTTTACCTCTTGCTTCCGAGTCTACCAAGGTAGCGGAAGCTTTGTTTTCACTTTTCAAGGATGAAAAAAAAAGTTCTCCAAAATCAAGATTTTCACTCGCGTTTTGCGTTTTAGACCTTTCTGAACAATTTTGGTTCCGTGTCTGTCTGTCTGTCATGAATTCCTTGTAATGGGCATAACTATACGAAGTTATTGTCCGATTTCTATGAAATTTTCAGGGATTGTAAGGTTGGTGTGTAGACGGTCCCCTACGAAAATCATCTTCTCCGGACTAATAGAAGCGACTGCGCATGCGCAAACGTGAATTCCTTCTAACGGCCATAACTTCTACATTTTTCATCCGATTTCAATAAAATTTTCAGGGATGTTACAGATTAGTATTTACATGGTCCCCTATGAAAATCACTACCTTCGGACTGATAATAGCCACTGCGCATGCGCAAACGTGAATTTCCTTGTAACGTCCATAACTTCTACATTTTCCATCCGATTTCAATGAAATTTTCAGGGATGTTACTGAGTAGTGTTTAGATGGTCCCCTATGAAAATCATAGAGAATTGTTTTTCATAGAGGGATTCATTCATAGAGGGATGGTCCCCTGTGAGAATCTCAAATCCTATTCATTGCATCACTAAGCCTCAATGAGTCAGAGGTAGCGCACAGAATTATTCCCTAGGGGTCCCGGGTTCGAATCCCAGCCGAGGCTAAGTATTTTTTTGATCCAATCACATACATCTACTCACCTAACTTTTCATCCAAATTTGATGAAATTTTCTAGGATTGTCCAGATTAGCGTGTAGATGGTCCCCTATGAGGGTATTGGAAGGTACTTAAGGATTGGTGTTTTGAGATTACTCTGCATCGGATCATCTATATAATCTGGTAATGGATACGAGGAAGCTATGTGCATCACCCACTTGTTTTTCTTTTTTTACCTAGCAACTATTGGTAGGTACTACCTACCACACCATACTGCCTTCACACCTTCACAATCAAGATTATTAGAAAGAACTAAACGCTTAACACTCGATTCGAAAAATAGAAAGCTTCATATGGAAATTGGATTACTGGTTGCGCAGAAAGAAAAACTGTATACAAATCGAAGAAATGAACAGCGATCGCATTTTAGTCAGATAAAATTTGAACGGAGATTAGACCTCTTTTGTGATTCACAATCGTGATTCCGTTTTATCGAAGGAAAACCCTTAAGTACTCGTAGGAGCCGAACAGTTTGTCCTACAGAGCTCCGGGTGGTCTCAAAAATGTTTTCAATTCAATACTATTTAAAATTGGTGAAAAAACGATATCTTTATTTCGGGAGTTTTCGAGCTAGTGCACTCTTGAAATTTTCAACCCTCAATTTTCACCCCTTAGAAGTGACTGACATCAACCAAAATCTTCGCGGCACTACTAGACCCCAAATGGAGCCCATATACCAAATTTGAACCAATCGGTCCAGTGTTGCTAAGAAAAGTGCCGCGTACGGCGGACGGACGGAAAATATATTCGATTTTCGGATTCTACGTACCTTGAAACGTAAACCAACAAATTTTGAGGGGAGGGGGTTAAAAAAAAATTTATTGGTAGATTCCAAAGATTCATTACTGAAAAGAATAAACCAAAAATGTAAGTCCATCCACATTCTGTGGTTACCATTGTCCGATTTTTATGAAAATTGTGGTATTCGGGTTCTAGTTGTTCACCAAAGATCATTATTAATAGAAAAGTCGTGTTCATTCCTTGCATTTCATCTATACAGAAGAATAAGAAACCGTTTTGTAATAAATTGCAACGATTCCTTGTAAACTCCAAAGATTAAATGATTTCAAAGGGTAATAAACAAAAAGATTGAACGGAGATTTGGCCTGTTCCCTCTCGTGTTTCTGATATGAAGAGTGTTAACCTTAGCTAACTGACTCAGTCAAGGGTTTGATTCAACGACTCAAGCGAAGGGAAAAGTGACTCCTATCTTTCTGTAACCCACTTATTTCACTCGCAAACTTGTTTTCGTGTATTTAACTATTTATCAGTAAAATGATTATAACGTTCTTAATTTCTACTGGAACATGTAATTTGACGATTGGAACATAAAACTTTATTCGTAATTTACGATATCTAAATGAAATGACCATACCTTCCTTAATTTTGATTTCGAACAAAAAATTTGACGATTGGAACATAAAACTGTATTCGTATTTTTGACCATATTGTGCCAGTTAAATGATGATAACTTCCTTAATTTCGTTTGGAACATGAAATTTCACGATTGGAACATAAAACTACATTCGTATTTTACGATATGTGAATAAAGTGATTATAACTTCCTAGGTTTCGATTTCGATTTAAAAATTTAAAATCTTTGTTGTATATTTTCCATTTCAGTGAAGTGGAGGTACGTTCAATTATTTGGAAGCTGTTGATAAAAACGCTTGCATACGAGTCTGCAACACATTGAAACATTTTCATGCCCCCTCCCCTCCCATCCCGACACATGAACTACATACCTCCCATAAACTACTAATTCGACTCAGCTGATCTGGTAATATCACACTGTAAAGTACCTACCTAACTGCAAAGTACCTACCTGTAAAGTACCTAACAACTTCACTTCTGATGGTCATAATCATCATTGTGGCGACTTGGGACAATTTTCGTTAGCAAATTTCGTTAGCAATTAATTTCGTGACGATTTTTTTTTATGTGCCATATGAAAGACATGAAAATGTCAATAAAAAATTTGACGATTGGAACATAAAACTGCATTCATATTTTTGACCATATTGTGCCAGTTAAATGATGATAACTTCCTTAATTTCGTTTGGAACATGAAATTTCACGATTGGAACATAAAACTGCATTCGTATTTTACGACATGTGAATAAAGTGATTATAACTTCCTAGGTTTCGATTTCGATTTAAAATAAAAAATTTGACAATTGGAACATAAAACTGTAAGTATTCGTATTTTACGATATGTGAATAAAGTGATTATAACTTCCTAGGTTTCGGTTTCGATTTAGAATAAAAAATTTGACGATTGGAACATAAAACTGTATTCTTACTATCGACCATATTGTACCAGTTAAATGATGATAACTTCCTTGATTTCGTTTGGAACATAAAATTTGAGCGTTATATTTCCTATCTCTCAAATGACGGTGCAAATTTTTATGATAAAAATTAACAGGGGCAGGATAAACATGAGAACTGAATTTGATCAAATCTTGGAAATCGCAAGTTCATGTAAAGCACCTTAAATACCTATATGATTCTGCATGTTAATTTCTGCTTGAAAGCCTGAAACATACACCAAAATTTTAGGTGTCCAATGATATAGTTAATTTCATTTTGGTTTGTTACTTTCAAAAATAAACGTTTTGGAAACGACCAAGAAAAAAAATTTTTACCCACCCCTCAAAACTTGTTGGTTTACGTTTCAAAATCCGTAGAATCCAAAAATCGAATAAAAATGTTTTATCCGTCCGCCGTACGCGGCACTTACCTTCGTAACCAAGGACTGATTTTGATAGCATTAAATGCCCGATTTGGGGTCTAGTTGTGCCCCGAAGGTTTTGGTTGATGTCAGTCACTCCTAAGGATTGACAAATAAGGCTGAAATTATTTTCAAAACGCCCTAACTCAACAATTTTTGATACGAAGGTATTATTTTCATTAATTTAAGAAAAGTATTCAATTTCTAGAATCGAATGAGACCACCCGAAGCTCTGTAGGACCAACCGTTCGCTCCCTATGAGAACTTAAGAGATGGACTTACGATTAATCAGAAACACGAGTGTGAATCGCAAAAGAGGCCTAATCTCCGTTCAAATTTCAGCTGACCAGAATGCGATCGTTGTTCGTTTCTTCGAGTTGTACTCAGTTTTTCGTTCTTAGCAACCAGTAATGAAATTTCATAATTAAGGCACCCACAACTCCCTATTTCTTCGAAGTCAGTGTAAAGCGTGCCCGGGAGTGATCTATACGGACAGATAGGTAATAAAACTTTGTGTAATAATTTGCGGCATTTTTATATTAAATGTAAAAAAATTCAATTTGTTAGCAAATTTTGCTAACTTGGCTTTTAAGCACGAATTGAATTTTCAACCTAGTACCGGAAGCATTGTTATCCCTATTCATGACTGAGAAAATTAATTAATGTTCCAAAAAAATCAGAATTTTCTTTCACTCTTAAGATCACGGCCTGAGCTCTGGGTGGTCACATCCGATTCTAATAAAGCGATTCCGTTATAGATCGTTGAAAAGTTTCCGCGCTAGGGCGTTTGCAAAAGTTCAACCTCTATTTTCGCATCTTAGAAGTGACTGAGAATAACCAAACTCTTCGGGGCACAACTGAACCCCAAATGGAGCCGATATACCAAAATAATTATGTCAAAATCGATCCAAGGTAACTAAGTGAGGTGCCGCGGACGGCATAATTTTCATATTTCAATTCGTAGTTTTCTGAGTTGATTGATTTGATCATCTCAGTTGAATAATTGAAATTTACAAACTCACCTGCTTTGTGGCACTGAGTATTTTAACGGGTATCACATGTTTATGACCAGTCTCGGCTAAAAAGTGTTTCAGTTCTTTCATGAGTTCAGGAGTTATTTTAAGTCGATGCGGACCACCGGTTACTGCAGCTTCCTGTGAAACGCCAAGTTATTTACATTGGTACATGTAATACGTTAGTTATAACATAACGAGTACGAGAGAGCTGTGAAGACTCCCCTAGTTGTGGGGCGAAATCGTTATTTTCGTAACTTCTACCGTTTCCTCCCGATTTCGATGGATCTTCAAGGATTGTACATTCATCGTCACCCGATCATCAAATTTGAAGGGTAGAGAAGATGAGGTTGAAGTAATATCACTCACTCCTCGTCAGATCATCGATACAATCGTACTGCGTGCTCGAGGAAGCCATGCGCCAAACCCTCTTGGAACACAATTTCTTTGTATATTTTGTTCTGTTGGCAAGATGACCAAAATACTCACCATTCCTGTGGGCGCGAATCCCACGCATGCTGCGATCCCAACGAGGAGAGACAATGTCATCATCTTCCTTGGTTTTTCAAATCACCACTGTACGTCGTATCGTCAGTACTGCACCAATAAGTTGGTTTAAATAGCTACCCCATTAAACCGAACATGAGCTTTTATTTGTTTTCTAATAACACTTTTTTGGTTGGTTGAAACAAGAACTGCGTTGAGGCCTTTCGTATTTTAAAACATTAATCTTCATGAGAAATTTGACTCATCGCTCAGTCGACTGACACACTACCTTCAAATTAAACTATAGGAATCAAATGAAGGAAACCTCATTCAAACTAGGGTTCTCCATGAATTAGCGGAGATTTTTCATACATTCATTTTCCTCAAAAATTGACTTTCCTACAAGGGAATAAAACATTTCAATTCAAAGTGAAAAATTTACAATTCAAAGTATAGAACATTCAAATTAAAGTGAAAAAGGTTTAAATAAAGGTTATTTAGCGCTCAAGATCGTATCTGAATTTCCACTTTCCCGGGATCAAATCGACTAATTTCAAAATTTCGGCGACGTTCAAGTGGACAACTAATTATATGTTTGAGTCGAGCAAAATAACGCTGCAAATTATTTCACAAAGGTTTATTATTTTCCTGTATAGATCACTCATCTGTAAAGATCATAGCTTTGCCATTGTCACTATTTATTTTTTATTCTTTTGTTTTTTACCTACCAACCATTCGTACTTACTACCCACCTACTAGGCATTTTTGAAAATTTCAACCCTTCATTTCCATTTGGTTGGTGGTTGGGGTTGAACATTTCAAAAATGCCTAGAAGAGTAGGTAGCAAGTACCTATAATTGGTAGGTAAAAACCAAAAATAAATAAATAAATAAATAGTGACAATGGCAAAATTGTGATCTTTGCAGAAGAGTGATCTATACAGAAAAATAATTAACCTTTGTGAGATAATTTGCAGCACTTTGGTGTAGCCCCGTGGACCATGTTACATTCCAGTCTTAGCTATAATTTAAAAACGCTGCATATTACTACACAATGGTTCTTTTTGCTTCCGAGTCTACCAAGGAAGCTTTGATTTCTCTTTTCAATTTTTTTCTCCAAAATCAGAATTTTCCACTCGCGTTTTACGTTTCAGACCTTCCTGAACAATTTTGGTTCCGTCTCTGTCTGTACCTTTGTCTGTCCATCGGTCTGTCTGTATGTCTATCTGTCTGTCTGTATGTCTATCTGTCTGGCGCGAAATCATTGCCATAGCAATTACTTCTACATTTCACATCCGATTCCGATGAAATTTATTTCTAGGGATTGTGCGGGTTGGCGTGTAGAAGGTCCCCTACGAAAAACATCACCCCCGGACTGATAGTAGCCGCTGCGCAAGCGCAAACGTGAAATCCTTGTCCTTGCCTTAACTTCTACATTTTCCAACAATATTCAGAGATTGTGCGGGTTGACAAGTAGATGGTCCCCTATGAGGGTAGTGGAAGGTACTTAGAGATTGATGTTTTGAGAATAACTACTATGCATCGGATCTTCTTTACAATCAGGTAATGGATACTAGGAAGCTATGTGCCACACCCACTTGGCAGACTTTTTTCTCGGTAAAGATCACCCGCCTGGGAAGAACGCGGCTTTTTAGGACGTCCCACAGTAAGACTTGGGCGTCCTTATACGATCGATCTGGGGTAAAGTTGGACAACACTCCTCAGAAAAAAATAAATAAATAAATAACCACACACTAATCCGTTTTAGACCATTCTGGATCCAAATCCGCGAAAAGAAACCATGTGTGTGTGTGTGAGTCTGTGTGTGTGTGTGTGTGTGTGTCTGTGTGGTGTGTCTGGTGTGTGTGTGTGTGTGTGTGTGTGTGTCTGTGTGTGTGTGTGACAAGATGTTGTGTCGTCTGCACAGACCTTTTCGGTTTTCAACCGATTTTCGTGGTTCTTTTTTTGTTCGACGCGGAAACCATCTAGTTGTGCACTACGTCACCGGAGTTTCGAATTTTGCTTTTATGGTGCGAAGGGGGGATAATGATTGAAAAACGTGTTTTTGCGGGCATAATCTTGTAAAATCTGACCAGGCCTCTAATTCCTACCGATTTCCGTGTTTCTTTTTTTGTTCGACTCAAAAATCTTCCAAATTGCAAGCTATTTCACCAGAGTATCAAAATTAGCATGGTGTGGGGGCGAGTGGGGAGATGATATAGAATGCATGCATTACTTAACAATATGTTTCATAATACTTACTAACAGCCTCCAAGTTTTCTATCAAGTTTATTTTGACAGACAGTTAATTCAGCAAAACATTCAAGATGAAATTTGGTTCTCGGTAGATGAGTAAGCACAACTGACTGGAATAAATCCATATCCTGAGAAACAATCAGCTGAACTTTAGACGGAAATTTTGCCTGTCCGTGATAATCAATAAATATGGTCAGTGAACATTCATTCGCGAATCAAGCTCGAGTTTCTGCTTTTTCCCTTCAAGTCCTCATAAGGCGTGAACGGTTTGTCCTACAGAGCTCTTGAGAATACTTCAATACCAACCACAAATTGATTGGTTCATTTTCAAGGTTAGCTGGGAACCTAAACAACAACTTGCATGAACTGAAGCTGACCGACGCTCTCTTATTGGTTTGTAGCCATACTTCTCTATTAACATCAAGTCTTAATCGATTAAGTCTCGACGAAACCACCTAAATAACAATATATCCAACAAACTTATCGGAGAAATGAAAACCGCAATTCAGTTAATTTTCATCATTTATTATCAGGTAAGCATCTGACCAATCATCAAGGGATACAAATCCACTGAGCACAACCCTCGCATTGCATCTTATGCTTTAGAGCAACCGCCATTTTCGGTACGGATGCGTCCACGTATCATCAAATACCATGTAAAATTACAGGTTTCTTTCTTGGAATTTACGAACATAAAATGATAGATGATCCCGGCGACTACCTGAAAAAAGTTGAGTAGACAAAATTAGATTCCATATTCATTGCGTAATTTAATTAGGAAATTTATTACGCAATCTGTAATACTAAGAATTTGCCGACTGCGCTTGCATTTCAACAGCCCACCTCGTGTTTTTGGATACCATCATTTCATGGGGTATATCACGACTACCTATTGCGAGTAATGTTCCTCGTTCCTTCGCCTGAAGTTGCTCCTTTACGTAGTCTTCCTTCAAAAACCATGTTTACGGCGACATAGAATCCAAAAATCGAGTAGCAAAACGCTGCAAATTATTTAACAAAGGTTTATTATTTTCCTGTGTAGATCACTCGTCTGCAAATATCACAGCTTTGCCATTGTCACTAATTATCTATTTTTTACCGACCAACCATTCGTATCTACTACCTACTAGGGCATTTTTGAAAATTTCAACACCAACCACCAATCAAATGGAAATGAAGGGTTGACATTTTCGAAAATGCCCGAGTGACAATAAATAATTCGAAATAAATAATTAGTGACAAATGGCAAAGCTGTGATCTTTGCATTAGAGAAATACAGGAAAATAATAAACGTTTGTGAAATAATTTGCAGCGTTTTCTTTTTTTACCTACCAACTATTGGTAGCTACTACCTACCACACCATACTGCCTTCACACCTTCACAATCAAGTTTATTAGAAAGAACTAAACGCTTCACACTCGATTCGTAAAATAGGGAGTTTCATATTATGGAAATTTTATTACTGGTTGCTCAGGAAGCAAAACTGAACACAACTCGAAGAAACGAACAGCGATCGCGTTTTGGTTAGCAAAAAATTCAACACTGAGAAAAAAAATCGCTGTTTTTCTATCAATTTTGAAGGTGTTTTTTCTATCACTTGGCCCCAATGGCGGATCTATAGTGGGATGAAGGTGTATTGGCCAATTTTTCACACTATCAAAATCATGGGCCAATAATTTTCTCTATCAATCCGCCATTGGGGCCAAGTGATAGAGTGTCAAAATTTGACACTCTATCAATGTTTTCAAGGTCACGGAATCGATAGATAAACACCTTCCTTACGCTATCAAACTGCTATAGCCCCAGTTCAAGGTCAATCCATCATAATATGATTCATATTATGAAGGTATGGTGAAGGTAAGGTGATAGTGTTAAGTGATGGTGTTTCTATAGACGTATGATAGAAAATTGAAGGTGATATGAAAAAAGACCATTCTGTGCACTATCAACTGAGATGGGGTTCTGATAGAGCTTTGATAGAGTGATGATTGAATAGCCACGGTAGAAAAAAGCGAACTATCATTCCACTATCAAAATTGAAGGTGTTTTTATCGAATATTGATAGACAATTTGATGAGAATTTATAGTGTTTTTACCGCTTTTCGAAGGTGAAATATTGATAGATAATCTAACGCTTTATGATAGTTTCTCATCTATAGTCTATTGAATGAGAAATGATAGAGTTTCTAACGCTTCATGATAGTTTCTCATCTATAGCCTATTGAATGAGAACTGATAGCGTTTCTAACGCTTTATGATAGTATCTGACCTATAGCCTATTGAATGAGAACTGATAGCGTTTCTAACGCTTTATGATAGTACCTGACCTATAGCCTATTGAATGAGAACTGATAGCGTTTCTAACGCTTTATGATACTATCTGACCTATAGCCTATTGAATGAGAAATGATAGCGTTTCTAACGCTTTATGATAGTACCTGACCTATAGCCTATTGAATGAGAACTGATAGCGTTTCTAATGCTTTATGATAGTACCTGACCTATAGCCTATTGAATGCGTGTCGCATTATTGATAGTGTTCCTATAGAATTACTGATGGGGTATTGATGGGGTTCTGATAGAGCATGATAGGGTATTGATAGGAGACATTAAGGTGGATTGATAGCGTGCCTCCTTCATCAGGATGTGCACGCTATCAAAAATGATAGATGTTGAAGGTGTGAATACTATCAATTTTGAAGGTTCTCCCTCTATCACGGCTGTTGGATGATGGTGTGACCACTATCACATTGATAGGGGTCACGCCCTCATCTAGCGGCCGTGATAGAAGGTGCACCTTCAAAATTGATAGTTGTCACCCCTTCAACTTCTACCATTCTTGATAGCGTTCACACCCTGGTGAACGAGGTACGCTATCAATGCACCATGATGTCACCCATCAATATCCTCCTGCTCCAGCCCCTGAAACCAAAAGATAAATGGAAAGATTAATCAATTTGTGAGTACCTTGTCAGAAAAATTAAGGAGTTTGAAAGGAAAGAAAGTATAAAGTAATACAGAACATTTATTAAAGTTTTTAAAGAATTACATTTCAAGTTATGTACATGAAATAAATTCACTCGATTACTTAATATTATTAAATTCAGCTGAAATGTCGTAGGTAAGTAATAAATATCATTAAATTGAAATCTGAAGTTACACATTTTCTGAAATTGAAACAACTTTTCACACATTCGGTCAAATATATTTCTGATTACAATGAGTCCTCTTATACGTAACAAAACTAATTAATACATAACATCTCATAAAAGGTTATAAAAATAAAAACATTATTAAATAATTATTTACGATTTTAAATATTTTTTAATTAACTAAATAATTTTAAATAAAATTAATAATTTTAATTAATTTCAAATTATTTAAATTAATAATAAAAAATTTGACAATGAAAATTCGGGAAATTTATAAAGCCATAGTAGTAAAGAAAACAGAATTTCAACAATAATAATCAAAAGGATTTTGTTTACTCATGAGCATCCCTTCAATCTAGGTGACCCATATCACAAACCCATGTCAAAATCAAATAACCAATATTACTGAAAGCTGAGGACACCAACTGGCACAACAGTGACGGACTAGCAAAGTAGTACTTATCACAAATCAAACTTAAATCAATATAAATGAAACAAGTTAAGTTATACTTAAACTTACGCTTCAAGAAATGTAAAAGTATGTTATTGGGGGCACTATAATATATTTATAGGCCCACACTATATAGTGTGGGCCTATAGATTGTCGTGAAACGACTACAAGAACTTTAGAGACTCGCAATAAAATTGACTCCTGCAGGTTAATGCTAGATTTTAAGGGTTTTATTTTTAAGGCTGGATTTCAAGGGTTTTATTTTTAAGGCTGCATTTTAAGGGTTTTATTTTTAAGGCTGCATTTTAAGGGTTTTATTTTTAAGGCTGCATTTTTTGCAGTATAAAAACCCGAATACATTCACTGGGGTTTGGGTAATCTATATGGATGTCGAAAACTGACTATAAAGATTATGCTGAGGCCTCAGCGAGGGAACGAATAAGGGATTTTTCCCTACTACAAGCTTGACGGTGAAATGGGTTGGTAGGCAATTGGCGTATAATGTTTGTAATGTTTACAATCGTCTCTTGACTCTACGTTTTTTGGAGGGGGGAACTCTTGTTGAAGGACCTTGTTCTTCAGAAGAAGACGCCTCGGACGATACAGGGGGAGAAACTGTCTTGGCTACACTTTCTTCGCCCTCAGTTAATCCCCAATCAGACTTTTTAGGCTGTGAATTTAACTCCCCTTCAGTAACACCCTTCAATGGACTGGACGCTGACAAATTTTGGTTACTTCCAACTTGTTGAGGCTCAACCACAGTTAATGAGCAATACAAGTTTTTTTCAGAGGGGCTACTAATAATCAACGGGGCAAACGATAACGTACTGCCCTCCTGAGGTTCTCCGCTTAAATATTGAGCGAGGTCTCCATGGTCGAGAAACGATTCCAAGAACCTCAAAGACTCGCAATAGGATTGACTCCTGCAGGTTAACGAGTCTGGCTGTATTTCCAAAAGTTTTTGCTGTATAAAAACCCAAACACTTTCACAGGGGTTCGGGTAATTGATATGGAGGGCAAAAACTGATAAAACAAAATACGCAGAGGCCTCAACCAGAGAGGAGAAAGAGTAAATGATTCTTGGACTTTTCCCTGCTGGAATAGTGACATTATAATGGGATATGTTATCCCAAGAAGGGCCGAAAGCTGTAATTATGGGTTTTAGAACATTTATGACCTCACCATCTATTTGCTCTTCAGAGTAATTGTTGTGCTGCTTCCTGATACTCTGCTTGAGGTGTTCAATGCGCCCTTCTTCAAATTCTGTAAGTTCTGCTTCATCCGCAACTCTATGAACGAAGTATCTAGCAGCGTCCAATGCCGTTACTCGAGTCCGGTGCGTACCACTCTCTGTTTGACCGGGTTTGAAGATGTATGGAAGTAGCAGCAATATATAGTCGAACCGTTGGTTACCTGTCAACAAAAATAAAATTAATTAAAAACTGGACCACAATTCAGGTTCATGTGAATCAAGAAAAATAGTGGTGATGATTGAATGAGGGACAAGTACAGTTCACTGAAGATGTTCAATGAAGGTTCTGAATCTAAAATGTGCGTTTAGAACATGAAACTTACCAACAGTTTTGTCGTACAGGTCGAGGAGGATATGAATCTTTGTCTTGACGCAGGAGGAATCGCCAACCTCCTCAGCTTTTTGTCTTGCTGCTAAAGTCACAGCAGTTGAGTAGTCCTGAAGGATTTTTCTTAGCTTTCCAACTTCGTAATTGTAAGCCTCTATCCCGTCTGATTCAACCTAGAAACCACGCAACAAAAACATGAGTTCAGTAGGTACATGAATACTGATATTATCAAGTGGAAGTTGGAAAGTCTGTACTGTCTGTAACTGTTTCATGAACGTCAAAGCAGTTGGACCGGTACATGACAATTGAAAGAGTAAAACGTAGCTCTGCTGTTGAATTTCAAGCAATGTTTGTGTAATCCGGGAAAAATTTCTTACCAGGATAGGTCCAGCTTTTCCATCTCGTAGTAGGGGGAAGTAGTCCAGGTACTCTTCTATAGGGGCTCCACCTTGTAACCACTGATGGCGCAACGAGGTTGAGTCAGACCAGGCAGACAGGAGACTTGGCGGAAGACGATTATTGTCACTTAAGGAGCTGATGTCTGCGCTTCGAATTTCCCCAACTGCTGGGTTTTTGTCCACCAAATTTTTGATTTCTGAAGCAGATCCAAAACAAGAGTTTTATTTATTTGGATGTTAACGGGAAAAAGCACAAAAGGGGAATACCAAAGAAAACATATTGTTTAGTAATGCTTGCATTCCAGGAGACGTCCAACTGTATAATGAGTAATTCAATTTCAAAAGTTCAAATTTGAAATTGACAGGGCTGTGCTTCAAATTTTTTGATATTGATGGGCTTTGCAAAGGGCGAATTAGGGTGTTCTCAAAGTGCACGTACGTTAGTTCAATTCACCTTCCAAGTTCTGTAGAGTGTTTTCAAGTTCCTTCTCGAGTCGACGCTGCCTGTAGTCAGATCTTTTCCTGTTGTCTCTGGAGCCACTCGCTGACTGTCTGGAACTGTCGCTCTCCTGAGAAAACTGATCAGCAGTGTCACCAGCATCAGACTCGGAACAGGGAGATCCTTCTTGGAGGTGCTTTGCCCTTTGTTGTCGGCTGTAATTGTTATATCGATTGAACAGTTTCCCACTTGGGTGGGGGGTACGAGGTCTTTCTGCTCCCGGGGTACGAGGGCCCTGAAACATGATCAACAATTTCCTTCAAGCAATTGTCACAGCTAGTAGGTATTCATAATTAGAAAAGAGTAGCCAATCACCAGAGTAGAGGGAGAAGTAAGAGAGTAAGAAATTTGTCAACTTGGAATAGTCAGTTAGTCGAAGTGAAGTAAGTTACAGTTATCGTTACTGCATGTAGGTATTCATCATTAGAAAAGAGTAGCCAATCACCAGAGTAGAGGGAGAAGTAAGAGAGTAAGAAACTTGTCAACTTGGAAAAGTCAGTTAGTCGATGTGAAGTAAGTTACAGTTATCGTTACTGCATGTAGGTATTCATCATTAGAAAAGAGTAGCCAATCACCAGAGTACAGGGAGAAGTAAGAGAGTAAGAAACTTGTAAACTTAGAAGAGTCTGTTAGGTCGAGTAAGTTACAGCAATACAGTCATAAGTTTTTCTCTGTCATGTATTAACCTTAGTCGCAGTAGCTGTGTGTGGGGGGGGGCTTCAACCAAGCGCCTACCGATTCTGAAGGGAAGCACTCAACTATTTCTTCAGCCCAGAGCTGAAGCTGGGTGTATGAAGTCTTCCACCGCTTCTCACCTGCTGCCTCAGAGGACTTGCTGCAGAAGTCGGTCCACAAATGTACCAACCGAGTAGCTTCTGCGCGGCTAAGTTGACCACCAGACAGGGCCTTCTTGACAAGTGCCGGTGAGTGTGAGTCTTTAAGGAGGCGAAATACTCTGTTGGTTTTCAGCAAATCACCCCGGCTTCTCCTGAATAAATATTTAAAAAATCACATATAATATATAAAATAAAATAAGTGTCAACTGGTTGTGGTACAAAGCTTCCTCGTACACATAACCCAATTGTACCCACAAATGATGTGATCGCATGGTAGATAATCTCAAAACTTCAATCTCCCAGTATCTAATTTGATGACTTCATGACGATCATACAGATCATGACGATCTTCATTTCCTCAAAATACTGAATAACAAATTGGGACCAACACTATTCTTCATGATTTTTTGTAAACAATTCAGGAAAAATACTTTCGCGCAATTACAAATGACACTAACTACATTTTTTCAAATGGAACCCCCCTTTTAGCGAATTTTCAAGGAAAATGAAGCTATTGCAATGGCCTCAAAATTTTTAGAATGGACTTTTTCGAAACATTTTTACACTGAAATCCGTTTTTTGTGGTTTTTACCTTTACGGTAATATATGGTATATTCGGATTCAGCACAAAATTTCCGATATTAATGCGTTTTTCAAAAATGAAAATTGTCCAACATTAAGAAAACTATATATCTATTTATATATATAATGAATACGTGCGTATATTTGTTGTACCCAGAAATGCAGTAGCCGTGTGGGTACTCTATGAGTTCGTACAGACGAGTAGAACATGAATATGGACTCCCAAGATCTTCAAAGCATACCCAGTGCATACAGTATGTTAGTATGGTATACTGAAAATCGAAAAATAGCCATGTGGGTACTCTATGAGTTTGTGGAGACGATTAGAACATGAATATGGACTTCTAAGATCTTCAAAGCATACCCGGTGCATACAGTATGTTGGTATGCTATACTGACAATCGAAAAACCCAACAATAGCCGTGTCTCAAAAATGACCACAGTGCGCATTGCGCACGTGCTCAATCGTGCGCAACGCACACCAACTTCGGTTTTTCAAATGAGACCCCCCATTTTTTATTGCAGATTCGGATTCTACGTAAAATTTCATGAACATTTCACCCCTCAACCGATTTTTTTTGTTGCGCGCAACCCGCTCAGTGCGCGCTCAAAGATGCGCAACCGCAAGGTTGTGTCAAAATGTGCATGTACGAAGTACCTAAGTGTGGTACATGATATTTTAGTATTTTTTTACGCTGAATCTCGTGGTGATGTTAGTTTCTTGATTTTACTGCATTTTTATCAAATTATCGACGAAAAATGAACTTTTAAAAAAGGAAAATTGCATTTTTACTCATTATGCATCTTTGGTGCCCATCCGTTAACTTCATCCTTGTTAATAAATTGTGGGACATGTTGAAATTTATGTTTTGACATAAAAAAAAAAAAAACTCTCCGATCGCACGTAATTTCTTGCAGTATTCTAGAGAACCTTGCTTCATAGCTACCGATATGTAGCAATGATTTTGTTTATTGGTTGCAGCATTGCATTTTTTGTGATAAAAAAAGTGCCGCGAAAAATTCCTTGACCCCCAGCCAAAAGACATATCCATGTCAAAACGATTGTTTATCACACTGGACTCTTCAATAGTACTTTAACAAGGACTCTCTACTTGTAATTTCTCGTGAAAAACCCGTCCTGTCTACTTGAAAGTCTTTTTTCGATTATCTTGGAAAACCGTTTTTAAGTAGACAGGGTGGTTTTGCCTTTAAAAAATGCAATTTTCCTTTTCTAAAAGTTCATTTTTCTTCGATAATATGATAAAAATGCAGTAAAATCAAGAAACTAACATCACCACGTGATTCAGCGTAAAAAAATACTAAAATATCATGTGTCACACTTAAGTACTTCGTACATGCACATTTTGACACAACCTTGCGGTTGCGCATCTTTGAGCGCGCACTGAGCGGGTTGCGCGCAACGAAAAAAAATCGGTTGAGGGATGAAATGTTCATGAAATTTAACGTAGAATCCGAATCTGCAATAAAAAATGGGGGTATCATTTGAAAAAACGAAGTTGGTGTGCGTTGCGCACGACTGCGCACGTGCGCAATCCGCACCGTGGTCATATTTGAGATCCTTGGGAAAAATCATGAAGATTAAAAAAAATTGTTTGTTTTTACCACTTCCTGGGCAATTTTAGCGGGGGGGGGGGGGGGGAACGTTTTCGGGGACACCCTGTATATGGCCATAATCTACGTTTTTCGGTGAAATAATATCTCATTTTTTCCAAAGTGCCAAGTTTGGCAGTAGAGTTAATTTAACTATGACGGGTTAAAAAACTGAGAATAATAATACAGTGTCAAATTTGGTACTTTAGAAACCACCGAAAAGCGTCGATTATGGGCATAATGTTGAAAAAACTGAGTTGAAGCCAAAAACTGACAGCACCACGTGAATCAGCATTGAAAAACTATAATCGCGATTATATGCTGCCAGTGAATTTCAAGTGATCTGAAAACTGTTCCAATTGATGTCCAAGTTGTCATCACGAACAGCTAATTAATTGGAAAATTTGCTAAGAATGATTTTAATAATGTCAACTCACGTTGAAGAGTCGTCAATTTCAGTTGGAGGGCATTCCAGATCTTTAGTTGTGATCGTCCGACTTTCTCCGTGTATCAATGTCAGCACAGTTTCAGTCGGCTGCGAAGTTGTGGGCGGACCTTCAGGCTGTAAAATTACAATGTATTAACATAATGTATTCACGAACTCACCATAAAGGTAGGCCACTATTAATAGTGATGGTAAAAATAAAGCGTATTGAAGGTGTCACTACACTATTGATAGTGTACAGAAAGTGATGTCAAATTTATAGGGTATTGAATGAGTCATTACGGTGTACTTCTGTACTTATGGTGAAACGATAGGATATTGAGCGTGTTTACAGAAGATTGGTTGAAAATTGAAAATTGTGTTGAAAATGGAGGCATTTGGATCAATTAGGAAGAATTTGATCAGGTAGTTGACTGAGGGTTGAAAGTAATTACGACAACTATGAATACAGCATGGAAATATGCTCACCAGAAATTTGCTTCTCCAGCCCTTGCAATAGAGAGTCTTGAATACTGCCTTAGGGAAATGGACAACGTTTGTGGCCACTTCTTCTGGTGTAAGGCAGCGTATAAGATCAATAGAATCGTAGCCTTCACCTGTACAACAAATAGTTACCATAAATTAATAATAACAGAATAATGAGCGGAAACGGTACCACTCTCTGTGAAGGCGACCGTTAAACAGAGCTAATGGCCGCCTCATGTTGGCGCATGCGTTTTCTACTGTATCAATCCGCTTCCTCAAATTACGTTTTCAAGAGGTTTTGTCCTACACGACAGTTTTCCAAGGAATTACTGCACCTTTCAGTAAGTTTAGTTGGTATAACATTGATGAAAAGTGGGTGGATCACATCGCAAATTAGGGATTATTGAATAATGCAGATTTACTGGGACTATTTTTTTTGAATGCGAATTGATAGTGTGATCCACCGTCATTTGGCTATAAGTTCAAACGTCCCTGTTATTAATTTCCCATTCAAGTTGAGTTAGTTACATAAATTACCATAACATTACTGACTAATCTGAAGCTAGCAAATTTATTCACAATAAGGAATTCATACATCAATGAATCAGGGTCAAGAAGGGGGGGGGGTCATATTGAGAACTTTTGAAGGATGTTTTCCAGGGAAACCCCATAGGTACCTACATTTATCTAACCTAAAACAGAGAATAGTTTCATGCAGTGAAATACCTCAGAGGCATTACTCAATAATGGTAGGGACTGCAATGGATTTGGTAGAAATTTGGACTTAATAAACAAGCATTAATAGGAAAAATAGCAAATGAATATCAATAGGAAAAACTCACCAATAATCAAGTCAATAACTTCTTCAGGGAGTTGCCAGGAAGCAAGAAGCTCTTTTACCTCTGAAGCACTCATCCTATTCAATTCAGCCACAACTATGAGGGCAGTAAATCTTCTAAAAAAAATGCTAGAAAGTAAATATTTGAAAGTCACTTTTAACAACACTGAGACTGTGGGAGTGAGGATGAACACGATGTAACATACACACGCTAAGACTGACACTGAATGAACACACCTTCACAGGGGCCGGACGCTTTTATAGGTGACCGAAGAGTGGGGGCCCGGTGATAGAGTATTGAATGTGTCTCACGAGGGAGGGGATGAGTTGATAGTGTGTTGAAGGTGGGTCCTAGCGTCCCCCCACCACATGGACGCAGTCAGGTGATAGTGTTTTGAATGCGTATCGCCGCATAGCACTATCAAAAGCCTGTAAAACCAGCGTGGTTTTGTAAATGTTGAATTGAAGCAATTTGACTGCAAGGAAATTAGTTGTGGCAAACCTCCATAGCAAATTGAATGATTTTCAATTGATTCCTGCAATAGATTCTCAATTTTTGAGGGATTTAGAAAAAACAGCTTATTTTCAAGTACCTACTTCAGCTTGTTTTTGTCCATTGAAGCACATCAGGTACTCAACTAACTGCTTTGAAAAATGTGGTTTCTCTCGTCAAATGACATTTTTTTAGGAAATTTGAAAATTTAATTGTTTTCTATCACAACACTATCAAAACTCCATAATAACTTTGTAAAACCCACGTGGTGGTCTGGCGGGATTTTCCAAATACTATGTGTAGACAAACATTACACTCACTCAAAACGGATTAAACTGCTTTGAAATGTTTATTCAACCTTCAACAACTATTACATGACATTGTGCATAGATATTTCAGGAGCAATTACAGGATACAACGCAAATTCCAGGATTCTCGCGGAAAAAAGTCAGCATGTTTCTGTATTCTGTGCTTGATACTCGACGAATATTCAACAAACTACTTTGAGAAATGTGGTTTCTCTCGTCAAATGAAATTTTTAAAGGAAATTTGAAAATGTAATTGTTTTCTATCACAACACTATCAAAACTCCATCATAACTTTGTAAAACCCGCGTGGTGGTCTGGCGGGATTTTCAAAATACTTTGTGTGGACAAACATTACACTCACTCAAAACGGATTGAACTGGTTTGAAATATTTTTTCAACCTTCTACAAGACGTTCTGCATAGGTGTTTCAGAAGTAATTTCAGGATACAACGCAAATTCCAGGATTCTAACGGAAAAAGTCAGTATTTTTCCTTATTCTGCGCCTGGGATCCGACAAATATTCAACAAACTACTTTGAGAAATGTGATTTCTCTCGTCAAATGAAATTTTTAAAGGAAATTTGAAAATTTAATTGTTTTCTATCACAACACTATCAAAACTCCATCATAACTTTGTAAAACCAGCGTGGTGGTCTGGCGGGATTTTCAAAATACTGTGTGTGGACAAACATTACACTCACTCAAAACGGATTGAACTGTTTTGAAATGTTTATTCAACCTTCTAGAACTATTACATGACGTTCTGTATAGGTGTTTCAGAAGTAATTTCAGGATACAACGCAAATTCCAGGATTCTCACAGAAAAAGTGAGCATTTTCCGTATGCTGTGCCTAGGACTCCACGAATTCAACGGGTGGAACTGTTTAAGATTTTTAATTCACTTAAAACTGGAGCAAACGATTTCAAATTGTGACGAACTATTGATGAAATGTTCCTTGAATTTCCACAAAATATTCAAAACAAAATGGTCAAGCTGTGAAAGATTAGACACATTTAGCAGGAAATTGAACAAACATTTTTAATTCACTTAGGAGCAAATAAAACTGGAGCAAACAATTTCAAATTTTTACAAGATTTTTTTTTTTAGGAAATTTGAAAATTTAATTGTTTTCTATCACAAGACTATCAAAATTCCATCATAACTTTGTAAAAACCTCGTGGTTTTGTAAATGTTTTCTAAATTTTATCGATTTTTGAGGGATTTATTCTATCACAACACTATCAAACAGCCATTCCTTTACTCTCTACTTTTTTCTATCACAACACTATCCATCCTCTATGAATAGGCTATTAAAGTTAAAAAATCTGCTTAGAAAAATCGCATCCAAAACGCTAAACGAGCATACAGAGATTTTGTCAGTTGTTGACCTCTAGAGTCCCTGGTGGGACCCGGGGTTAAGGTACCTACCTGATAATAACTTCCCATTTACAAACATCTGTATAGTTGGTTGAATTCCTAATGGATGGGAAAACCCTGAGGGCATTATACGTAGTACAATAAAGAAGGTAGTATATTGTGAACTACTTCAGGTCATTGACAGCCCCTATTAGTTCGGAGGTACCTCCCGATATCTGTGAGAGCTCACTAATCCTGATCTCACAACGAAACTCCAGGTAACAAGCGCCCCAATGGGAGAAAGTCAGTGGACTTCCACTTTCTTACCTGTAATGTGTCAAGTTTGTAAAATAACGGTCTATATTTTTTTTAAACGTGCACTGTGATGGATGTTTGATAGTGTGTCTACCCTTCACATCTTCCTTACATACTATAGAACATCTATCAAATTCTCAAGCTGCCCAAAAAAAAATTCCCCACCATTCTCCAAATGGTGAGGATCCGCTTTTCATTACCACATTGATTACTTCTCTTTACACCAACATAATCTTTCTTTTTAATAATAGTGTGCAAAACGGGGTTATTACGGTGCATTTAAAATAGTCTCTGTCACTGTGAAAGAGTACCTATAGTGGGCACAACATTCAATCCTCCATAGTTTTGATAGCGTATCATAGATGGAATATGATAGTGTGCAAAAAGGGGTTTTAACGGTGCATTTAAAATAGTCTCTATCACTGTGAAAGAGTACCTATAGTGTTCCCAACATTCAATCCTCCATAGATTTGATAGTGTGTCATAGATGGAATATGATAGTGTACAAAACGGGGTTTTTACGGTGCATTTAAAATAGTCGCTATCACTGTGAAAGAGTACCTATAGTGTTCCCAACATTCAATCCTCCATAGATTTGATAGCGTGTCATAGGTGGAATACGATAGTGTGCAAAACGGGGTTTTTACGGTGCATTTAAATTAGTCTCTATCACTGTGAAAGAGTACCTATAGTGTTCCCAACATTCAATCCTCCATAGATTTGATAGCGTGTCATAGGTGGAATACGATAGTGTGCAAAACGGGGTTTTTACGGTGCATTTAAATTAGTCTCTATCACTGTGAAAGAGTACCTATAGTGTTCCCAACATTCAATCCTCCATAGATTTGATAGCGTGTCATAGGTGGAATACGATAGTGTGCAAAACGGGGTTTTTACAGTGTATTTAAAATAGTCTCTATCACGGTGAAAGAGTACCTATAGTGTTCCCAACATTCACTCCTCCATAGATTTGATAGCGTGTCATAGGTGGAATACGATAGTGTGCAAAAAGGGGTTTTAACGGTGCATTTAAAATAGTCTCTATCACTGTGAAAGAGTACCTATAGTGTTCCCAACATTCAATCCTCCATAGATTTGATAGTGTGTCATAGATGGAATATGATAGTGTACAAAACGGGGTTTTTACGGTGCATTTAAAATAGTCTCTATCACTGTGAAAGAGTACCTATAGTGTTCCCAACATTCAATCCTCCATAGATTTGATAGCGTGTCATAGGTGGAATACGATAGTGTGCAAAACGGGGTTTTTACGGTGCATTTAAAATAGTCTCTATCACTGTGAAAGAGTACCTATAGTGTTCCCAACATTCAATCCTCCATAGATTTGATAGCGTGTCATAGGTGGAATACGATAGTGTGCAAAACGGGGTTTTTACGGTGTATTTAAAATAGTCTCTATCACTGTGAAAGAGTACCTATAGTGTTCCCAACATTCAATTCTCCATAGATTTGATAGCGTGTCATAGATGGAATACGATAGTGTGCAAAACGGGGTTTTTACGGTGCATTTAAAATAGTCTCTATCACTGTGAAAGAGTACCTATAGTGTTCCCAACATTCAATCCTCCATAGATTTGATAGCGTGTCATAGGTGGAATACGATAGTGTGCAAAACGGGGTTTTTACGGTGCATTTAAAATAGTCTCTATCACTGTGAAAGAGTACCTATAGTGTTCCCAACATTCAATCCTCCATAGATTTGATAGCGTGTCATAGGTGGAATACGATAGTGTGCAAAACGGGGTTTTTAGGGTGCATTTAAAATAGTCTCTATCACTGTGAAAGAGTACCTATAGTGTTCCCAACATTCAATCCTCCATAGATTTGATAGCGTGTCATAGGTGGAATACGATAGTGTGCAAAACGGGGTTTTTACAGTGTATTTAAAATAGTCTCTATCACTGTGAAAGAGTACCTATAGTGTTCCCAACATTCAATCCTCCATAGATTTGATAGCGTGTCATAGGTGGAATACGATAGTGTGCAAAACGGGGTTTTTACAGTGTATTTAAAATAGTCTCTATCACTGTGAAAGAGTACCTATAGTGTTCCCAACATTCAATCCTCCATAGATTTGATAGCGTGTCATAGATGGAATATGATAGTGTGCAAAACGGGGTTTTTACGGTGCATTTAAAATAGTCTCTATCACTGTGAAAGAGTACCTATAGTGTTCCCAACATTCAATCCTCCATAGATTTGATAGCGTGTCATAGGTGGAATACGATAGTGTGCAAAACGGGGTTTTTACGGTGCATTTAAAATAGTCTCTATCACTGTGAAAGAGTACCTATAGTGTTCCCAACATTCAATCCTCCATAGATTTGATAGCGTGTCATAGGTGGAATACGATAGTGTGCAAAACGGGGTTTTTAGGGTGCATTTAAAATAGTCTCTATCACTGTGAAAGAGTACCTATAGTGTTCCCAACATTCAATTCTCCATAGTTTTGATAGCGTGTCAATCGTGGTAATATGATAGCGTGCAAAAAGGGTTTTTAATAGGGTTATGAAGGTATTCCCATGTTTCTCCTCTATCAATTAACACCTTCATAAAGCGGCAACTGTCTAAATGATAGCATCCTGATAGCGTTCGTACCATCGACGTGATAGTGGAAAGCTACTTCAGTTTGATAGTGTTAAATTTGAATGGTTTTTGAAGGATTCAACACCTTCATGGTAATAGTAAATCGATAGAACGATTCCTTTCAGTCTGGTTAGTGATAGAATGCAATCCTGAAAGTGATAGTGTGTCAATTTTTGATAGCGTTTCTATAGAATCCCAACCTCACGCCAATTTTTGACACCATCGGTCGGTCGGTGGCCAATTTTTGATAGCGTTTCTACGGGTTTTTTGACACACTATCACAGTGATAGCGTAAACTGAAGGTGTATTTTTCTCAGTGAACGAAGATTAACTTGCGTCTCGGTGCACCGCCCTGAGGGATTCCGAATGCACTCTTGCGGGACTGCGAGGAAGTTCTCCTCAACTCAAACTCTTCTAATTTTAATGTCTTGGCTGGAGCCAAGCCAGACATTAATGATTACTTTGGTGAAATAGTGGATAATGTTGCGAGAGTCAAAGTTGATAACTTTTGTATTATTTACGATGTGATAGAAAAATGAATCATAATCGTTTGTGATTTGCGGGAATCACTCTCCGTTGTGAGGAAATTTCGTTCATATCATCTACCCATTGAACATTGTGGCAGTGATTACAATAAGGTGAATCAATTATTCCCATGAGGCACCGAAAGACTGGAATATTTCCAAGTACAATCATTATTTTATCAATGGTAGAGAAAAAAAAAAGCCCAACTCAAGGTCTTAACTACCGGTCCTAATATTTAATCACGAAGATTCATTCTGGCTCAAATAGATGTCAAAAAGAAAGTAGGTGGAAAGTAACGGCAATAAAGGAGTACTGTTTTGAGGCAACATAAATATTAATTTCCGTCTTTTCAAAATGTTTTGAAATTTCTCCAAGTTTGTCTAAATTTCTTCTCTGTAACCCCAACGTCTCTTTATTTCCCTCGTTCTAATATAGGTGTAACAGCCTAGTTATCACTTCATATTACGGATTCAGATCAATAGAATGTATTCAGAGAGCTCTTCCTAAATGAGCTACTGCTAGAAGGGACTTAATTATTAAAGACAAAAATATCCAATTCACTGTCATGTATTGTAGGATACAAGATAATATAAATACCTACACCAAACCTTATTTGCTCCCGCGCATCAATAACATTATTGCAAAGCGACAGTTGGAAGAATGTAGGAATACGAAAACGAATAATACAAATACACAAGCAATATAAAAAAAAGTGTCTTTATTTTTAGTGATTTGACTAGGTAGACCTCCAAAGTATAATATCACAACATTTAAACTAGTTGATTAAAAATTCAATCAATTCAGTAAATCTCGACTGTAGATTCATGAAGTAAAAAGGGTGAAAATTATCGCACAACGATTAACTATTTTCTATACGGGGTGTTAAACTCACGCAACTGGGATTCTACGACTGAAGTTGAGATTTTACGACTCATGCCTTGGACTAAGTGACCCTTATTTCACTTGCACAGAACAGCGAGCCAGAAGAAAGAAATCAGAGAACGAGCCGGATGAATAAAGCAATGAGAAGACAATGAAACGGGACAGCACATATCGCAAACGGACGACACAACAAAAATTAATAATCAAACATTTATCACTGTTATCTAAGTCCCGATTCACAAAACTGCCGTCAGAGTGCCGTCGGAATCCCTCGAGGCGGTGCACGGAGACGCAAGTCGAAGATTTAGACCTCATTGGTGATTCAGACTCGTGATTTTGTTTTATCGAAGGAAAACCTTTAAATACTCGTAGGGAGCGAACGGTTTGTCCTACAGAGCTCCGGGTGGTCTCAAAAAGTTTTTAAAATTCAATACTATTTAAAATTGGTGAAAAGACGATACCTTAATTTCGAGAGTTTTCGAACTAGGGCACTCTTGAAATTTTCAACCCTCAATTTTCACCCCTTAGAAGTGACTGACATCAACAAAAAGCTTCGCGGCACAACTAGACCCCAAATGGAGCCCATATGCCAAATTTGAAGCAATCGGTCCAGGGTGGCTAAGAAAAGTACGGCGGGCGAACGGAACATTTTTTCATTCGATTTTAGGATTTCACGTACCACCACCAACGTAAACCACCAAATTTTGAGGAGGGGTTAAGATTTTTGCTTCCGAGTCTACCAAGGTAGCGGAAGCTTTGTTTTCACTTTTCAAGGACGAAAAAAAAAGTTCTCCAAAATCAAAATTTTCACTCGCGTTTTGCGTTTTAGACCTTTCTGAACAATTTTGGTTCAGTGTATGTGTGTCTGTCTGTGTTTGTCTATCTGTCTGTCCGTCTGTCGGTCTGTCATGAATTCCTTGTAACGCGCATAACTATACGAAGTTATTGTCCGATTTCAATGAAATTTTCAGGGATTGTGCGGGTTGATGTGTAGACGGTCCCCTATGAAATTCATCATCCCCGGACTGATAGAAGTGACTGCGCATGCGCAAACGTGAATTCCTTGTAACGGCTATAACTTCTACATTTTCCATCCGATTTCAATGAAATTTTCAGGGATGTTACAGATTAGTATTTAGATGGTCCCCTATGAAAATCGCCACCTTCGGACTGACAGTAGCCACTGCGCATTCGCAAACGTGAATTTCCTTATAACGGCCATAACTTCCACTTTTTCTACCCGATTTCGATGAAATTTTCAGGGATTATGCGGATTAGGTTGTAGATGGTCCCCAATAATGATCACCACCTTCGGACTGATAGTAGCCACTGCGCATGCGCAAACGTGAATTTCCTTGTAACGGCCATAACTTCTACATTTTCTACCCGATTTCAATGAAATTTTCAGGGATGTTACAGAGTAGTATTTAGATGTTCCCCTATGAAAATCACCACCTTCGGACTGATAGTAGCCACTGCGCATGCGCAAACGTGAATTCCATGTAACGGCCATAACTTCTACATTTTCCATCCGATTTCAATGAAATTTTCAGGGATGTTACAGATTAACTTGTTTTGATGTTTTGAGATTAACTACTATGCATCGGATCATCTATACAATCGGGTTATGGATACGAGGAAGCTATGTGCCACACCCACTTGGCAGACGTTTTTTTCTTGGTAGGTTCCAATGGTTCATTACTGAAAAGAATAAAGCAAAAATGTAATCCCAACCACATTCTGTGGTTACCATTGTCCGATTTTTATGAAAATTGTGGTATTCGGTTTCTAGTTGTTCACCAAAGATCATTATTAATGGGAGAGTCGTGTTCATTCCTTACATTTCATCTATACAGAAGAATAAGAAACCGTTTTGTAATAAATTGCAACGATTCCTTATAAACTCCAAAGATTAAATGATTTCAAAGGGTAATAAACAAAAAGATTGAACGGAGATTTGGCCTCTTCCCTCTCGTGTTTCTGATATGAAGAGTGTTAACCTTAGCTAACTGGCTCAGTCAAGGGTTTGATTCAACGACTCAAGCCAAGGGAAAAGTGACTCCTATCTTTCTGGAACCCACTTATTTCACTAGCAAACTTGTTTTCGTGTATTTAACTATTTATCAGTAAAATGATTATAACGTTCTTAATTTCTACTGGAACATGAAATTTGACCATTGGAACATAAAACTGTATTCGTATTTTACGATATGTGAATAAAGTGATTATAACTTCCTAGGTTTCGATTTCGATTTAGAATAAAAAATTTGACGATTGGAACATAAAACTGTATTCTTATTTTCGACCATATTGTACCAGTTAAATGATGATAACTTCCTTGATTTCGTTTGGAACATAAAATTTGAGCGTTATATTTCCTATCTCTCAAATGACGGTGCAAATTTTTATGATAAAAATTAACAGGGGCAGGATCAACATGAGAACTGAATTTGATCGAATCTTGGAAATCGCAAGTTCATGTAAAGCACCTTAAATACCTATATGTTAATTTACCTGCATGTATATACCTATATATTAAATACCTATATGTTAAATACCTGCATGTTAATTTCTGCTTGAAAGCCTGAAACATACACCAAAATTTTAGGTGTCCAATGATATAGTTAATTTCATTTAGGTTTGTTACTTTCAAAAATGAACGTTTTGGAAACGACCAAGAAAAAAAATTTTTACCCACCCCTCAAAACTTGTTGGTTTACGTTTCAAAATCCGTAGAATCCAAAAATCGAATAAAAATGTTTTATCCGTCCGCCGTACGCGGCACTTACCTTCGTAACCAAGGACTGATTTTGATAGCATTTGGCATCCCGGTTCCATTTGGGGTCTAGTTGTGCCCCGAAGGTTTTGGTTGATGTCAGTCACTCCTAAGGATTGACAAATAAGGCTGAAATTATTTTCAAAACGCCCTAGCTCAACAATTTTTGATACGAAGGTATTATTTTCATTAATTTAAGAAAAGTATTCAATTTCTAGAATCGAATGAGACCACCCGAAGCTCTGTAGGACCAACCGTTCACTCCCTATGAGAACTTAAGTGATGGACTTACGATAAATCAGAAATACGAGTGTGAGTCGCAAAAGAGGCCTAATCTCCGTTCAAATTTCAACTGACCAGAATGCGATCGTTGTTCGTTTCTTCGAGTTGTACTCAGTTTTTCGTTCTTAGCAACCAGTAATGAAATTTCATAATTAAGGCACCCACAACTCCCTATTTCTTCGAAGTCAGTGTAAAGCGTGCTCGGGAGTGATCTATACGGACAGATAGGTAATAAAACATTGTGTAATAATTTGCAGCATTTTTACATTTGTTAACTTGGCTTTTAAGCACGAATTGAATTTTGCTTCCTTGTCTACCTAGGTATCGGAAGCTGTGTTGTCCCAATTCATGACTGAAAAAATTAATTAATGTTCCAAAAAAAAATCAGAATAGTCTTTCACTCTTAAGATCACGGCCTGAGCTCTGGGTGGTCACATCCAATTCTAATAAAGCGATTCCGTTATAGATCGTTGAAAAGTTTCCGAGCTAGGGCGTTTTCAAAAGTTCAACCTCTATTTTCGCATCTTAGAAGTGAGTGAGAATAACCAAACTCTTCGGGGCACAACTGAACCCCAAATGGAGCCGATATACCAAAATAATTATGTCAAAATCGGTCCAAGGTAACTAAGTGAGGTGCCGCGGACGGCATAATTTTCATATTTCAATTGGGTTCGAGAAACTGAGTTGATTTGATCATCTCAGTTGAATAATTGAAATTTACCAACTCACCTGCTTTGTGGCACTGAGTATTTTAACGGGTATCACATCTTTATAACCAGTCTCGGCTAAAAAGTGTTTCAGTTCTTTCATGAGTTCAGGAGTTATTTTAAGTGGATTCTTACCACCGGGAATTCCAGCTTCCTGTGAAACGCCAAGTTATTTACATTGGTACATGTAATACGTTAGTTATAACATAACGAGTACGAGAGAGCTGTGAAGACTCCCCTAGTTGTGGGGCGAAATCGTTATTTTCTTCTACCGTTTCCTCCCAATTTTGATGGATCTTCAAGGATTGTAATTCATCGTCATCCGATCATCAAATTTGAAGGGTGGAGAAGATGAGGTTGAAGTAATATCACTCACTCCTCGTCAGATCATCGATACAATCGTACTACGTGCTCGAGGAAGCCATGTGCCAAACCCTCTTGGAACACAATTTCTTTGTATATTTTGTTCTGTTTGCAAGATGACCAAAATACTCACCAATCCTGTGGGCGCGAATCCCACGCATGCTGCGATCCCAACGAGGAGAGACAATTTCATCATCTTCCTTGGTTTTTCAAGTCACCACTGTACGTCGTGTCGTCAGTACTGCACCAATAAGTTGTTTTAAATAGCTACCCCATTAAACCGAACATGAGCTTTTATTTGTTTTCTAATAACACTTTTCTGGTTGGTTGAAACAAGAACTGCGTTGAGGCCTTTCGTATTTTAAAACATTAATCTTCATGAGAAATTTGACTCATCGCTCAGTCGACTGACACACTACCTTCAAATTAAACTATAGGAATCAAATGAAGGAAATCTCATTCATACCGTGGTCCTCTATGAATTAGAGGAGATTAAACATTTTTCTTGCATTCATTTTCCTTAAAAATTGACTTTCCAACAAGGGAATAAAACATTTCAATTCAAAGTGAAAAATTTACAATTCAAAGTATAGAACATTCAAATTAAAGTGAAAAAGGTTTAAATAAAGGTTGTTTAGCGCTCAAGATCGTATCTAAATTTGCCCTTTCCCGGGATCAAAGTTTATCATTTTCCTGTATAGATCACTCATCTGTAAAGATCATAGCTTTGCCATTGTCACTATTTATTTTTTATTCTTTTGTTTTTTACCTACCAACCGTTCGTACTTACTACCCACCTACTAGGCATTTTTGAAAATTTCAACCCTTCATTTCCATTTGGTTGGTGGTTGGGGTTGAACATTTCAAAAATGCCTAGAAGAGTAGGTAGTAAGTTCCTATAATTGGTAGGTAAAAACCAAAAATAAATAAATAAATCAATAGTGACAATGGCAAAAATGTGATCTTTGCAGAAGAGTGATCTATACAGGAAAATAATTAACCTTTGTGAGATAATTTGCAGCACTTTGGTGTAGCCCCATGGACCATGTTACATTCCAGTCTTAGCTATAATGAAAAACGCTGCATATTACTACACAATGGTTCTTTTTGCTTCCGAGTCTACCAAGGAAGCTTTGTTTTCTCTTTTCAATTTTTTTCTCCAAAATCAGAATTTTCCACTCGCGTTTTACGTTTCAGACCTTCCTGAACAATTTTGGTTCCGTCTCTGTCTGTACCTTTGTCTGTCCATCTGTCTGTCTGTATTTCTATCTGTCTGGCGTGAAATCCTTGCCATAGCAATTGAGGGGTTTCCTACAAGAACAAGATAAGTCCAAAGTTTGGAAAAACCCGGTTAAGGCGCCATTTTGTTCCTGAATGTGTGCGATATCTAGTAACAAGTTCATTTCGGCTAGAACCGAACAGGTCCGAGTCTACGGGAGGCTTCCAAATGTGCGCTTTTTGCATTCCCAGCGGTTTGTTTCCCATTCTTATTTCTGTTTTCGTCTTTGCCGGTAACCTGTTTTCATGTTGTATTTTTCGACTGCTTGTCTACTTATCTATTCATTCAATTTTCAAATCCTTAAGATAGTAGGAACTATTATTTTCTCCTTCATGTTACTGATGGTGAAACAAAGAAAACATGGAAATTGAACCAGCAACATAGGCATCTAAAAAAACATTTTAAATGTTCTAGTTGTCAGTTTTTAAACACAGTTCGGAAATAGCTTCATTATTATTATAAAAACAGAAAATTTGATTACCGTCATAAACATGCAAAACGTATTCACGTCATAAACATGCAGTACTTGGGCTTCAATGGAAATTCAGCAAGAACCAAACAAGTCACGTTTTGCAACAGGAGGGGGAAAATTCAGGAAAAGGCCTTTCACAAAATTCAGCAGGTTTAGAATTTTCGATTTCGGACTTATTCTTGTAGGAAACCCCTCAATTACTTCTACATTCCACATCCGATTCTGATGAAATTTATTTCTAGGGATTGTGCGGGTTGGCGTGTAGAAGGTCCCCTACGAAAATCATCACCTCCGGACTGATAGTAGCCGCTGCGCAAGTGCAAACGTGAAATCCTTGTCCTTGCCTTAACTTCTACATTTTCCAACAATATTCAGAGATTGTGAGGGTTGACAAGTAGATGGTCCCCTGTGAGGGTAGTGGAAGGTACTTAGAGATTGATGTTTTGAGAATAACTGTGCATCGGATCATCTATACAATCAGGTAATGGATACTAGGAAGCTATGTGCCACACCCACTTGGCAGACTTTTTTCTCGGTAAAGATCACCCGCCTGGGAAGAACGCGGGTTTTTAGGACGTCCCACAGTAAGACTTGGGCGTCCTAATACGATCAATCTGGGGTAAAGTTGGACAACACTCCTCAGAAAATAAATAAATAAATAAATAACAACACACTAATCCGTTTTAGACCATTCTGAATCCAAATCTGCGAAAAGAAACCATAGGTATCTGTCCGTGTGTGTGTGTGACAAGATGTTGTGTCGTCTTAACAGACCTTTTCGGTTCTCAACCGATTTTCGTGGTTCTTTTTTTCTACGCGGAAACTATCTAGTTGTGCACTACGTCACCGGAGTTTCGAATTTTGCTTTTATGGAGGGGAAGGGGGGGGATAATGATTAAAAAACCTGTTTTTGCGGGCATAATCTTGTAAACTCTGACCAGGCCTCAAAATTCCTACCGATTTCCGTGTTTATTTTTTTGTTCGACTCAAAAATCTCCCAAATTGCACGCTATTACACCAGAGTATCAAAATTAGTATGGGGAGAGGGCGAGTGGGGAGATAATATTCACAAATTATCCGAATTTTTAGTATTTCGGCCCCTTTACAACTTACTAAATGTACCCAAGCTTTGAAATTGAGGAATAATTCTCAATTTTACCTCCGGATGGTGCCAGGACTCCACAAACCACTTATTTCGTGGGTTTTTGTTTGTTTCACCTTGAATGCGAATGTGAACTAATAGGGAGGGGGGGGGGGGTTAACTCGAAGTTGCATGTTGGGTATCGTCGATCACGGATTTTCTAAAGCTCTTCAAATTCGATGATCCAAGGCCGCTAGACAAGTTATGGTGGATAATGGTGAGGGGGGTGGGGAGACCGCTATTTCTTGCCTGAAATACTAAATAAATTACATCGAGTGATACAGTTTTATCGTTTACCAACTGGTTTTAATTGATCTACCGCTTATCCAATGGGACGTCCCCTGGAGTGCATGCATTACTTAACAATATTGTTAAAAAGTGAGACCGGAACAACAAGTGAATTTGACTATTTATTCGAAGAGAGAACTAATATCCAAATCACGTTTTCAGAACCGAACTCGACAACCACATTTTTTAAAGAATAAACATATACAATAATCTTGTCGCTAACAAGGCGACAGTTTCCCAACACCACATCCTTCCGTTTCCTCTTGGTGTGCTTGCATCTGATCCACATGGACAATCTTTTGCCTTCCGTTTGGGAGCCTGACCCTATAAATTACATCATTGATTCGTTTGCACACAATACACGGTCCCACCCATGGTCGTTGAAGCCTTGGTGCCAGACTCTTTTTCCTGGTTGGATTATACGACCACACCTTATCCCCTTTCTTGTATCTTGGTGTCTCAACTCGTACTTCATATCTCTTCTTCGCTTCCTCCGCCACTTTTCCCAATGCTTCTCTCGCCATACTGTGTGCCTCATCTAATTTCTGTCGTAGAGCCTCTGCGTATGTCCTGGAACTGTTTGAATTCGGCGACATGCCAATGACGTCCACAGCCACACGTTCAAACGGTACTCCTACTCGATACTCCTGCAACGGGGCTCTCTTCGTTCGCTTCCTTTCTGGTTCCCTGCAACCTACACCAGCTCTGCCAAATTCCTTCACATCCCGATGTAATCCTACCCAACAGAAATTTCTTCTGAGTTCAGTAACCATTCCCCTGGTTCCAAAATGACTCAAATCATGTACCATATGGAGCACCATCTGACGACACTGCCGAGGGACGATTATTTGCATTGCATGTTTTGTACCTCTATCGTTTTCCCATTTTCTCTTCAGCACCCCTTCCTCAACGACTAAACTGTCCCACATAGCCCATAATGCTTTGGCTGTGGTTCCATAAGTAGCCACTTTTTCCCAACTTGGACGCACACCATCCTGCACCCACCTCCGCACCTGGGCCACCTCAAGATCTTTGCCCTGCTCTTCCTTCCACTGCATTTCTGCTTCTATTTGTACTCTCTTCACATCGTATGTGCTGTTTTTATCTTCTTCTGGTTCTTCCATCATCACTTCTGCTGTGGCCGCATTGATCTTACACTTAGCTTTTGCGAGGAAGTCCATTCCAAGAATGCAGTCATCCATTATGTCAGCCACCAGAACTGTGTGCTCTCTTGCTTTTCCCTCATCCAACCCCACTTGCACGGTTACTCTGCCCTCCACTGGAAACTCTTGGCCTGTCACTGTGCGAAGCACGAGTCCTTTTTCCATAGCTCCGTATTTTGGTTGTATGGTCACTACCCCACGTCTTACAATGGTTACCATGGCGCCAGTGTCAACCACCATGTTACAGGCTTTGCCGTTGATGCGTCCTTTGACAAGGATTGACGCTGCTGAACTGATTCTGTAGACAATGGGTGAACTTTTTGTACTCTGACTCTGGGGTTGTTTAATTCCACTGCATGTCACAGGCCCCCTTCCACCTATGACTGCGTTCCGTTTCCCGCCAGTTGGCTCCTGGGACAATCATGGGACGTATGACCGGATGCTTGACACGTCCAACAAAGCACAGTGGGGCAATATCGTGCCACATGCCCTTTTCCATTGCAACGCCAACATACACCATCACCCCTCCTCGATCCTTCTCTTCTCACAGCCAATATCTCCACCTCTTCACTCTCTATACCACGCACTGTGACTGGATTGACACCACAGTTGGCTCGAAGAAGGTTGGCTTCTGCTTGCAGCGCATACCCCACAGCTCCCCTGAGTGTGGTTGTTGGGTAAGCCAGTACGAGCTTCCGAAGCTCTACACTCCTTATACCATCATAGAACTGTTGTAAGGCTATAACTTCGATGGCGGCAGGTGTCCCCCCTGGTAAAGCCTTCCGTACAAGTGTCTCCAAATCCGCTGCAAAGACTGTCAAGTTCTCTTTCACCCCCTGCACCCGATTCCTTAACTGAGCCACGAATAAATGTTCTCGACCCATTGTACCATACTGCTGCTCTAGGGCTGTCACCATTTGCATGTAGGAGGCCTCAGGTCCCAGGTTAGAAACCACAGCAAGAGCAGCATCGTCCAACGCACATACCAACTGTACAGCCTTTTCTTCCCCTTCCCAACCATTAATTTTGCTAACTCTTTCAAATTTCGCTAAATAGTCTCCCCAGATAGCTTTTCCATCATACCGACCAGGCTTTATTGAATTTCTACTCAACACCATCTGTCGTCCCACCTGGTCCTGGTTGTCTCCAGATCTTCTGAGGTCATTCCGCCACTCTTGCACTTCTCTTATAACATCCTCGTAAAATTCTCGTAGCTTTGCATTGACGCCATCTCTAGACTCATCCAATGTCTGCTGTATTCTTCTTACTTCAGCAGCCAGCTGCTGGACTTCATTACCATCTGGCAGGTCGCGATTCCCTTCAGTACCTGATGGATTTCTCCCATGTTCAACATGGTCCGAGGTAGCAGGTCCAGGGATTCTTACAACTCGACCACTTCTCAACCGTTGACCTCCCAATTCGTCTCCGCCATTCTCATTATCTCCCATGTTCGACGATCCCACTTCTGACACCAATGTTAGAAAGTGAGACCGGAACAACAAGTGAATTTGACTATTTATTCGAAGAGAGAACTAATATCCAAATCACGTTTTCAGAACCGAACTCGACAACCACATTTTTTAAAGAATAAACATATACAATAATCTTGTCGCTAACAAGGCGACAGTTTCCCAACAATATATTTCATAATACTTACTAACAGCCTCCAAGTTTTCTATCAAGTTTATTTTGACCGACAGTACCTTCAGCAAAACATTCAAGATGAAATTCAGTTCTCGGTAGAAGAGTAAGCACCACTGACTGGAATGAAACTCCATTCGGTGAAACAATCAGCTGAACTTTAGACGGAAATTTTGCCTATCCGTGATAATCAGTAAATTTGGTCAGTGAACATTCATTCGCGAATCAAACTCGTGTTTCTGCTTTTTCGTTCGTCCTAACTTCAAGTCCTCACAAGGCGTGAACGGTTTGTCCTACAGAGCTCTGGAGAATACTTCAATACCAACCACAAATTGATTGGTTCATTTTCAAGGTTAGCTGGGAACCTAAACAACAACTTGCATGAACTGAAGCTGACCGACGCTCCCTTATTGGTTTGTAGCCATACTTCTCTATTGGCATCAAATAATAATCGATTATTAAGTCTATTCGAAACCACCAAAATATCAATATATCCAACAAACTTATCGGAGAAATGAAAACCGCAATTCAGTTAATTTCCATAATTTATTATCAGGTTTATTAATCATTAAGGTTTATTAATCATCAAGGGATACAAATCCACTGAGCACAACCCTCGCGTTGCATCTTATGCTTTACTGCAAACGCCATTTTCGGTACGGATGCGTACCATCAAATACCATGTAAAATTACAGGTTTCTTTCTTGGAATTTACGAACGTAAAATGATAGTAGGCCCCTTTGACTACCTGAAAAAAGTTGAGTTGACATAATTAGTTCCATGTTTATTGCGTTATTTAATTAGGACATTTATTACGCAATCGGTATTACTAAGAATTTGCCGACTGCGCTTGCATTCCAACCGCCCACCTCGTGTTTTTGGAAACCTTCATTTCATGGGGTATATCACGACTACCTATTACGAGTAATATTCCTTGTTCCTTCGCCTGAAGTTGCTCCTTAACGTAGTCTTACTTCAAAAACCATGTTTATAGTGTAATCTTGGCGAAATAGGTCCAAAACGCTGCAAATTATTTAACAAAGGTTTATTATGTTCTTGTATAGATCACTCGTCTGCAAATATCACAGCTTTGCCATTGTCACTAATTATCTATTTTTTACCGACCAGCCATTCGAACCTACCTACCCACTAGGGCATTTTTGAAAATTTCATCCCCAACTACCAATCAAATGGAAATGAAGGGTTGACATTTTCGAAAATTCCCGAGTGACAATAAATAATTCGAAATAAATAATTAGTGACAATGGCAAAGCTGTGATCTTTGCAGAAGAGTGATCTATACAGGAAAATAATAAACATTTGTGAAATAATTTGCAGCGTTTTCTTTTTTTACCTACCAACTATTGGTAGCTACTACCTACCACACCATACTGCCTTCACACCTTCACAATCAAGTTTATTAGAAAGAACTAAACGCTTCACTCTCGATTCTTAAAATAGGGAGTTTCATATTATGGAAATTTGATTACTGGGTGCTCAGGAAGCAAAACTGAATGCAACTCGAAGAAACGAACAGCGATCGCGTTTTGGTTAGCAAAAAATTGAACGAAGATTAGACCTTGGTGATTCATACTCGTGATTCTGTTTTATCGAAGGAAAACCTTTAAATACTCGTGGGGAGCGAAGAGGTCGTCCGACAGAGCTCCGCGTGGTCTCTAGAATTTCTAAAAATTCAATACTATTTTAAATTGGTGAAAAAACGATAGCTTTAATTTGAAAGTTTTCCAGCTAGGGCACAATTTCAACCCTTAATTTTCACACCATAGAAGTGACTGACATCAACCCAAAGCTTTGCGGCACAACTAGACCCCAAATGGAGCCCATGTACCAAATTTGAACCAATCGGTCCAGGGTGGCTAAGAAAAGTACGGCGGACGAACGGAACATTTTTTTATTCGATTTGAGGATTCCACGTACCTTGAAACGTAAACCACCAAATTTTGAGGAGGGGTTAAAATTTTTTTTCTTGGTAGATTCCAAAGGTTTAGTACTGAAAATGATAAATCAAAAATGTAACTCCATCCACATTCCTTCGTTACCTTTGTCCGATTTTGATGAAAATTGTGGTATTTGGGTTCTAGTTGTTCACCAAAGATCATTATTAATGGGAGAGTCGTGTTCATTCCTTACATTTCATCTATACAGAAAAATAAGAAACCGTTTTGTAATAAATTGCAACGATTTCTGTAGACTCCAAAGATTTGTGTAATTCTCCAATTTCAAAGGGTAATAAACAAAAAGATTGAACGGAGATTAGGCCTGTTCCCTCTCGTGTTTCTGATATGAAGAGTGTTAACCTTAGCTAACTGGCTCAGTCAAGGGTTTGATTCAACGACTCAAGCCAAGCAAAAAGTGACTCCTATCTTTCTGTACCTCACTTATTTCACTAGCAAACTTTTTTTCGTGTATTTAACTCTTTATCAGTAAAATGATTATAACGTTCTTAATTTCTATTGGAACATGAAACTGAATTCGTAATTCACGATATCTAAATAAAATGACCATGCCTTCCTTAATTTCGATTTCGAACAAAAAATTTGACGATTGGAATATAAAACTGTATTCGTATTTTCGACCATATTGTGCCAGTTGAATGATGATAACTTCCTTAATTTCGTTTGGAACATAAAATTTCACGATTGGAACATAAAACTTTATTCGTATTTTACGATATGTGAATAAAATGATCATAACTTCCTTGATTTCGTTTGGAACATAAAATTTGAGCGTTATATTTCCTGTCTCTCAAATGACGGTGCAAATTTTTATGATACTAATTCACAGGAGCAGGATCAACATGAGAACTGAATTTGATCAAATCTTGGAAATCGCAAGTTCATGTAAAGCACCTTAAATACCTATATGATTCTGCATGTTAATTTCTGCTTGAAAGCCTGAAACATACACCAAAATTGTAGGTTTCCATTGATATAGTTAATTTAATTCTGGTTTTTTACTTTCAAAAATGAACCTTTGGAATCGACCAAGAAAACAATTTTTACCCACACCTCAGAACTTGTTGGTTTACGTTTCAAGGTACGTAGAATCCAAAAATCGAATCAATATGTTGCCGTCCGTCCGCCGTACGCGGAACTTACCTTCGTAACCAAGGACTGATTTTGATAGCATTTGGCATCCCGGTTCCATTTGGGGTCTAGTTGTGCCCCGAAGGTTTTGGTTGATGTCGTCACTCCTAAGGGCTGACATTTTCAAAACGCCCTAGCTCAACAATTTTTGATACAAAGGTATTGTTTTTTCATTAATTTAGAAAAGTATTTAATTTCTAGAATCGATTGAGACCACCCGAAGCTCTGTAGGACCAACCGTTCGCTCCCTATGAGAACTTAAGTGATGGACTTACGTTAAATCAGAAACACGATTGTGAATCGCAAAAGAGGCCTAATCGCCGTTCAAATTAAATTTGAAATTTTCAGCTGTCCAAAATAAGATCCTCGTTCGTTTCTTCGAGTTGTACTCAGTTTTTCGTTCTTAGCAACCAGTAATGAAATTTCATAATTAAGGCACCCACAACTCCCTATTTCTTCGAAGTCAGTGTAAAGCGTGCTCGGGAGTGATCTATACGGACAGATAGGTAATAAAACATTGTGTAATAATTTGCAGCATTTTTACATTTGTTAACTTGGCTTTTAAGCACGAATTGAATTTTGCTTCCTTGTCTACCTAGGTATCGGAAGCATTGTTATCACTTTTCGTGGCTGAAAAAATTAATTAATGTTCCAAAAAAAATCATAGCTGTCTTTCACTCTTAAGATCACGGCCTGAGCTCTGGGTGGTCCCATCCGACTCTAATAAAGCGATTCCGTTATAGATCGTTGAAAAGTTTCCGAGCTAGGGCGTTTTCAAATGTTCAATCTATATGTTCGCATCTTAGAAGTGACTGAGAATAACCAAACTCTTCGGGGCACAACTGAACCCCAAATGGAGACGATATACCAAAATAATTATGTCAAAATCGGTCCAAGGTAACTAAGTGAGGTGCCGCGGACGGCATAATTTTCATATTTCAATTGGGTTCGAGAAAAGAGATCGTAGTTTTCTGAGTTGATTGATTTGATCATCTCAGTTGAATGATTGAAATTTACAAACTCACAGTCTTTATAGCGCTGATTATTTTAACGGGTATCACATCTTTATGACCAGTCTCGGCTAAAAAGTGTTTCAGTTCTTTCATGAGTTCAGGAGTTATTTCAAGTCGAAACCCACCACCGGCTCTTCCAGCTTCCTGTGAAACACCAAGTTATTTACATTGAGTAATACGTTAGTTATAACATATCGAGTACGAGAGAGCTGTGAAGACTCCCCTAGTTGTGGGGCGAAATCGTTATTTTCGCAACTTCTACCGTTTCCTCCCAATTTTGATGGATCTTCAAGGATTGTAATTCATCCTCACCCGATCATCAAATTTGAAGGGTAGAGAAGATGAGGTTGAAGTAATATCACTCACTCCTCGTCAGATCATCGATACAATCGTACTGCGTGCTCGAGGAAGCCATGCGCCAAACCCTCTTGGAACACAATTTCTTTGTATATTTTGTTCTGTTGGCAAGATGACCAAAATACTCACCATTCCTGTGGGCGCGAATCCCACGCATGCTGCGATCCCAACGAGGAGAGACAATTTCATCATCTTCCTTGGTTTTTCAAGTCACCACTGTACGTCGTGTCGTCAGTACTGCACCAATAAGTCGTTTTAAATAGCTACCCCATTAAACCGAACATGAGCTTTTATTTGTTTTCTAATAACACTTTTTTGGTTGGTTGAAACAAGAACTGCGTTGTGGCCTTTCGTAATTTAAAACATTGATCTTTATGAGAAATTTGACTCATCGCTCAGTCGACTGACAAACTACCTTCAAAATAAACTATAGGAATCAAATGAAGGAAACTTTATTCCAACCGTGGTCCTCTATGAATTAGCGGAGATTAAACATTTTTCTTGCATTCATTTTCCTCAAAAATTGACTTTCCAACAAGGGAATAAAATATTTCAATTCAAAGTGAAAAATTTACAATTCAAAGTATAGAACATTCAAATTAAAGTGAAAAAGGTTTAAATAAAGGTTGTTTAGCGCTCATGATCGTATCTGAATTTGCCCTTTCCTGGGATCAAATCGACTAATTTCAAAATTTCGGCGACGTTTAAGTGGACAACTAATTATATGTTTGAGTCGAGCAAAATAACGCTGCGAATTATTTCACAAAGGTTTATTGCTTCCGAGTCTACCAAGGTAGCGGAAGCTTTGTTTTCACTTTTCAAGGACGAAAAAAAAAGTTCTCCAAAATCAAAATTTTCACTCGCGTTTTGCGTTTTAGACCTTTCTGAACAATTTTGGTTCCGTGTCTGTGTGTCTGTGTGTCTGTCTGTCTGTGTGTCTGTCTGTCTGTCTGTCTGTGTGTCTGTCCGTCTGTCATGAATTCCTTGTAACGCGCATAACTATACGAAGTTATTGTCTGATTTCAATGAAATTTTCAGGGATTGTGCGGGTTGGTGCGTAGACGGTCCCCTATGAAAATCATCATCCCCGGACTGATAGAAGCGACTGCGCATGCGCAAACGTGTATTCCTTGTAACGGCCATAACTTCTACATTTTCCATCCGATTTGGATGAAATTTTCAGGGATGTTACAAACTAGTATTTAAATGGTCCCCTATGAAAATCATCACCTTCGGATTGATAGTAGCCACTGCGCATGCGCAAACGTGAATTTCCTTGTAACGGCCATAACTTCCACATTTTCTACCCGATTTCGATGAAATTTTCAGGGATTATGCGGATTAGGTTGTAGATGGTCCCCAATGAAGATCATCACCCCTGGACTGATAGTAGCCGCTGCGCATGCGCAAACGTGAATTCCTTGTAACGGCTATAACTTCTACAATTTCCATCCGATTTCAATGAAATTTTCAGGGATGTTACAGATTAGTATTTAGATGGTCTCCTATGAAAATCATTACCTTCGGACTTATAGTAGCCACTGCGCATGCGCATACGTAAAATCCTTGTAAAAGCCATAACATTTAGATTTTTCATCCGAATTTGATGAAATTTTCTAGTATTGTCCAGATTAGCGTGTAGATGGTCCCCTATGAGTGTAGAGTACTTAGAGATTGGTGCTTTGAGATTAACTACTATGCATCGGATCATCTATACAGGGTGTAACGGTTAAGGTCGTACCACCGGCCAGGGTTCGATTCTACAACTAATTCGTGACTTTTTTTGTCTCCAGACTTTTTTTTTCTTAACCCCCTTAAAATCGGACTTTTTCCACTTTTAAGATGTTTTTCGTATTTTCGACCTTACGCCATTAAAACAGCCATAACTCCCTTGTTTTTCAGTCAAAATTCAAATGTAATTATACCGTTGGGAAGAGCGTTAAATTCTCTATCTCCCTAGTGTTAAATAAAACTTCTTAAAGAAGACTAAGATGATGAAAAATGAGCCCGAATAGTAAAATCTCGAAAATCTCGGAAATTTTTCGTTTTTTCAAACGTTTGTAACACTGACTGAAACTGCCGATTAAGTTCTCACTGTAACCCTAAAAGTTGACCCAAAATCTCAGCTTTCCAACGGTATGGTCATAAAATTGTTTACAGTGGACTAATCGTGTAAAATCCTCGTTCCCGTGCCAAAAACCGTGGATCTTCCAGTGAAAATCGACGTTTTTTCGCGAAAATAGACATTTTTACCCTAAAATGAGTTGGGCAGCCATCTTTTCGTACGTTGTCTCACTGAGTCAAATGATGACACAAGACTTATCGAAAAAGCAGTCACTGATATCTTGTCCAACTCACTTTTCGAAAATTGTCTTAATTACTCCTGAGACACCACAACTACGTAAAAACCGATTTGTTGGCCCATTAAGCCTATTGTAGACGTAAAATTCGGTTGTTTAGCAATTGTCATATTAAATTTGGATAAACCGTGGTAGGCTTAATGGATCAACAAAGCGGTTGTCACCTGGCTGGAGAGGCTGGGACTTCTCACCTGTAAGACCAAAGATGATTTGGGGAAATTGACGAAAAAATGAAATAATACTGTATTAGGTAAGTAACTATTTATGTGTAAAATAGTTATAAATAATTAAAAGAGCCTAGAAAAAAATCATGTGTTTTCTGGAGTTTCTTCATAAAAGGTTTTCGAAGTGCCCTCCATTCTGGTCCAAGCAGAAACGGCTCCTGCGTCGAATGCCATCAACAGCTCGCTCCAGCTCATGTGCATTCTGTCGGATTGCGTCACTGCAAAGGTAGATGCTCTCCACCAAATCATCTCGAGTTTCTGGTCGAACTCATGATTTTTTCCAGGCTCTTTTAATTATTTATAACTATTTTACACATAAATAGTTACTTACCTAATACAGTATTATTTCATTTTTTCGTCAATTTCCCCAAATCATCTGTGGTCTTACGGGTGAGAAGTCCCAGCCTCTCCAGCCAGGTGACAACCGCTTTGTTGATCCATTAAGCCTACCTCGGTTTATCCAAATTTAATATGACAATTGCTAAACAACCGAATTTTACGTCTACAATAGGCTTAATGGGCCAACAAATCGGTTTTTACGTAGTTGTGGTGTCTCAGGAGTAATTAAGACAATTTTCGAAAAGTGAGTTGGACAAGATATCAGTGACTGCTTTTCCGATAAGTCTTGTGTCATCATTTGAATCAGTGAGACAAAGTACGAAAAGATGGCTGCCCAACTCATTTTAGGGTAAAAATGTCTATTTTCGCGAAAAACGTCGATTTTCACTGGAAGATCCACGGTTTTTGGCACGGGAACGAGGATTTTACACGATTAGTCCACTGTAAACAATTTTATGACCATACCGTTGGAAAGCTGAGATTTTGGGTCAACTTTTAGGGTTACAGTGAGAACTTAATCGGCAGTTTCAGTCAGTGTTACAAACGTTTGAAAAAACGAAAAATTTCCGAGATTTTCGAGATTTTACTATTCGGGCTCATTTTTCATCATCTTAGTCTTCTTTAAGAAGTTTTATTTAACACTAGGGAGATAGAGAATTTAACGCTCTTCCCAACGGTATAATTACATTTGAATTTTGACTGAAAAACAAGGGAGTTATGGCTGTTTTAATGGCGTAAGGTCGAAAATACGAAAAACATCTTAAAAGTGGAAAAAGTCCGATTTTAAGGGGGTTAAGAAAAAAAAAGTCAATAGACAAAAAAAGTCACAAATTAGTTGTAGAATCGAACCCTGGCCGGTGGTACGATCTTAACCGTTACACCCTGTATAATCGCGTTATGGATACGAGGAAGCTATGTGCCACACCCACTTGGCAGACGTTTTTTTTTTTTTTTTGACGATTTTATTTATGACCGTTATATGCATAACATACCATATTGACAATGGGTAGGTGCTTTATATATATGTAAATAAATAGTATTTCAAATCATACTTAGAATGGAACTATGTGATTCGTTATAATGATTCAACAAAATTACAAAAACGTCTGCCAAGTGGGTGTGGCACATAGCTTCCTCGTATCCATAACCCGATTGTATAGATGATCCGATGCATAGTAGTTAATCTCAAAACATCATAACATCAAAACAAGATAATCTGTAACATCCTTGAAAATTTCATCTTTCAATCTCTAAGTACCTTTCACTACCCTCATAGGGGACCATCTACACGCTAATCCGGACAATCCTAGAAAATTTCATCAAATTCGGGTGAAAAATTAAGTGAGTAGATGTATGTGATTGGATCAAAAATATTCTTAGCCTCGACTGGGATTCGAACCCGCGATCCTTAGAGCACAAATCAAGACTCAATCCTCTGCGCTATTGAAGCCTCGTCTCTCTAACAGGAGACCGTTCCTCTATGAATGAATCCCTCTATGAAAAACAATTCTCTATGATTTTCATAGGGGACCATCTAAACACTACTCTGTGACATCCCTGAAAATTTCATTGAAATCGAATGGAAAATGTAGAAGTTATGGCCGTTACAAGGAATTCACGTTTGCGCATGCGCAGTAGCTACTATCAGTCCGAAGGTGGCGATTTTCATAGGGGACCATCTAAATACTAATCTGTAACACCCCTGAAAATGTCATTGAAATCGGATTGAAAATGTAGAAGTTATGGCCGTTACAAGGAATTCACGTTTGCGCATGCGCAGTCGCTTCTATCAGTCCGGGGATGATGATTTTCATAGGGGACCATCTACAACCTAATCCACATAATCCCTGAAAATTTCATCGAAATCGAGTGGAAATTTGTGGAAGTTATGGCCGTTACAAGGAATTTCACGTTTGCGCATGCGCAGTAGCTACTATCAATCCGAAGGTAGTGATTTTCATAGGGGACCATCTAAATACTAATCTGTAACATCCCTGAAAATGTCATTGAAATCGGATTGAAAATGTAGAACTTATGGCCGTTACAAGGAATTTCACGTTTGCGCATGCGCAGTAGCTACTATCAATCCGAAGGTGGTGATTTTCATAGGGGACCATCTAAATACTAATCTGTAACATCCCTGAGAATTTCATTGAAATCAGATGGAAAATGTAGAAGTTATTGCCGTTACAAGGAATTCACGTTTGCGCATGCGCAGTCGCTTGTATCAGTCTGAGGATGATGATTTTCATAGGGGACTGTCTACACACCAACCCGCACAATCCCTGAAAATTTCAACGAAATCGGACAATAACTTCGTATAGTTATGCGCGTTACAAGGAGTTGATGACAGACGGACAGACAGACAGACACACAGACAGACAGACACACAGACAGACAGACACGGAACCAAAATTGTTCAGAAAGGTCTAAAACACAAAACGCGAGTGAAAATTTTGATTTTGGAGAACTTTTTTTTTCGTCCTTGAAAAGTGAAAACAAAGCTTCCGCTACCTTGGTAGACTCGGAAGCAAAAATGTATCGAGGACGAGTTAATCTTAGCACTGATGGGGGCGGAGTCAGGCCTTCTGCTGCCAGTGGGTTGAAATGGTTGCGATTGTTGCGGATGAAGGTGCTGGTGTGTTTGACGAGGAGTTCAGAGGGTGTGAGGATTTTAAAATCACCGTAAATGGTTTTATTTCGGACGTATGGTGGTGAGTGGACGATGCAGTGTTGAAGAGTCGCATTTTGCTGTTGTTCGATTCGGCGGAACTCTGACTTCGAGCATGTTCCCCATACGGGCAAAGCATACGTCCATATGGGTCGAATGAGGGCGAGGTAAATCCTTACTTTGTTCTGAGTTTGTATATTGGGGTTGTTTAGCAATGATTTAAGATGATTGGTTCTAACTTTTAATTTTCTGAGGAGCTGAGTAATATGATCATGGTAGGTGAGTCGTTGGTCCAATATTAATCCCAGGTAGCGGTGGGAGGTGGCAGTTGGAATAGTTTCGCCGAGATATAATAAGGGGTGGTTCGTGAATGAACGTTTGTAGGTGTAGGTTACGACTTTTGATTTGTCTGGATTAATTTTAAGTCGCCATTTGGTGCACCATTGACCCAGATGGCCGAGTAGCTGTTGCAGTCGAGCAGAGGCTGTTTCTGTGTTGGGGTAACTTACGGCATAAACCAGATCGTCGGCATAAAGTGCTGAGAACTCGGGTGATTCTGGGAGGGGTAGGTCATGGCAAAAAACGGTGTATAGATATGCCGAGAGACACCCTCCTTGAGGGACTCCTGCAAGTATGGGTCGATCGTTGATTTTTCCCCTTGAACGTCAACTTGAAATGTTCTGCCAATCAGGTAGTTAGCTATGAGGCTAAACAGATTGTTAGGCAAATGTGGTCTTAGTTTCAAAAGAAGGCCACAGTCGGTCGAAGGCCTGCTCGGCGTCAAAGTATGTTGCTCTGCATATGTGGTTATTTTGGAAAGCAGATTTGATAAATGCAGTGAAACGTTGCAGCTGTAGTGGGCATGACAAGGATTCCCTAAATCCAAACTGTTGGTTCGGAATCAAGTGACCTGAGAAATTCAAAAGATGAGGGAGGAGAAGGCGTTCGAAGATTTTTGAGAGTAGAGGGAGTAAGCTGATTGGCCTGTAAGAATTTATGTCGTTTGCTGGTTTATCTAGCGACGTTTGAAATTTTCACGTTTAATTGTGCGGGTTGGTGTGTAGACGGTCCCCTATGAAAATCATCATCCTCGGACTGATAGAATTCCTTGTAACGGCCATAACTTCTACATTTTCCATCCGATTTCAATGAATTTTTCAGAGATGTTACAGATTAGTATTTAGATGGTCCTCTATGAAAATCACCACCTTCGGAATGACAGTAGCCACTGCGCATGCGCAAACGTGAAATTCCTCGTAACGGCCATAACATTTATATTTTTCATCCGAATTTGATGAAATTTACTGGGATTGACCAGATTAGCGTGTAGATGGTCCCCTATGAGGGTAGTGGAAGGTACTTAAAGATTGGTGTTTTGAGATTAACTACTATGCATCGGATCATCTATATAATTTTTTTCCTGTATAGATCACCCTTCTGTAAAGATCATAGCTTTGCCATTGTCTCTATTTATTTATTTTTGTTTTTTACCTACCAACCATCCGTACTTACTATGTACTTCTAGGCATTTTTGAAATTTTCAACCCTTCATTTCCATGTGGTTGTTGGTCGGGGTTGAAAATTTCAAAAATGCCTAGAAGAGTAGGTAGTAAGTACCTATAGTTGGTAGATAAAAACCAAAAATAAATAAATAAATCAATAGTGACAATGGCAAAAATGTGATCTTTGCAGAAGAGTGATCTATACAGGAAAATAATTAACCTTTGTGAGATAATTTGCAGCACTTTGGTGTAGCCCCATGGACCATGTTACATTCCAGTCTTAGCTATAATTAAAAAACGCTGCATATTACTACACAATGGTTCTTTTTGCTTCCGAGTCTACCAAGGAAGCTTTGTTTTCTCTTTTCAATTTTTTTCTCCAAAATCAGTATTTTCCACTCGCGTTTAACGTTTCAGACCTTCCTGAACAATTTTGGTTCCGTCTCTGTCTGTCCCTTTGTCTGTCCATCTGTGTGTCTATCCATCTGTCTGTCTGTATGTCTATCTGTCTGGCGTGAAATCCTTGCCATAGCAATTACTTCTACATTTCACGTCCGATTCCGATGAAATTTATTTCTAGGGATTGTGCGGGTTGGCGTGTAGAAGGTCCCCTACGAAAATCATCACCCCCGGACTGATAGTCGACACTGCGCAAGCGCAAACGAGAAATCCTTGTCCTTGCCTTAACTTCTACATTTTCCAACAATATTCAGAGATTGTGAGGGTTGACAAGTAGATGGTCCCCTATGAGGGTAGTGGAAGGTACTTAGAGATTGGTGTTTTGAGATTAACTACTATGCATCGGATCATCTATACAATCAGGTAATGGATACTAGGAAGCTATGTGCCACACCCACTTGGCAGACTTTTTTCTCGGTAAAGATCACCCGCCTGGGAAGAACGCGGCTTTTTTGAACGTCCCACAGTAAGACTTGGGCGTCCTTATACGATCAATCTGGGGTAAAGTTGGACAACACTCCTCAGAAAAAAATAAATAAATAAATAACAACACACTAATCCGTTTTAGACCATTCTGAATCCAAATCCGCGAAAAGAAACCATAGTTATATGTCTGTGTGTGTGTGACAAGATGTTGTGTCGTCTGCACAGACGCTATTTCACCAGAGTATCAAAATTAGTATGGGAGGGGGCGAGTAGAGAGATAATATTCACAAATTATCCGAATTTTTAGTATTCCGGCTCTTTTACAACTTACTAACTGTACCCAACCTTTGAAATTGAGAAATAATTCTCAATTTTACCTCCGGATGGTGCCAGGACTCCACAAACCACTTATTTCGTGGGTTTTTGTTTGTTTCACCTTGAATACGAATGTGAACTAATAGGGAGGGGGGGGGGGTTAACTCGAAGTTGCATGTTGGGTATCGTCGATCACGGATTTTCTAAAGCTCTTCAAATTCGATGATCCAAGGCCGCTAGACAAGTTATGGTGGATAATGGTGAGGGGGGTGGGGAGACCGCTATTTCTTGCCTGAAATACTAAATAAATTACATCGAGTAAAACAGTTTTATCGCTTACCAACTGGTTTTAATTGATCTACCGCTTATCCAATGGGACGCTCCCTTATTGGTTTGTAGCCATACTTCTCTATTGACATCAAGTCTTAATCGATTATTATGTCTCGACGAAACCACCAAAATATCAATATATCCAACAAACTTATCGGAGAAATGAAAACCGCAATTCAGTTAATTTCCATAATTTATTATCAGGTAAGTATCTGACCAATCATCAAGGGATACAAATCCACTGAGCACAACCTTATTGCATCTCATGCTTTACTGCAAACGCCATTTTCGGTATGGATGCCTTCCATCAAAAACCATGTAAAATTACAGGTTTCTTTATTGGAATTTACGAACGTAAAATGATAGTAGGCCCCGGCGACTACCTGAAAAAAGTTGAGTTGACATAATTAGTTCCATATTTATTGCGTTATTTAATTAGGACATTTATTACGCAATCGGTATACTAAGAATTTGCCGACTGCGCTTGCATTTCAACCGCCCACCTCGTGTTTTTGGAAACCTTCATTTCATGGGGTATATCACGACTACCTATTACGAGTAATATTCCTTGTTCCTTCGCCTGAAGTTGCTCCTTTACGTAGTCTTACTTCAAAAAACCATGTTTATAGTGTAATCTTGGCGAAATAGGTCCAAAACGCTGCAAATTATTTAACAAAGGTTTATTATGTTCTTGTATAGATCACTCGTCTGCAAATATCACAGCTTTGCCATTGTCACTAATTATCTATTTTTTACCGACCAGCCATTCGAACCTACCTGCCCACTAGGGCATTTTTGAAAATTTCATCCCCAACTACCAATCAAATGGAAATGAAGGGTTGACATTTTCGAAAATTCCCGAGTGACAATAAATAATTCGAAATAAATAAATAGTGACAATGGCAAAGCTGTGATCTTTGCAGAAGAGTGATCTATACAGGAAAATAATAAACATTTGTGAAATAATTTGCAGCGTTTTCTTTTTTTACCTACCAACTATTGGTAGCTACTACCTACCACACCATACTGCCTTCACACCTTCACAATCAAGTTTGTTAGAAAGAACTAAACGCTTCACACTCGATTCGTAAAATAGGGAGTTACATATTATGGAAATTTGATTACTGGTTGCTCAGGAAGCAAAACTGAATGCAACTCAAAGAAACGAACAGCGATCGCGTTTTGGTTAGCAAAAAATTGAACGAAGATTAGACCTTGGTGATTCATACTCGTGATTCTGTTTTATCGATGGAAAACCTTTAAATACTCGTGGGGAGCGAAGAGGTCGTCCGACAGAGCTCCGCGTGGTCTCTAGAATTTCTAAAAATTCAATACTATTTTAAATTGGTGAAAAAACGATAGCTTTAATTCGAAAGTTTTCCAGCTAGGGCACTCTTGAAAATTTCAACCCTTAATTTTCACCCCTTAGAAGTGACTGACATCAACCAAAAGCTTTGCGGCACTTTTTAGACTCCAAATGGAGCCCATGTACCAAATTTGAACCAAATCGGTCCAGGGTGGCTAAGAAAAGTACGGCGGACGAACGGAACATTTTTTTTATTCGATTTTAGGATTCCACGTACCTTGAAACGTAAACCACCAAATTTTGAGGAGGGGTTAACATTTTTTTTCTTGGTAGATTCCAAAGGTTTATTACTGAAAATGATAAATCAAAAATGTAACTCCATCCACATTCCTTCGTTACCTTTGTCCGATTTTGATGAAAATTGTGTTATTTGGGTTCTAGTTGTTCACCAAAGATCATTATTAATGGGAGAGTCGTGTTCATTCCTTACATTTCATCCATACAGAAAAATAAGAAACCGTTTTGTAATCATTTGCAACGATTTCTTGTAGACTCCAAAGCTTAAATGATTTCAAAGGGTAATAAACAAAAAGATTGAACGGAGATTAGGCCTATTCCCTCTCGTGTTTCTGATATGAAGGGTGTCAACCTGAGCTGACTGGCTCAGTCAAGGGTTTGATTCAACGACTCAAGCCAAGGGAAAAGTGACTCCTATCTTTCTGTACCCCACTTATTTCACTAGCAAACTTTTTTTCGTGTATTTAACTCTCTATCAGTAAAATGATTATAACGTTCTTAATTTCTATTGGAACATGAAACTGAATTCGTAATTCACGATATCTAAATAAAATGACCATGCCTTCCTTAATTTCGATTTCGAACAAAAAATTTGACGATTGGAATATAAAACTGTATTCGTATTTTCGACCATATTGTGCCAGTTGAATGATGATAACTTCCTTAATTTCGTTTGGAACATAAAATTTCACGATTGGAACATAAAACTGCATTCGTATTTTACGATATGTGAATAAAATGATGATAACTTCCTTGATTTCGTTTGGAACATAAAATTTGAGCGTTATATTTCCTGTCTCTCAAATGACGGTGCAAATTTTTATGATAATAATTCACAGGAGCAGGATCAACATGAGAACTGAATTTGATCAAATCTTGGAAATCGCAAGTTCATGTAAAGCACCTTAAATACCTATATGATTCTGCAAGTTAATTTCTGCTTGAAAGCCTGAAACATACACCAAAATTGTAGGTTTCCATTGATATAGTTAATTTAATTCTGGTTTTTTACTTTCAAAAATGAACCTTTGGAATCGACCAAGAAAACAATTTTTAACCACACCTCAGAACTTGTTGGTTTACGTTTCAAGGGACGTAGAATCCAAAAATCGAATCAATATGTTGCCGTCCGTCCGCCGTACGCGGCACTTACGGTACCTTCGTAACCAAGGACTGATTTTGATAGCATTTGGCATCCCGGTTCCATTTGGGGTCTAGTTGTGCCCCGAAGGTTTTGGTTGATGTCGTCACTCCTAAGGGCTGACATTTTCAAAACGCCCTAGCTCAACAATTTTTGATACAAAGGTATTGTTTTTTCATTAATTTAGAAAAGTATTTAATTTCTAGAATCGAATGAGACCACCCGAAGCTCTGTAGGACCAACCGTTCGCTCCCTATGAGAACTTAAGTGATGGACTTACGTTAAATCAGAAACACGATTGTGAATCGCAAAAGAGGCCTAATCGCCGTTCAAACTAAATTTGAAATTTTCAGCTGTCCAAAATAAGATCCTCGTTCGTTTCTTCGATTTGTACTCAGTTTTTCGTTCTTAGCAACCAGTAATGAAATTTCATAATTAAGGCACCCACAACTCCCTATTTCTTCGAAGTCAGTGTAAAGCGTGCTCGGGAGTGATCTATACGGACAGATAGGTAATAAAACATTGTGTAATAATTTGCAGCATTTTTACATTTGTTAACTTGGCTTTTAAGCACGAATTGAATTTTGCTTCCTTGTCTACCTAGGTATCGGAAGCATTGTTATCACTTTTCATGGCTGAAAAAATTAATTAATGTTCCAAAAAAATCATAACTGTCTTTCACTCTTAAGATCACGGCCTGAGCTCTGGGTGGTTCCATCCGATTCTAATAAAGCGATTCCGTTATAGATCGTTGAAAAGTTTCCGAGCTAGGGCGTTTTCAAAAGTTCAACCTCTATTTTCGCATCTTAGAAGTGACTGAGAATAACCAAACTCTTCGGGGCACAACTGAACCCCAAATGGAGACGATATACCAAAATAATTATGTCAAAAGGTAACTAAGTGAGGTGCCGCGGACGGCATAATGTTCATCGTTCAATTGGGTTCGAGAAAAGAGATCGTAGTTTTCTGAGTTGATTGATTTGATCATCTCAGTAGAATGATTGAAATTTACCAACTCACAATCCTTGAAGCGCTGATTATTTTAACGGGTATCACATCTTTATGACCAGTCTCGGCTAAAAAGTGTTTCAGTTCTTTCATGAGTTCAGGAGTTATTTTAAGTCGAAACCCACCACCGGTTCTTCCAGCTTCCTGTGAAACGCCAAGTTATTTACATTGATTAATACGTTAGTTATAACATAACGAGCACGAGAGAGCTGTGAAGACTCCCCTAGTTGTGGGGCGAAATCGTTATTTTCGCAACTTCTACCGTTTCCTCCTGATTTCGATGGATCTTCAAGGACTGTAATTCATCCTCACCCGATCATCAAATTTGAAGGGTAGAGAAGATGAGGTTGAAGTAATATCACTCACTCCTCGTCAGATCATCGATACAATCGTACTGCGTGCTCGAGGAAGCCATGTGCCAAACCCTCTTGGAACACAATTTCTTTGTATATTTTGTTCTGTTGGCAAGATGACCAAAATACTCACCATTCCTGTGGGCGCGAATCCCACGCATGCTGCGATCCCAACGAGGAGAGACAATTTCATCATCTTCCTTGGTTTTTCAAATCACCACTGTACGTCGTATCGTCAGTACTGCACCAAAAAGTTGTTTTAAATAGCTACCCCATCAAACCGAACATGAGCTTTTATTTGTTTTCTAATAACACTTTTTTGGTTGGTTGAAACAAGAACTGCGTTGTGGCCTTTCGTGATTTAAAACATTAATCTTTATGAGAAATTTGACTTATCGCTCAGTCGACTGACAAAATACCTTCAAATTAAACTATAGGAATCAAATGAAGGAAACTTTATTCCAACCGTCGTTCTCTATGAATTAGCGGAGATTAAACATTTTTCTTGCATTCATTTTCCTCAAAAATTGACTTTTCTACAAGGGAATAAAACATTTCAATTCAAAGTGAAAAATTTACAATTCAAAGTATAGAACATTCAAATTAAAGTGAAAAAGGTTTAAATAAAGGTTGTTTAGCGCTCAAGATCGTATCTAAATTTGCGCTTTCCTGGGATCAAATCGACTAATTTCAAAATTTCGGCGACGTTTAAGTGGACAACTAATTATACGTTTGAGTCGAGCAAAATAACGCTGCGAATTATTTCACAAAGGTTTATTGCTTCCGAGTCTACCAAGGTAGCGGAAGCTTTGTTTTCACTTTTCAAGGACGAAAAAAAAAGTTCTCCAAAATCAAAATTTTCACTCGCGTTTTGCGTTTTAGACCTTTCTGAACAATTTTGGTTCCGTGTCTGTGTGTCTGTCATGAATTCCTTGTAACGCGCATAACTATACGAAGTTATTGTCCAATTTCTATGAAATTTTCAGGGATTGTGCGGGTTGGTGTGTAGACGGTCCCCTTTTTTTTTTTTTTTTTTTTTGACGATTTTATTTATGACCGTTATATGCATAACATACCATATTGACAATGGGTAGGTGCTTTATATATATGTAAATAAATAGTATTTCAAATCATACTTAGAATGGAACGGTACTTGAGTATTATACGGAGGCCACCTAACCTATAGAAATATTTCGTACCGGATACCAAAAATAACTACATAATTGGAAAGAACACACATTAATAGACTTACACGTGAAGTTTTGAATTATTCGGACGCCTGGTTCTGACGTTCTGCAACTCAGAACGCAGCAATGTCGGTCAGGATGGAGTTAAAAGCGTCGCCGCCGCTAGCAGTCACATCAGATCGTCACATATATTCCGCCAAATAGCTATCCAAATGATGACGCGCAGTTCCTCGCTGCCTTTTATTCCTCCACTTTGCAATACTAGAATAGTTCTACTACAACATCTATAACAATTTAACCTTCTATAAGTGCCGCGGCGCGTTTCGTAATGGTGGCCTCCGTATAATACTCAAGTACCAATGGAACTATGTGATTCGTTATAATGATTCAACAAAATTACAAAAAATGTATCGAGGACGAGTTAATCTTAGCACTGATGGGGGCGGAGTCAGGCCTTCTGCTGCCAGTGGGTTGAAATGGTTGCGATTGTTGCGGATGAAGGTGCTGGTGTGTTTGACGAGGAGTTCAGAGGGTGTGAGGATTTTAAAATTACCGTAAATGGTTTTATTTCGGACGTATGGTGGTGAGTGGACGATGCAGTGTTGAAGAGTCGCATTTTGCTGTTGTTCGATTCGGCGGAACTCTGACTTCGAGCATGTTCCCCATACGGGCAAAGCATACGTCCATATGGGTCGAATGAGGGCGAGGTAAATCCTTACTTTGTTCTGAGTTTGTAAATTGGGGTTGTTTAGCAATGATTTAAGTTGATTGGTTCTATCTTTTAATTTTCTGAGGAGCTGAGTAATATGATCATGGTAGGTGAGTCGTTGGTCCAATATTAATCCCAGGTAGCGGTGGGAGGTGGCAGTTGGAATAGTTTCGCCGAGATATAATAAGGGGTGGTTCGTGAATGAACGTTTGTAGGTGTAGGTTACGACTTTTGATTTGTCTGGATTAATTTTAAGTCGCCATTTGGTGCACCATTGACCCAGATGGCCGAGTAGCTGTTGCAGTCGAGCAGAGGCTGTTTCTGTGTTGGGGTAACTTACGGCATAAACTAGATCGTCGGCATAAAGTGCTGAGAACTCTGGTGATTCTGGGAGGGGTAGGTCATGGCAAAAAACGGTGTATAGATATGGCGAGAGACACCCTCCTTGAGGGACTCCTGCAAGTATGGGTCTGATCGTTGATTTTTCCCCTTGAACGTCAACTTGAAATGTTCTGCCAATCAGGTAGTTATCTATGAGGCTAAACAGATTGTTAGGCAAATGTGGTCTTAGTTTCAAAAGAAGGCCACAGTCGGTCGAAGGCCTGCTGGGCGTCAAAGTATGTTGCTCTGCATATGTGGTTATTTTGGAAAGCAGATTTGATAAATGCAGTGAAACGTTGCAGCTGTAGTGGGCATGACAAGGATTTCCTAAATCCAAACTGTTGGTTCGGAATCAAGTGACCTGAGAAATTCAAAAGATGAGGGAGGAGAAGGCGTTCGAAGATTTTTGAGAGTAGAGGGAGTAAGCTGATTGGCCTGTAAGAATTTATGTCGTTTGCTGGTTTATCTAGCGACGTTTCAAATTTTCACGTTTAATTGTGCGGGTTGGTGTGTAGACGGTCCCCTATAAAAATCATCATCCTCGGACTGATAGAATTCCTTGTAACGGCCATAACTTCTACATTTTCCATCCGATTTCAATGAATTTTTCAGAGATGTTACAGATTAGTATTTAGATGGTCCTCTATGAAAATCACCACCTTCGGAATGACAGTAGCCACTGCGCATGCGCAAACGTGAAATGCCGGCGCACACATAATGCTACGCAAGGAATCCCTGGTGGAGACTGGGGGAACCACTCGCTCACCAGGGTTGTGGCTGGGAGCACTCAAAAGTGGCTCCCAGAAATCCACAAATTCCTGGAGAGGAGGCTCAACTTGATCTTCCCCAGGCTCCTCCAGTACCTCGGTAGCTACACGCGCCGGATGCCTCCTCCACAAACGCTGAACCCGCTGGTACCTCCGCCTTCTTGCTTGCTTAGCCGCTCTGCGACCTCCATGCAGCCCCACTGTGGGAGGTCGTCCCCCCTGGTGCTGCGCCACGGTCGCATCCCCAACCCGCGGGAAGGTCCTGCCCAAATAGGCTGCAACATCATCCTCCAAGTTGTCTGGCCCTTCAACAGCCCGCCTCGCCAGATCCTGCAGGTAGGCGCTGTCATAGCCTTCAATACGACCTACCTGCCCCCCGAGCCTCAAGACCTCAGTCTTCAGATTGGCAAGAAGACCGGAGGTCCCGGGGGAGGGATACTGAATGGCAGGCTGCTGCTCCACTTCAGCAACAGGAGATGCAGGAGAAGCCCCACTGCTATTTGTCAGGATAGCTTCCGGACAAGCTGCTTATAGTGGGGCTTCAGGCGGATATTCTTGATGGCAATGACCGTGCGCGAGGGAAAACGTTCATTTAGATACACATTAATATTACGTACCCCATTGCGCACGGCCAACGCCTCATCTGCCGCCATCCTGCGCAATTCCTCAGAAGCATACCTGTGCTGTACTCTTTCAATATCAATAGCAGCATTAGCAGCAACAGGATGCTTCCGTCTGACATGGAGACCAAGGCCAGACCTGGATGTAAATGCCCGCTCACAATGGGCACATTGGTGGCTCAAAGAGGCAGTGGAAGAGGAAGAAGGTAGGGATGATGAGGAAGAGGAAGAGGGAGAGGATGGCCGACGCCCCTGCCTGGGGCGCCTCTGAGCGCCTCCCCTAGAACCCCGCGTGCCAATGGGCAGGCGGGGGTTATGAGGCTCATTTGTTCTTTCCATAACGGGGGGGGGGGGCGCTTAATGAAAAGGGTCAGGGGCCGTTGACAGGGGTTCCCTCCCTATTCGCCAGAGGGTCATTCAGCCACCCCTGGAATTTCAAGAGGGGCTCACCAGGGAAACCTAATGGAACCACCTCTGTCCATCCCAGGGGGCCCGGGTTGCGCGACGGGGACGCATGACCTTGACTTGGGTAGGGATAAGAAGGGCTCCTAGGAGATAAAAATACCCTCTATTACCCTACCCCAGCAACCCAAAACATTTATTAGCAACGGCCATAACATTTATATTTTTCATCCGAATTTGATGAAATTTACTGGGATTGACCAGATTAGCGTGTAGATGGTCCCCTATGAGGGTAGTGGAAGGTACTTAAAGATTGGTGTTTTGAGATTAACTACTATGCATCGGATCATCTATATAATTTTTTCCTGTATAGATCACCCTTCTGTAAAGATCATAGCTTTGCCATTGTCACTATTTATTTATTTTTGTTTTTTACCTACCAACCATCCGTACTTACTATGTACTTCTAGGCATTTTTGAAATTTTCAACCCTTCATTTCCATGTGGTTGTTGGTCGGGGTTGAAAATTTCAAAAATGCCTAGAAGAGTAGGTATTAAGTACCTATAGTTGGTAGATAAAAACCAAAAATAAATAAATAAATCAATAGTGACAATGGCAAAAATGTGATCTTTGCAGAAGAGTGATCTATACAGGAAAATAATTAACCTTTGTGAGATAATTTGCAGCACTTTGGTGTAGCCCCATGGACCATGTTACATTCCAGTCTTAGCTGTAATTAAAAAACGCTGCATATTACTACACAATGGTTATTTTTGCTTCCGAGTCTACCAAGGAAGCTTTGTTTTCTCTTTTCAATTTTTTTCTCCAAAATCAGAATTTTCCACTCGCGTTTAACGTTTCAGACCTTCCTGAACAATTTTGGTTCCGTCTCTGTCTGTACCTTTGTCTGTCCATCGGTCTGTCCATCGGTCTGTCTATATGTCTATCTGTCTGTCTGTATGTCTATCTGTCTGGCGCGAAATCCTTGCCATAGCAATTACTTCTACATTTCACGTCCGATTCCGATGAAATTTATTTCTAGGGATTGTGCGGGTTGGCGTGTAGAAGGTCCCCTACGAAAATCATCACTCCCGGACTGATAGTCGACTCTGCGCAAGCGCAAACGAGAAATCCTTGTCCTTGCCTCAACTTCTACATTTTCCAACAATATTCAGAGATTGTGAGGGTTGACAAGTAGATGGTCCCCTATGAGGGTAGTGGAAGGTACTTAGAGATTGATGTTTTGAGAATAACTATGCATCGGATCATCTATACAATCAGGTAATGGATACTAGGAAGCTATGTGCCACACCCCCTTGGCAGACTTTTTTCTCGGTAAAGATCACCCGCCTGGGAAGAACTCGGATTTTTAGGACGTCCCACAGTAAGACTTGGGCGTCCTAATACGATCAATCTCGGGTAAAGTTGGACAACACTCCTAAGAAAAAAAATGAATAAATGAATAACAACACACTAATCCGTTTTAGACCATTCTGAATCCAAATCTGCGAAAAGAAACCATAGGTATCTGTCCGTGTGTGTGTGTGACAAGATGTTGTGTCGTCTGAACAGACCTTTTCGGTTCTCAACCGATTTTCGTGGTTCTTTTTTTCTACGCGGAAACTATCCAGTTGTGCACTACGTCACTGGAGTTTCGAATTTTGCTTTTATGGAGGGGAAGGGGGGGGGATATTGATTAAAAAACCTGTTTTTGCGGGCATAATCTTGTAAACTCTGACCAGGCCTCAAAATTCCTACCGATTTCCGTGTTTCTTTTTTTGTTCGACTCAAAAATCTTCCAAATTGCACGCTATTACACCAGAGTATCAAAATTAGTATGGGGAGAGGGCGAGTGGGGAGATAATATTCACAAATTATCCGAATTTTTAGTATTTCGGCCCCTTTACAACTTACTAACTGTACCCAAGCTTTGAAATTGAGGAATAATTCTCAATTTTACCTCCGGATGGTGCCAGGACTCCACAAACCACTTATTTCGTGGGTTTTTGTTTGTTTCACCTTGAATGCGAATGTGAACTAATAGGGACTACTTAAACAGATGAAAGTTCAACTTCACGACGTATTAACGCTTTGGTGCCTGACTGGTACCAATGTTGGTAGGGGGGGGGGGGGGATAACTCGAATTTGCATGTTGGGTATCGTAGATCACGGATTTTCTAAAGCTCTTCAAATTCGATGATCCAAGGCTGCTAGAAACGTTATGGTGGATAAAGGTGAGGGGGGTGGGGAGACCGCTATTTCTTGCCTGAAATACTAAATAAATTACATCGAGTGAAACAGTTTTATCGCTTACCAACTGGTTTTAATTGATCTACCGCTTATCCAATGGGACGCTCCCTGGAGTGCATGCATTACTTAACAATATGTTTCATAATACTTACTAACAGCCTCCAAAACATTCAAGATGAAATTTGGTTCTCGGTAGATGAGTAAGCACAACTGACTGGAATAAATCCATATTCTGAGAAACAATCAGCTGAACTTTAGACGGAAATTTTGCCTGTCCGTGATAATCAATAAATATTTTTTCAATATTCTATTTTTTCTATATTTTTCAATAATTAAATATTTTTCAATATTTTGGTTCCCTTACTGCTTACTAATTGTATCCAAGCTTTGAAATTGAGGAAAAATTCTCATTATACCTTAGGATTTGCATGAATTACTTTCTGTACCACCATGGAAATAAAAGTGGTGCCACCATGGTGCCAGGGCACCATAAACCTCATATTTCTTGGGTTTTTTGGTGTTTCACCTTGAATACGGATGTGACATTCGTCGGACTGCCTACTAAACCTAATAGATCAAAGTTCAAAGTTACGACGTATTTCCGCTTTGGTGCCAGACTGGCACCATTGGTGGTGGGGGGGGGGGGTGAACTCGAATTCGCATGTTGGGTGTCGTAGATCATGGATTTTAAAATGCTCTTCAGATTCGAGGCTATCATGCCGCTAGAAGTGTTATGGTTTATAATGGTGGGGGGGGGGGTGTCACTATCTTGCCTAAAGTAATAAATAAATTACATCGAGAGAAACAGTCTTATCGCTTACCAACTGGTTTAACTGATCTAATGCTTATCCAATGGGACGTCCCCTGGAATGCATGCATTACTAAACAATATGTTCCTAACTTCAAGTCCTCATAAGGCGTGAACGGTTTGTCCTACAGAGCTCTGGAGAATACTTCAATACCAACCACAAATTGATTGGTTCATTTTCAAGGTTAGCTGGGAACCTAAACAACAACTTGCATGAACCGAAGCTGACCGACGCTCCCTTATTGGTTTGTAGCCATACTTCTCTATTGACATCAAGTCTTAATCGATTATTAAGTCTCGACGAAACCACCTAAATAACAATATATCCAACAAACTTATCGGAGAAATGAAAACCGCAATTCAGTTAATTTTCATCATTTATTATCAGGTAAGTATCTGACCAATCATCAAGGGATACAAATCCACTGAGCACAACCCTCGCATTGCATTTTATGCTTTAGAGCAACCGCCATAATAGGTACGGATGCGTCCACCTACCATCAAATACCATGTAAAATCACAGATTTCTTTATTCGAATTTACGAACATAAAATGATAGATGGATCCGGCTTCTACCTGAAAAAAGTTGAGTAGACAAAATTAGATTCCATATTTATTGCGTTATTTAATTAGGAAATTTATTACGCAATCTGTAATACTAAGAATTTGCCGACTGCGCTTGCATTTCAACAGCCCACCTCGTGTTTTTGGAAACCTTCATTTCATGGGGCATATCACGACTACCTATTGCGAGTAATGTTCCTCGTTCCTTCGCCTGAAGTTGCTCCTTTACGTAGATTTCCTTCAAAAACCATGTTTACGGCGACATAGAATCCAAAAATCGAGTAGCAAAACGCTGCAAATTATTTAACAAAGGTTTATTATTTTCCTGTGTAGATCACTCGTCTGCAAATATCACAGCTTTGCCATTGTCACTAATTATCTATTTTTTACCGACAAACCATTCGTACCTACTACCCACTAGGGCATTTTTGAAAATTTCAACACCAACCGCCAATCAAATGGAAATGAAGGGTTGACATTTTCGAAAATGCTTGAGTGACAATAAATAATTCGAAATAAATAATTAGTGACAAATGGCAAAGCTGTGATCTTTGCAGTAGAGAAATACAGGAAAATAATAAACGTTTGTGAAATAATTTGCAGCGTTTTCTTTTTTTACCTACCAACTATTGGTAGCTACTACCTACCACACCATACTGCCTTCACACCTTCACAATCAATATTGTTAGAAAGAACTAAACGCTTCAAACTCGATTCGTAAAATAGGGAGTTTCATATTATGGAAATTTTATTACTGGTTGCTCAGGAAGCAAAACTGAATGCAACTCAAAGAAACGAACAGCGATCGCGTTTTGGTTAGCAAAAAATTCAACGAAGATTAGACCTCTTTGGTGATTCATACTCGTGATTCTGTTTTATCGAAGGAAAATCTTTAAATACTCGTAGGGAGCGAAGAGGACGTCCGCGTGGTCTCTAAAATGGCTTAAAATTCAATAGGTACTATTTTAAATTGGTGAAAAAACGATACCTTTAATTCGAAAGTTTTCCAGCTAGGGCACATTTGAAAATTTCAACCCTCAATTTTCACCCCTTAGAAGTGACTGACATCAACCAAAAGCTTTGCGGCACTTTCTAGACTCCAAATGGAGCCCATGTACCAAATTTGAACCAAATTGGTCCAGGGTGGCTAAGAAAAGTACGGCGGACGAACGGAACATTTTTTATTCGATTTTAGGATTCTACGTACCTTTAAACGTAAACCAACAAATTTTGAGGAGGGGTAATCATTTTTTTCTCGGTAGATTTCAAAGGTTCTTTACTGAAAATAATAAACCAAAAATGTAACTCCATCCACATTCCTTTTTTACCTTTGTCCGATTTTGATGAAAATTGTGGTATTCGGGTTCTAGTTGTTCACCAAAGATCATTATTAATAAAAAAAAAAAAGTCGTGTCATTCCTTACATTTCATCTATACAGAAAAATAAGAAACCGTTTTGTAATAAATTGCGACGATTTATTGTAGACCCCAAAGATTAAATGATTTCAAAGGGTAATAAACAAAAAGATTAAACGGAGATTTGGCCTCTTCCCTCTCGTGTTTCTGATATGAAGAGTGTTAACCTTAGCTAACTGATTCAGTCAAGGGTTTGATTCAACGACTCAAGCCAAGCAAAAAGTGACTCCTATCTTTCTGTACTTCACTTATTTCACTAGCAAACTTTTTTTCGTGTATTTAACTCTTTATCAGTCAAATGATTATAACGTTCTTAATTTCTACTGGAACATGAAATTTGAAGATTGGAACATAAAACTTTATTCGTAATTTACGATATGTAAATAAAATGACCATACCTTCCTTGATTTCGACTTGGAATAACAAATTTTACGATTGAAACATAAAACTGCATTCGTATTTTACGATATGTGAATAAAATTATTATAACTTCCTTGATTTCGATTTCGATGTAGAATAAAAAATTTGAAGATTTGACGAAAAAACATCGAATTACCTCTATTCATGAAGGTTAGATTATTCAATACCGAGTATACCACAATTTTTAGAAGAGTAATTTCCACTGACAACCTCGAAAAACACGTTTTCGAAGTCTACTTTTTGAAAATTGTACTACTTAGGATGGTTCTCAAATGTTGGCCAACAAACTAATTCTTTCCCTTATTTGTATGGACATTTTAGCGAAAGAATGTTTACTTTGGAAAATCTACAAAAATGATCGAAATAGTTTTCAAAGTTAGGTAACTACAGTAAATTTTGAGGCACAATTTTGGTTTTCCCCCAATATCTTTGTTTTCTTCAAAGTGCAAAGAAAATATATAACAAGATTATGAATGAATAAAATGTGTATGAAAAAGAGGGGAAGAGAATGATACCTAATGAATAAAGTCAATAAAAAAGAACAATAATGAATGAATGAAATTATGTACAAAAAGAGCAATCGTGAATAAGTGAAATGATGAGGTAAAAATTATAACTAGGTATGTAATGGTTACTGAAGAAAGTTTGTAAAAGATGAGGGTAGTTTGGAAGAATGAAGCAACAAAAGCCAAAAAATGCTAGAAATTGCGCATTTTTCCGCCTTTTGATTGAAAGTATTTATAACAGTAACTGTTATAAACACTGTTATAAACACTTAAGTTTGTGTTTTTATAACAGTAAACACTGTTATAAACACTTGTAAGTGTTTATAACTGTTATAAACACTTACACTTATAAACACGCAAGTTACTGGCGTAGGTTATAACATCTCGCGGTGCACGTGAGAGGTCTGGTGAAACTCTCTAATTTTTCGTTCTTAGCAACCATTAATCAAATTTCATAATTAAGGCACCCACAACTCCCTATTTCTTCGAAGTCAGTGTAAAGCGTGCTCGGGAGTGATCTATACGGACAGATAGGTAATAAAACATTGTGTAATAATTTGCAGCATTTTTACATTTGCTAACTTGGCTTTTAAGCACGAATTGAATTTTGCTTCCTTGTCTACCTAGGTATCGGAAGTATTGTCATCACTTTTCATGGCTGAAAAATTAATTAATGTTCCAGAAAAATCAGAATTTTCTTTTGCTCTTAAGAAAAGTTCAACCTCTATTTTCGCATTTCAGAAGTGACTGAGAATAACCAAACTCTTCGGGGCACAACTGAACCCCAAATGGAGCCGATATACCAAAATAATTATGTCAAAATCGGTCCAAGGTAACTAAGTGAGGTGCCGCGGACGCCATAATTTTCATCGTTCAATTGGGTTCGAGAAAACAGATCGTAGTTTTCTGAGTTGATTGATTTGATCATCTCAGTTGAATGACTGAAATTTACAAACTCACCTTCTTTGTGGCACTGAGTATTTTAACGGGTATCACATCTTTATGACCAGTCACGGCTAAAAAGTGTTTCAGTTCTTTCATGAGTTCAGGAGTTATTTTAAGTGGATTCGTACCACCGGACATTCCAGCTTCCTGTGAAACGTAAAGTTATTTACATTGAGTAATACGTTAGTTATAACATAACGAGTACGAGAGAGCTGTGAAGACTCCCCTAGTTGTGGGGCGAAATCGTTATTTTCTTCTACCGTTTCCTCCCAATTTCGATGGATCTTCAAGGATTGTAATTCATCCTCACCCGATCATCAAATTTGAAGGGTAGAGAAGATGAGGTTGAAGTAATATCACTCACTCCTCGTCAGATCATCGATACAATCGTACTGCGTGCTCGAGGAAGCCATGTGCCAAACCCACTTGGAAGACAATTTCTTTGTGTATTTTGTTCTGTTGGCAAGATGACCAAAATACTCACCATTCCTGTGGGCGCGAATCCCACGCATGCTGCGATCCCAACGAGGAGAGACAATTTCATCATTTTCCTTGGTTTTTCAAATCACCACTGTACGTCGTATCGTCAGTACTGCACCAATAAGTTGTTTTAAATAGCTACCCCATTAAACCGAACATGAGCTTTTATTTGTTTTCTAATAACACTTTTTTGGTTGGTTGAAACAAAAACTGCGTTGTGGTCTTACGTATTTTAAAACATTAATCTTCATGAGAAATTTGACTCATCGCTCAGTCGACTGACAAACTACCTTCAAATTAAACTGTCGGAATCAAATGAAGGAAACCTCATTCTAACTGTGGTTCTCTATGAATTAGCTGAGAGAGATTTTTCATACATTAATTTTCCTCAAAAATTGACTTTTCTACCAATTTAAAGTGAAAAATCCTAATCTCTGTTCAAATTTCAGCTGACCGAAATGCGATCGTTGTTCGTTTCTTTGAGTTGTTTCCAGTTTCGCGTCCTTTATTGTCCGTCCTTTATTTAGCAACCAGTATTCAAATTTCCTCAACTAAGTACCTATTTTTTCGCATCGAGTGTGAAGCGTTTATTTCTTCAAAATAAATTGATTGTGAGGGTAAAATATGCTTGGTAGTTAGTGATAATGGCAAAGCTGTGTTCTTTGCAGGCGAGTGATCTATACAGAAAAATAATAAACCTTTGTATAAAAATTTGCCTCGTTTTTAGGACGTCCCACAGTAAGACTTGGGCGTCCTTATGCGATCGATCTGGGGTGAAGGAGGACAACACTCAACAGAAAAAAAAAATAACCACACAGTAATCCGTTTTAGACCGTTCTGAATCCAAATCCGCGAAAAAAACCATAGGTGTATGTCTGTGTGTGTGTGTGTATGTGTGTGTGTGTGTAACAAAATCTTGTGTACTCTGCCCAGGCCTTAGTTCTCAACCGATTTTCCTGGTTCTTTTTTTGTTCGACGCGGAATACTATCTAGTTGTGCACTACGTCGCCGGAATTTCGAATTTTGCCTTTTAAGGAGGGGAAGGGGGGGTTAATGCTCAAAAAACGTACGTTTGCGGGCATAATCTTATAAACTCTGCCCAGGCCTCAATTTCCAACCGATTTGTGTGTTTCTTTTTTCGTTTGACTAACATAACTTCCGAGTTGTACATGATTTCACCAGAGTACCAAAATTTGCAAGAGGAGGGGATGGGTGGGGGGATATTTTGTGAATATTATCACAAAATATCCAATTTTTCAATATTTCGGTTCCTTTACTGCTTACTAATTGTATCCAAGCTTTGAAATTGAGGAAAAATTATCATTATACCTTAGGATTTGCATGAATTACTTTCTGTACCACTATGGAAATAAAAGTGGTGCCACCATGGTGCCAGGGCACCATAAACCTCATATTTCTTGGGTTTTTTGGTGTTTCACCTTGAATACGGATGTGACATTCGACGGACTGCCTACTAAACCTAATAGATGAAAGTTCAATGTTACGACGTATTTCCGCTTTGGTGCCAGACTGGCACCATTGGTGGCGGTGGGGGGGGGGGGGGGGGGTGAACTCGAATTCGCATGTTGGGTGTCGTAGATCATGGATTTTAAAATGCTCTTCAGATTCGAGGCTATCATGCCGCTAGAAGTGTTAAGGGGAGGAGGGGGGTGTCACTATTTCTTCCCTAAAGTAATAAATAAATTACATCGAGAGAAACAGTCTTATCGCTTAACAACTGGTTAAACTGATCCAATACTTATCCAATGGGATGTCCCCTGGAATGCATGCATTACTAAACAATATGTTTTATTCTACACACTTCGAAACGTAATTTTTTTAATTTTTAGGGGATTGAACTTTTGACTTTTTATGTCTTTACTATGGCACATAAATGAAAAATCGTCACGCGGGGAGCGTTACGCGGAAATTTCTGATGATTTTCGCTTACATAAAATGTCTCTCGTGGTTGTACGAAAGCTGTAGCCACCGATCGGGAGGAGCATTTGATGATTTTAAGCACTAATCCCCCCCCCCCCACCCTTAGAAGACGTTCAAGTCCTCTTTAAGCAATGTATCTTAAAATAATAAAAAACAAATGATATAAGTGATATGTATTTCTATTTTCCTGCTCTATTCCAATGGTTCATTATTGAAAATAATAAACCGAAAACAAGAAAAAACGTCTGCCAAGTGGGTGTGGCACATAGTTTCCTCGTATCCATAACCCGATTATATAGATGATCCGATGAATTGTAGTTAATCTCTAAGTACCTTTCACTTCCCTGATAGGGGACCATCTAAACGCTAATCTGGACAATCCTAGAAAATTTCATTGAAATCGGTTGGAAAATGTAGAAGTTATGGCCGTTACAAGGAATTCACGTTTGCGCATGCGCAGTGGCTACTATCAGTCCGAAGGTGATGATTTTCATAGGGGACCATCTAAATACTAATCTGTAACATCCCTGAAAGTTTCATCGAAATCGGACAATAACTTCGTATAGTTACAAGGAATTCATGACAGACGGACAGACACACAGACACGGAACCAAAATTGTTCAGAAAGGTCTTAAACGCGAAACGCGAGTGAAAATTTTGATTTTGGAAAACTTTTTTTTTTCGTCCTTGAAAAGTGAAAACAAAGCTTCCGCTACCTTGGTAGACTCGGAAGCAAAATTGGGACTTGAGGACAGAACCAAAATTGTTCAGAAACACCTCAAACAAGAAATTAAAATACGCTGCAAATTATTACACAATGGTTTATTATTCGTCTACTATACTCTATATATACTCGTATATACTATACCAGTAGTAAGTGGGCACGTTGAGGACACTTCCACTTGAATCTCTGATGTTTTTACTTTCGACTTGAATCTCTGATGTTTTTACTTTCGACTTGAAGCTCTGATGTTTTTACTTTCGACTTGAAGCTCTGATGTTTTTTATTTTCTGTTAAATCCTGTTAAAAATACTTTTCTGTTAAATCCTGATAAAAATACTTTTCTGTTAAATCCTGTTAAAAATACTTTTCTGTTAAATCCTGATAAAAATTTTCAACACAAAACATCAGAACACATTTTTTAACACAAAACATCAGAACCAGTGACTTTTTCGATCTAGCGACTTGAACTCCTGATAAAACTTTTTTCAACACAAAACATCAGAACCAGTGACTTTTTCTTTTGGGGGGGGTAAGTTTAAAGAATATTTTCTCCCATTAGAAACTCTAAAAAATTACAGTAGGTTTTTTTAATTTTTAATGACAGGTGCCACTAAAAATTGTATATATTAATTATAAAACGTTTACGTTCAATAACCCCAAGGCAAGGTATCAATAATATCGGTTTCTTTGTTTTCAATTATATTTCGTTTATCATACAGAAATTTAAACTCTTTTTCCACTTCTTTGTTTACTAATGTTTTATCTTTTACATTTCGCGTAATCATGTTATATTTAAGCTTAACGTTGTTTATTTCTTTCGTTAAAACTTTGTTCATAGTTTCTCTATTTAATGATTTTCCATTTTGGTAATTTAAAGTAAATCCTTTAATTTTAATAGTTTCTTTCCCTTGATTGGTTATATAAGCGTAACTCTTTGGACCAGTACTAATCCATTCTACGATGTGATTATTTTTTCCCAATTCATCAGTCCACTCACCCAACATACAGCCAGTTTTTACAGAATTTTTCCCATCATCAATGTAAACAATACTATCTGTATCATAATAAACAACATTCTTTCCTATTTTATCAAGCATATCATATAGTCTCAATCTTGCATTTGATGTAGTAAAAGCTGCAACGAAAACATTTGTTGAAAAACTATCTTCGATGTATTGATTCAAAAATTTATAAGATATTTGTACGATATTGTCATTCAGAAAAAGGCATGAGCCAATTTCTAGTCTGTCATCTAAAAGTATATCGTACCATCTTGTTATATCAACAACATATTCAGATTGCACCATATTCAATCTTTGTCCAAACTTTCCCCACAAAGAATTCAAGCAAATCTTTGCTACTGCTCTCCGTCCAGGATTTGGTTTAATACTCTCTTTTTCTAAATCTATATCGAGACTTTCTTTAACGCTTTTTATATATTCTTCAATAGTTTCAAAGTCGCTTTCCCACGGACTAGTCTCTAGTTTTATTTTCATAAATTTTTTTACATATTCTTTGAACAATTCATTACTTTTTTCTTTGAAATGCCATACTTCGTAAATTTCTTGAATCTTATAACCTTTTTCAATAGCTTTATTTACTTCATCTGTAGTCCAAGTATCAACCAGAGCTCTTTCATTTTCATCGTGTGAACAAGTATTACATTTATCTACAAAACATTTTTCGCATAAAATAAATAGAAGTTTATCTCTTTTGATCGGTAGAACTGGGTGATATAATTTTTTAGGAGGTAATATTTTACATTTGATTAATCCGTACCAATTTTCATCATATTTCTCAGGTTTATAAATTTTTGTTGGATGACCTAAGGGATAATAATCGAAATATTGAACTGTTGGATACAAACTACAAACATCGATATATCTTAATTTTTTATTTACGACTTTCAATTTACTAGCATTCGTTCTGCCACCATAGAACGCATCTCTAGGATTTAATGGTTCAATAACGCTTATATTTTTATTTAATGATGATTTATAAGCTTTCGATTTTAACCAAATACATTCCCACTTTTCTATCAATTTAAAACCGGCATTTTTTATTTGATTACTCCTTTGATTAGTTTTTTCTAACAAATCGCCCATAGTTTCATTGTTTACATTATTAACAATATCTTCGTGGAAACATTTTTGACATCCATGCCAAAAACAACCATGATACTGGTACACGGTATTTGTTGTTTTATCGTAACCATCAACCTTTTCTCCACAAATTGTAACTTCTCCTCCGTTTAAAGCATGTTGTACATTTTTAACCCTTCAGTGGTAGACCCCGGAGCGCGGCGCTCCTTCAGCCCATTTTTCGAATACTGTGGTTCACAGTGGCTATCCTGAGGGCTATGATTCACAGTTCCCTCCTAGAAACCACCTCTACGCAGGACCGTACCCTCCTCTCAGTCCCCAAACCCCCTCAGGGTTATTATGGATTGGTTTCTTGCACTAAAACGTGAATGTGTCAGATAGCTCTTAAGTCTGAGCGCTCTTCTGACCCCAAGAAGTGGCTGCAGGAAGATTCTGTCGAAAAGGCAGAACGTGCATCTGACTGAAACGGCTTTGATTAGTCACATTTTAATTGCTCAGTTATTTGTATTTCAGAGTTGAGCAAAAGGAACCTATTTTTACCAATACGTATTCCTGAGTTGAATTTTTAAAAAAACTTTTTTTTACCAATATGTTTTTCATTGAACACTTTTAGATACACCAGTAGATGAGTTGAGTATCACACTCTGACCAAAAACATTAAAAAATATGATAAATATTGATTTTTTTGGGAGGAAATACCGAAAGAGCGCCGCGCTCCTGGGTCTACCTTTTGCGAGATGAGATTAGGTCTACCACTGGAGGGTTAAAATTACTAAGCCAAGTGATAGATCCTTTGCTAAACATTTCCTTTCTGTCCTCTTTGATACTTGCTATCGTATTTTCCTGTAAATATAAGGACCGGTAAACAGCCATGCAAACACTCGCTATAGTTAAATATTGGAAAGGATCGATATTAGCTATGTCTAAAAATTGCTTCCTAAATTCAATACAGCCCCTTCGCAAAATATCGACATCTGATTCACAATATTCTAATATTTCTTTCTGAAAGTCGAATATATAATTTTCCTTTACTTTTTCAGCGTGCCATTTCAAAAATGCTTTTCTTACTTCGGGTTTCATTGAATCAGCCCCATAAAATTTAGTATCAGGAATTGACCCAACGTAATTTTGATTATCTCGAGTATTGAAATAATGGGGGAAATATCCTTTTTTTAGTTCTGTTAAACCGAACGTTTTTGGAAAAGCAGATAACGGAGATGCAACGAAGTTAGAACTATCAATTACTTTTATCATTCTGCGAATATCCAACAACATTAATTTGCTTCCATTATAAATTGTGTAAGGTTTCAGAGTATTTTCTACGCAATATTTCAAAATGAATTGAGAATCATATCCTTTGGCGTAATGAGCAATTGCGGTGTACCCTTTGTGTTTATCTGAAATTAACCACTCGCAAAATTCCTCATTAGTTTTGAAAACGAATTTAGTACCATCAAGGTAGTGAGCTATAACAAGATTTGCCTCATGAGTTCCTGTTTCTTGCATGGCCTCGTAATCGAAAAATATGTATTTTTCAGTGAAATTACAACTTTCGAGTTTCGTACTGGATTGTTTATTACAAACGCAAGGCTTAGTACAATATCCACCTTTCTGTCTGTTTGGGAGCATGAAACATTCATGGCCACCTATATCGTCGAATATTTCTTGACAGTTTCGACATTTTCCAGAACCACATCTATGTTCGTCGGTTCTTTTGCAAATTTTCCCGCAGTTTAAACATTTATAGACTATTTTACAAACTTCTTTATGATTTTTAACGCAATTATCATTATAACAATAACGGTTACAATCGTTACAGAATATTTTATTTTTATCTTTTTCATCGTGTTGTATTTGTTTACAGAGTGTACAGACATTTTTATTCTTTTTACATTCATGTTTCTCTTTATTATTATAGGGAGTATCACAATTTTTACAGTAATATGAGGAGGCATAAAAAGCTGCTACACTATTAATCACGTCAAAATGATTTCCGTCTTTATAAAGATAAATTATAGTATCTTTCTTTTCTCCTTCGTAAATAACGGTATTGAAATTTTCGACGCAGATAACTTTAACTTGAATGTCTAATAATTCTTCAACAACTTTGATATCTTGCAATGTGAAACCTTCCTCGGTGTATGAACCCATTTTTTCACACAGCTTTTTTGCAAGTGTCGTTTGGAGTGCCCTTCCCTTCCGAATGTAAACTAGTTCGTTTCCAGTAAACTGTCTACCCATGATTTTATTAGTATGATAAGTTAACGCGGTAATTATGGCTCTTGGACAACACAGATTATCGGAATTTTTTATTTGAGTAATACATTGTTTCGTATGTTTATTTTTGGCTAAGTTCAATATTTTGGCACCTCTTGCTCCTCTCGGTAAATTAATGATTTTAATGTGAAACGTAGTATTTGTTATTTCAACGTTTTCGTTGGAACTAATAATGTTGCTTACGTGTTGGATAAATTCTTTAGCTTGTATACGAGATAAAACATTTGATTTACTACTTAAATCTTTCGATATATCATGGTGAAAATGAGGGTTTTGGGCAACGATCATAATTTTATCCCCGGTTTGGAAATTAGATTTTTCTTTAGCCAAATTTAACATAGCAAATACAGCTTTTTCGACTTGTATGATATTAGATAATTTTATACAATAATCGATTTCTGTAGTTTTAAATTTTTTAATGAATCGAGATTTAGTTTCTATAATAGTAAAAGGAGATTTTCGTTTTTCTTTGTTTTCACTAATCAAGTCATCTTCGAAATTGAACATTTTTCCTGTTTTTACTTTAAATGCATGCCCTTGTGGGTGCATTAGATGTTCGATGATATTGATTTTTTTATTCGATTTTTTAATTTTAATATGTTTTTCTTTAGCTATTTCGCGTAGTTTTTTAACAGTTAGTTTTTCTAGATCACTTTTCTTAAAGTATACATTTTTAATATCATTTAAAGCTGTAATAAGATTATTTTTCTTCATTTTATAAGCACCTTTTAAATTGTAATCTTTCGCTTCATTTCTCAAATCTTTAACTCTGAATCCTTTCTCAACGGTTCTTTGTTGAGGTTTAAGAGTTTGGTTAGGGTCGTTTTTTAGATGGAATGGTGTTTTTAAATGACGAGCCCAGTTTTTATATGTGATTTTTTGATCACATTTTTCACAGATTTTATCTGCATATCGTTTTTTAATAGTATCCATTTTATTATAGGAAAAAAAGTTTTTCGTATCGTTCATTTTTTTTTTAGAAAAGAGATTCCTTTAACTAACCCCTCATTTAAAAGCCGCGGCTCACATGTGAGCCGCGGCTTTTCTAGTAATTTATTTAAAGACATACAGAATCAGTATATTTTAACAGTAAATACCTCGTACCCGTCTGGCAGACGGGTACGATGAAAGGTAAATAAAAGCAAGTAGATTTTTTAAAACTCTTAAAAGAGGGGAGGCGAATCGCCTCCCCTCTTTAACGTTAAAGTCGAATACAAGTCGAGAACGTTTAAACAAGAGTTTTCAAAACTCTTAAAGTGGGTGACCGATTTGGGCACCCTCTTTAACGTTAAAGTCGAATACAAGTCGAGAACATTTAAAGAATAGTTTTGAAAACTCTTAAAGGTGGGGACGAATCATCCCCACCTTTAACGATAAAGTCGAATACAAGTCAATTTGATTTTTAACCGTAAATAAGTGACCCCCGTCGAATCGACGGGGGGTCTTAAAGACGAATACAAGTCGAGTATATTATCACATAACATTTTATTTATATAAAAGATTTCTTTATATAAATCATTCTAGAATTCTGTTTTTGTAGTTCTTGAGCATAGAAAGATCCTTCAATCTCTTCGTCGTTTAAATCTTTTATTTTGTAAGTAATCGGATTTGTTGGTAGAATTCCAGAAACCACAAAAATTTCTCTAGTCCATTTAGCATCATATTTATTCCCAAATGTTTTCTTAAATCTTGTTATTCGAACTCGATCTCCAAGAGAAAACTTTACTTTTTGTGAGGCTTTTTGGTTCCTAAACAATCTAACTAACACTTCATCTTCGTTGTTTTTATTAACTTGTACAGGTATCATCCCAATCGATCTATGGAAATCTTTAAAATTGTATTCATGAATCAAATCCTGTAGAAAATCGATCCATTTTTTATTATTCTCAACTTCGAAAAGAATTTTCATTTTTCCATTCAATGTACGATTAAATCTTTCTATGATTGCCGATTTTTCTTCATTCTGTGTATGATACATTTTTATTTGGTGACTTTTCAGAAATTCTTTAAACGTTTTATTTTCGAATTCCAATCCTTTATCGGTATGTAGTAAATTCGGAGCATTATGATTTTGTGATTTGGCCTTTTCTATGATTTTCTCAAAAGCTTTTGTTACGCTTTTTCCATCCTTTTTCTTCAAGGGTAAGGTCCATGCAAATTTTGAAAATGTATCGATAACATTAAGCATATAACCGTATCCATCATTCTCTTTTTCATAATTTTTCATGATTATCAAATCAGCAGCCCACAAATCATCAATACCTTTAGTAAATATTGTCCTTTTTTGAAATTTATTTCTTATTGGCTTATGTAATTCTTTAGCGAGAGATAATTTTTCATCAACATTCAGATCTTCTACTACAGTTGGTTCTTCAGAATTTTCTCTCTCGGGGGAAGTGATAAACTTGCTCTTATTAGTTTTACATTTTGTACATTTTGCAGCCACTCTCCATCTCCCGTTGATAGTTTGCACTCTTTCAGCATCAACATTATTAGTTTTCTTTTTACACTTGTGACAGTAAATAGGTTCAGTTAAATCATTATCCATTTTATTATAGGAAAAAAAGTTTTTTATGAGAAATATCTCATAAAAAAGAAGCTCCTCACTCTTCAATCAAATGCAAATAAACTGTAACATTTTCAAATTGCAGCTCATCTCCATTTTCATTTCTACATGATAGTTTAATCTCTGTAATATCGCTCATTCCTTTTCGTATAGGGCTGTAAAGAATCTTTTTATTTGTTTCCATATAAATAGTATTGGGGAGAATCTGTTTCTCAAACAAAGATACATGCAGTAATTCATGTACGCTATGAAGATGGGAATGCTCATCATGATTAGCAAAACTATAATCAATAATATTACAATGCCATTCAATTAACGAAATAGGTTTGATTAACTTTGGGTTGTCTTCAGAATAGTAGTCCTTATTAACGTCAAAATAATCCCAGGTTCTTTACATTGTGTAAAATCAAATAGTTCACTGAAATTTCCAAAACGTATAAATCCAATTACAACGGGAGATTTAAGAAAAAATCTATTGCGATTTGTAGTGTAGTCTACTTTAAAAACCAAACTTTCAGGTTTTATTTTTCTTAATGTGTCAATTTGTGATTTATAAAGTGTTTTATTCTCCTCAAATTTCTTCATGAGTTCAGTTATATAACTTTTTATTTTTAAATATAATTCTCTTCTAAACGTCTCAACAGTAAATGTGCCTTCTAACGCATACTCGTTATGATACCATCCATCTATAATAAACATTTTTAATGATATCAATACATCTTTCACTTGAAATGAAAGAGAAGGTGAAGTAAATACTAACTTTACTATTCCAAGTTTATAATTTTATTGGGATTTAGATCAATTTGTTTAGCAAAAGTTATTTTTAGATCTTGGTGTTTATCAGAAATCTTTATTAGAGTCATTGTTTTATTATACGAAAAAAAGTTTTTTCCCTATAATAAATATGAGTAAATACGAGATTGAACCAATTCCGTTTGATAAAAATAAGGCTAGAAAAGGAATTTTACCATTACCTTTAAGAGCATTAATAGTAGGAACTTCTGGTTGCGGGAAAACAACACTTCTTTATAATCTCATCACAAAGCCATGGGGAATCCCCTTTAATCATCTATATATTTTTTCAAAATCTCTGGAGCAGAATGCATATGAGATTTTGAGAAGCAATTATGAAAAAATTTTTGTAAAAGACGATGTGGAAATAGCGCAGTTTTTCAGTAATTGTGACGAACTTATAACCCTGGACGCATGTGAAGAAAAAAGTCTTATTATTTTTGATGATTGTGTAAACATTCAACATCAGAGAGAAATCAAGATTATTTTGTGAGAGGACGTCATAAGAAAATCTCGTGCGTTTACTTGACACAATCATGGTCAAAAGTTGATAAACAACTCATTAGAAACAATATTAATTTTTTATGTGTATTTAGACAAGGACCAAGATACATGCGAGATATTTATGATGAATATGTGGGAACTGATTTCAGTTATGATCGATTCAAAGAATTATGCTATTCTTGTTGGGATGAGAACTTTGGTTTTCTAACGATTGACCTAACAAAGAAACACAGTAACGGACGTTACCTAAAGAAATTTGATGAAACGCTACATGGATAAAAAATATAGATTTTAAGTTTGTTTTTATAGGGATTCCCTATAAACACGCTACATGGAAACGCTTCAAAAAACGCATTGGGAAACGCTTAAAAACGCAAAAATAACGTTCCTAAAGCGTTTAAGCGTTTAAGCGATTGAGCGTTTAAGCGATTTAAAAAAAAATTTTTTTTCCTATAATAAAAACATGACAACAAAAATTACTTTAGAACAAGCGCTTAGAAAGAAATTCAAAGAAGCGCAACATGAAATTATGAAGGAAAAAGAAGCCAAACTTAGAGAAATCAAAAGATTAATCAACCTCCTGAAAAAGATGAACAATATTTTTCACAAAACCAAAACGTAACCCATGAGCGTAGCTGAAGCTGATGAATTGATCAAACTTACAAAACATTTACAAAATTAGCAAAACAAGAAAGGATTAACCAAGCATCTGATAAGGAAACAAAAGAAAAAGCTTATGAACCTATAACTTCACGATTAGATAATGTAGAAAAAGCAGTGAAAAAAACTGATGAAGATCTTGGTAGAAAATTAGATCTCATTCCTGCAATAAAAACATTTAATCCCTTGGCTATCAGCTCACCTAAAAAAGTTTCTTTTCATGAAGATGTTGATGGCGAGGTTCAAGGTAATGATACTGAAGATACATTAAATCAAAGCTTTTCAAGTGATGATGAAATGGAATTAATATTACAAAAAAGTGTTGAATTACCAAGCTCTTCTGTAGGTCCTTTAGGTATTGGGCCAATTGCAGAATTATATATTCTTCATCCTGATAGGCAATTTGGAATATACCCTTTAAAAGAATCATATCTTTATTGGAAATAAGCAGATACGGGTAAATGGAAATGATATTGAAATAGAAAAAAATGAAATATTCCGGTACTGAAGGTTTATGGAAGCTCTTAACAAAACCCATAGCTTCTGATATTCCATCCAAAGATGAATACACTAATGAAGACTTTAACGCTTATGCAAAAATTCTCATTCAAACAAATAGCATGTTTCAAAATAATAATCCCGAATCTAAACAGCCAAAATCAAGTGTTAGTAAAAAATGGAAAGAAATCATAAAGCCTATCTGGGAGTATAGTAAAAAGAAAAAGACTGGTACCGGGTTGATTAAATATACTGAAAATCCTGTAGAATTTAAATATATAGATAATTTGAATCAACTTCAACAAAGACTGTACTATTTGTATGCGCAAGAGCAGGCAGGAAATAATAATTTTCACAATGAAAAATTGGGAATTATAAATTTCATTAAAGATCAACTGGAGAAAGATATTGATAATCCCAAGGGAACTGAATACTTGATTAAAATTATTAATAATTTACCCAAAAATATGATAAAAAACGGTTCTGGTATTTTCAATACTATCTTAATAAACTTGGGCCTGTTATTCCAGAAATGCATCTCCCAGGTGGTTATCAATATTGTGGACCATTTACTAAATTGGATAAGAGATTAAATAGAGGTGATGAAGGTATAAATAGCCTTGATAAAGCTTGTAAACAACACGACATTTTTTATAGGGATCATGAAAAACAAGTGATAGGCATGTTGCTGATAAACAACTAGAAATAGAAGCTGATAAAATTATGAAAAGTTCAACAAATATCGGTGAAAAATTGGGGAGCTTTTGCTGTAAAAACTGGTATGAAAACCAAACGGTTCTTTGGGATGGGTGTATACTAAATTAAGGTATTATGATTGTTTTTTTTATAGAATTTCGATTCTATAAAAAAAAACTTTTTTCCCTATAATAAAATGATTACACATCAAATAAATTTGTCAGAAATACAAATGAAAAAAATAAGATCTGCTTATAAAACGTGTTCCAGTAAAAGTACGACTGGCTTTTGCAGATATTAGTGGAAAAGGAAATCATAAAATCCTGTTAAATGAACTCAGAAAAAAAAGCTAGATAAATGTATCAAAAACAAAAAGGTTGGAATTGGAAATGAATTATGATCAGTTGCAATAAATCATTCAGGTGGCTTTTTACCCTTAGTTTTTGCAGGAATGGGTGCTCTTGGGGCATTATTGGGTGGTGGAGCTGCAGTAGCTTCCAGCGTTATTGATTCTAAGCATAAATCTGCTGAAGAAGCAGAAATCAAACGCCATAACTTGGAAATGGAGAGATTAGCACAACATGCAAAAAGCCTAAGTATCGGCTCTGGATTGAAAAAGAAAAAAAAACCTATTTCAACACCTAAAAAGAAACCTACCAAATCAAAAAAACTAAATAGCTTCCAGCCTCTTACCAATTTTGATATTGAAAGATTATCGAAAGAAATGAAAATTAAAAATTTCAAAGGAGTTTTCATGAAGGATGATTTACCAGAGAAAGTGAACCACACGGAATGTGGAATTATAAATCTAGAAAATTCTGATGAGGTTGGAAGCCACTGGACTTGTTATTTAAAAATCCGAAAAAGAAAAGTATTATTTTGATTCGTATGGTAATGCACCCACCAAGAGAACTTGTTCAATATTTAGGTTCGGGAAATTTATCTTATAACGAGGAACAAATCCAAAACCAATATGATCCTCCTATCTGTGGACATTTATGTTATTAATTTTGAAAAAGCTATCAGAAGGACACGATTTTGAAAATAG